>OX421502.1:39190862-39576862 GCA_949126835.1 Anisus vortex | reverse complement strand
TTTCATTGGGCCGAGGCATACACTGGGATTACCTTTTCCGCTAATAATTTTAACCCTTTCCACCTGATTGGTACATTGAATCCACTTTTCTCGACATAATTTATTTACTCTTTGAACAACAACTGTCTTGAAGGGGTTAAGACATATTTCAGGTAGCAGAGAATAGGAAAAACACAAGAAATAACAAAAGAGACTACAGTATATAACTACAGTATATAACTACAGTATATAACTACAGTATATAACTACAGTATATAACTACAGTATATAAACAGTATATAACTTCAAGACCTCTTTGGAAAGAGAATTCAGCGCTCTGTCGCTAGTTTACCGCATCTGATAACACAATATTTAGTCGATAAATAAATCAGTTTCATAACAATAACTTATCTCATTACATGTAAAGTAAGATAAAACAAAACAACACAGCCAAAACTGAAAGTGGGTGGGGGGGAGAGGTTTTATGTGCGTGTGTATTACCTGGTATAGATTCCACATCAAGTGATTCAGTTGTTCTAAAGTATCCCGTCGGGCCAAATTGATCCATAGGTCCGATGAAGCAGCGTTCACCAGTTTCTGTGGCCACGGCATACTAGGTGACTGTGTGGCCAGCATTATGCACAGCGCCTTTACTTTACCCCAACTAAGGTCAGGTACCCATCAGAGCTGGGTAGACTCAGAGACACCTTCCGATCCCGGGAAAAAATCATAGTCTTCACCAGGAATCGAATCCGTCTATATTGAACGTTTCTTATAAAAGAATAAAAGTGGACAAAGTGATTGTGGTGAATTATTATTCTTTGTAAGAAAGAGAGTTTAAACTGCGCAGTCTGTGACATAATATATTGTCACATATTTCGTAACATGACCTAAGAATGTCACTAGGTTTTTAAAAAAAAGGTCATTCTGTACGATCCTAGACCAGACTATTGACTTATTGAGCCAGTCGTCTGCTACATGTTACAGTATCAACAATACAAGCTTTTGTTGAAAAGATGAAACAAGATTTACAGCTACAATAAAGTTATCGTGTCAGTAGTGTGCCTGCCTGTCTGTCTGTGTACGTCTGCCATTCAGTCTGTCTACCTGTTGTCTGTCAGTCTACGTGTCTGCAGTGTAAATCGTTGAGAACTGGCGACGTTTTGATTGCAGGGACTTACTACTACTAGCACGGAAGTGTCACTGACAAACGGACGAGCGCTGCTACCGTCCCACTGCTGTTGTAAGTCTATTTTATGTTGCCAATAAACACCCAACATTCTTAACCCTAATGAAACGAAAAAAGTTTAGATAAGTATTTATTGTTGGACGTTTAGGTCGAGCTCCAAATAATTGTTGATCGGAAAGAGTTAATAATTGTCCACTGAGAAACATTCTCCAGTCGCCCTCGACGCTGCGCTCGCGATTTGTTTTATTTGATTATCTACTCGTGCCACACAAAACGGTTATCATGTTCCACGTTTGTGTGGAATGGTCCTGAAGAAGTCAGCGAGACGACCCAAGGATAGGTTTTAATTGATCTCACCGCCGTGTCCAAAGAAGTCAAGCGAGTGGCGTCGGTCCGTGTTGAATTTAGTAGCCGCCGCAAAGAGTGGCCATTAACTGAACTTGTTTTTTTTTGTGGGGTTTTTTGGCACTAGTGGAGTGAGCAGGGGGGAGTAGGGAGCTCTGTTACATTAGAGGAGGAGTTGACGCGTACACGTCAATAGTTGTTGTCAATGTTGTCATGGCAACCGTTTATCCAACAATGTTTCTGAAAATTAGTAGTTTTATTTCATAATTTAGTATTAACTACTGAATAATTCATGCAGTATTTTACTTCCGTTTATGTTAATGACCCAGGCAGCTGGTGTCTGAATGTCAGAGACCTTGATACTATTTCTGTCTTGCTGTTATTTTTTATACCTTTACAATAAACACACAGTCATACTTTCTCTCTCTCTCTCTGTCTCTCTCTGTCTCTCTCTCTGTCTGTCTCCCTCTCTCTCTCACTATCTCGATTTCTCTCTCTATCTCACACACAGACACCCACATACTTACAAACACGCAGTAGGACACTGTTCGTAAGTTCTATTTCATTCCCCACGACAACAACAAATGTAAAAACACAACGTTCCACGTTTTTTCTCTGCACATTGGACCTTCTACATTCTACATAGCTTTTAATCTGCCCGTATCCCCTAATCTACCTTGCCTCTAATCTCCCCTGTTTCTTTTCCACCTGCTTCTAGTCTGACACCCACCGTCGTATTCCAACTTCCAACGTATTAAAAACCCTTTATTTGATGCATACAGTATTTGTTTAGAACAGAATCAACACTTTTCTTTTTGATCAGCCAGCGGCATGTCACGTCAATGGGGAGGGGAGGAGACGTTTTCACCGAGGCCTGTCTGAGGGCAGAAAAAATAAAACAAACCCTTTATTACGTCACAGGTTGGAAAGAAATTCCACTTCACGCTAATATAATCCTTTCATTTTCCTGCCATGTACCAGACGTATCCCGAGGGTCTCGTCGTCTGCGTCTTTTCAGCGATGACAAAGTTGGAGGCAAAACTATTTCCCTAATTTTATTTGCCTTATTTTTTTTTATACCGTTTCTATTCTATCAAAAGCTTAGAATAGATCATAGATGTAATTTGAAAAAAAAAAAAACTAGAACAGAAAAGCAATAGATAGAAATAACATTGACAAAATGTCCGTTTATCCTGTCCGGGGATTGAACATTTGAATGAATGCCAACCCAACAATTTGAGTGAATGCACTCGATGTGTTGACAGAAAGATATAAATTGTCAAATGTATGAAAACTGTTTTCATATTTCTTTATAGCCTGCAGATTTATGAACTAGTCAAAGTTTTATCTTTAGAAAATTGTTTTTTAAATAACAGGTTTATTGGATTATTGTATTTAGCGATATGAGAAAATAATTTGAATACGTTTCTCTTTCTATATCCCCCTCCCCCCACACAGTTTGGCAATATCGGATTATCTATTCGGTTTCGACCGAAGGTGTAGTTAAACTTTCGGTTTTTGGCCGAAAGTCAATGCATAACTTTCGGTACGGTAACCTACGGCACGACTGCCATACTTGGCACGCAGAGCACTCCTCAATGGCACGCGGACGTCTCATGAAACTGCAATTTAAGTTTCTTCTGCAAGAAAATGATTGTTGGCGTAGGGTTGATTTTTAGGCTGTTGGCACGCTGAATGAATTAGAAATCCTACTTTGGCACACTATTATCAAATGGTTGCCGACCCCACACCGCAATAGACTCAACGTGTTAGTGTGTCTGTGCGTTTGTGTATTGTATTGCAATGGGCATTATGACAATTTACTCACGTGTATTGGTGTATTGGTAATGGTGGTTATGACCAATGTCCCTTTTGTGTATTCCCAGGAGTGATCAGCACAACAAACCGTACAGCTCGCTCACTGGACAGAGAGAAACAGGACGAGCATGCATTGGAGGTGAGTAGTTTTACTATATCTCATTCTACTTCACAGTACTCATACTATTTCTCCGTTTACTTTAGTACTTTTAGTATCTCTCAATATATTGATTTGAGTACTTTTACTAATTTTCATTTTTTTTCTAGTATATTTACTATTTCTAGGTTTAGTTAACTAAGTACTTTTATTATTATTTAGTTTTAGTAAAGTACTTTTACTATTTCTCTGTTTACCATAAGGTATTGAATGAAAAGAATGAATCTTTGGTAATCAGCAATTGGGGCTAGAATGCTTGGTTTTGTTGTTAAGGGGCCGGCCGATCTTGCTTGCTTGTGTGTATGTGTGCTTGTGTTTATGTATGTATGTGTGTGTGTGTGCCGGTGTAACTTGTTGACGCAATACAATCTTGAGAGCTGTCGTACATCATTATCGACTCGTACCCATATAACAAAAAGGGAGGTCATATCGGGGCTTGAAACTGGCGTCAAATATGAGGGCTCTCTTTTTGCATTGGTTCTAAAGCAGACGACAAGGGCATGTAACACTAAACCAAAGAAAAACCACATTAAGAAGGAAGCGTTAACTGCAACAACTTAAATTAAATGAATTGTAACTCTTTATAGTCTCAGCTGAATTTTGTTTTATTCTATAACTATATTCCTTAATGTTTTATACTGGGGCACTATGGCCAGGTATACACTGCACACATAGCGGCAGCGCGTTCGGCTGGCGTACCGAAGGTCCTGGGTTCGAATCCTGGTGTATACTAGGGGTGGGGTGTTCTTGAGTCTACCCAGCTCTGATGGGTAGCTGACTTTAGTTGGGGTGAACTAAAGGCGGCTGGGCGTTGTGCCGGCCACACAATCCCCTAGTATGCCGTGGCAACAGAGACTGCTGAACGCTTCACCGGCCATAAGGACATAGTTGGTCAACGGGATATGCTCTTTATAAGCATCTTTATTATTATAAATATTATAAATTATTACTGTAAGTGAACCCATTTTTCTTATGTATTTCAATAATATTATTTAGCGTATATATATATTAACTCGAAAATGCTTCCTTTGCGCTTATGTTCCTCATTTTGTACCCATGTTCCTCATTTTTATTTGTGGAGTTAGGCATGTCTGTAACATGGAGAGAGAAAGAAAGAGAGAGAGAGAGAGAGGGGGAGAGAAACAACAAAGAGTAATCTACGACTTAATCTCTGCACTAGTTTATAAATCTATCCATATAGTCCTATCTCTCTCTCTCTTTGCCTGTCTCTCTCTCTCTCTCTCTGTCTCCCTCTCTCTGTCAATCAATACTATCTCTATCAATCTATTAAGTATCTCTCTATTTACCTATCTATTTATATATCTTTCTTACGTATCTATTTATCTGTATTTCTACTTTACATGTTTATTTATCTCTATAGATATTTTGGTAAATTTATTTCTCTTCTTTTATAAAGCATAAATATAATTAATTCTATAATAAATTTATTTGTTTTATCGTTGTCATAAATATAAGAGGCTATACTATACTAGCATTATATTATGTAATTGTAATTATTAATGTTTAAAAAGTAGACGCCTTAAATCGATTTAAAACAATTATGTAGGAAATGTTTATTTACAACGTAAACTAATTTTATACCTCTAATTAAATCTTAAAATGAATACCGTAATGCTGGATTTATAAAACGAAATAATAATATGTACGTAATATTAGTTAAATTACAAAACATAACATTGGCATCGCTAGAGTCAATTTGGAAACTTTAATTTATTTAAAGGGAGATAATTAGACCGCTTTCTTATGTTAAAATTTCTAGTATTAATAGGTTTCTTATATTTTATTTATTAATATTTTGAATATTATAAATTTATAAATGGCTTATATTTTTCATTTTTTAAATTTGAAATGATCAAACTTTAAAAAAACAGTTGAAAATTATGTAAATATTATAAGACTAAAGAATTTGTAGGTACACTTTAAAACATGACATTAACTATAATAATATAATAATAATAATAATAATTCTTTTTATATAGCGCTTCTATCATTCTATTAGCATGCTCAGTGCGCTAGTAGATTATTACGTCTACTAGTCCCAAAACTCCTGCAGGGCGACAGGGATCCGCCGGTGGCAGGGCTCGAACCCGCGACCTGTCCGATGGTTTTTGGTAGACAGTCCGGTGTTCTAACCGCTGGACCAGCCGGCTTCACTACCCATTTATTTAAATTAAAATCCATCCATACTGCTTAACGTTAATGACTTAAAGGTACCACATTCATATTTAGTTAAGCGAAATCTCAGTAAGGCTGAGATCCAAATAATAATAATATAATAATACAAGCTACATTGCCCGGCGTTGCTCGGGTGAAAAAAAAACTGGATTGTATAAGGTGCAGATACAAAAATTTATAAACTACAATTGAAAGAAATTAAAAATATAATAAATCTAATATTTAAAATAATTTTTTTTTACTGAAGTCTTTTAGGAAAGTTATTTAAAATAAATTGTTAATATTGTAATCGGGTAAAAAAAATAGGCAAGTATTTTTATTTAACAAAAATCTAAATTGCATGTAAATTTACAGGGTCTTTCATTTTTAAAAGTTTGAAAAAAAAAATTGTAGACAAAAAAGAATAGTCTAACTGGAGAATCGAACCCGGGTCGCACGCATAGCAGTCCGCTACGTTAACCACTAAGGTAGCGAAGACACATGTCCGATTTGAAAAATTATTAGACAGTATATAGGTCAGTGACACAAACTCACGTGTTTTCAAATTGACCAATGGGGATCCGTGGGGACACAAACACGATCTTTATAGATATATATCATTTTACATAATGTGTGGGAAGACTTGTCACTGTAATGTAATAGCTTCTCGGCTCTCTGATTTCAGAGGGTGGTCAAATTGGCACGAGCATGGTCAGTCTGTTAATTAAATAACAATATTAACTAAAATTCTTAATGTGAAATTTGTGATATTTATTATTTGCTATCAATTAGAAAATAGATGAAAATCACAAACATGTTAATTGGTTTTATTATTTTAATGCACGGCTACACACAAGACACATGCACATATACACAAGACACATGCACGGCTACACACAAGACACATGCACATATACACAAGACACATGCACGGCTACACACAAGACACATGCACGGCTACACACAAGACACATGCACGGCTACACACAAGACACATGCACGGATACACACAAGACACATGCACGGCTGCACACAAGACACATGCACGGCTACACACAAGACACATGCACGGATACACACAAGACACATGCACGTCTACACACAAGACACATGCACGTCTACACACAAGACTCATGCACGGATACACACAAGACACATGCACGTCTACACACAAGACACATGCACGGCTACACACAAGACACATGCACGTCTACACACAAGACACATGCACGTCTACACACAAGACACATGCACGTCTACACACAAGACACATGCACGGATACACACAAGACACATGCACGTCTACACACAAGACACATGCACGTCTACACACAAGACACATGCACGGCTACACACAAGACACATGCACACCCGTGCTCTACGAGATCATAGTTTAATTTAGAGCGCCGGCCCCTAAAGAAACTGACCTGAATTGAATCACTCCAAATCCAACACACAAGAAGAAGAAAAAGCAAAATTTAATTCTTTTTTTCCATTTTCATGGCGCCCTCTCAGCGGGGAGTGGCCACGTTTGAATCAAATGCCATTGATTGCTGGTAGCCCCCCCCCCCTACATTCCCCTGCCCCCTATATCAAAGGCTTAGATCTTTGTACAAAAATGAAAAACAATACAGTCTTGCAATTTTTTTTTAATTTTCTTCCTTATTGTCAAACGAAGACAGCTAGAATGTAGACAAAGTGTGAGACATATACAGTGAGATAGATTGTAGAGAGATAGAAAGGTTACCGAGAATTGACATGACGTTTTCGGAATAAATGACAATGGGGGAAATAAACAGACAACATTCTATGTGCATAGATTTGGAGATTAACAATGGCTCGATGAGACTTGGTTTATTCTGTTACTTGCTGCATCGCCATTTTTAGTTCTAAATAGTAGTCTAGCACTTTTTATTTATACGATTGAATGATTATTTCTTCTTCTTACAATGAATATCTAGTTATATATAGGTGATACAATACACACAATGAATAGCTAGTTATATATAAGTGATACAATACACACATTGAATATCTAGTTATATATAGGTGATACAATACACACAATGAATAGCTAGTTATATATTAATTTATACAATACACACATTGAATAGCTAGTTATATATAGGTGATACAATACACACAATGAATAGCTAGTTATATATAAGTGATACAATACACACATTGAATATCTAGTTATATATAGGTGATACAATACACACAATGAATAGCTAGTTATATATAAGTGATACAATACACACATTGAATATCTAGTTATATATAGGTGATACAATACACACAATGAATAGCTAGTTATATATAAGTGATACAATACACACATTGAATAGCTAGTTATATATAGGTGATACAATACACACAATGTATAGCTAGTTATATATAAGTGATACAATACACACATTGAATATCTAGTTATATATAGGTGATACAATACACACAATGAATAGCTAGTTATATATAAGTGATACAATACACATAATGAATAGCTAGTTATATATAAGTGATACAATACACACAATGAATAGCTAGTTATATATAAGTGATACAATACACATAATGAATAGCTAGTTATATATAAGTGATACAATACACACAATGAATAGCTAGTTATATATAAGTGATACAATACACACAATGAATAGCTAGTTATATATAAGTGATACAATACACATAATGAATAGCTAGTTATATATAAGTGATACAATACACACAATGAATAGCTAGTTATATATAAGTGATACAATACACATAATGAATAGCTAGTTATATATAAGTGATACAATACACACAATGAATATCTAGTTATATATAAGTGATACAATACACATAATGAATAGCTAGTTATATATAAGTGATACAATACACATAATGAATATCTAGTTATATATAGGTGATACAATACACACAATGAATAGCTAGTTATATATAAGTGATACAATACACATAATGAATAGCTAGTTATATATAAGTGATACAATACACATAATGAATAGCTAGTTATATATAAGTGATACAATACACATAATGAATAGCTAGTTATATATAAGTGATACAATACACATAATGAATAGCTAGTTATATATACGTGATACAATACATACAATGAATAGCTAGTTATATATAAGTGATACAATACACATAATGAATAGCTAGTTATATATAAGTGATACAATACACATAATGAATATCTAGTTATATATAAGTGATACAATACAGCCGAAATAATTTAATATAATGGTATTATAGCTGTGTATATTAGGCCCTACTTAAGTAAAATCAAAAATTCATTTTTTTACCCTTGACCACAGATCAATATTTACCTGGTCATCGGACAGCTGTTGATAGCTTGAGACTCCCTGACCTGTCGCCCCGTTACCCTAGCTACGCCACTGCCTGTCGGACAGATGTTTTAGTTTGACATTTACTTTTGACAAGTAGAAAGCACCCCCCCCCCCCCCCACGCCACCCAAATCACAACCTATCATTTCCCCCCTATTATAAAGTTGTATCACCAAACATCTAGTAGCATTACGCCATAAATCCCTGTCTAATGCTGGGATTTCCCGAACAATTCGTCCAGCAGTCAGTGTTTTTTCTGATAAGACAAAATGTAAGACTAGTTTAAATAAGACAAATGTATCGTTTTTGTTTGTGTGTGTGTGTGTGTCTACTGTGTACTGTTATCTAAGGTAAGAGTGAGTTAACTGCTACACATTCAACCTCACCGTGCCCAATAGATTAGCCCTTCGAGGCCACAAGGATCAGTTGAAAACTGGGGAGTTATTTTTTGATACAGTTTTGATTTTTCTCTTTTTTAGCATACTTCATGTGTATTAGATAAACATGTGGGATCGAATCAGACATACACACATACACCAACATAGATACACAGGCACACACACACACGATCTTAAACGTAAGGTAAAAGCAAGATTAGTTTTTAAGTACTTCGTTAGATATTGAAGCGAGTAGTGCTGAAACTATTATGTTCTATGATCTATTCATAGAAATGAATGATGTAGTAACTGAACACATCTGTTTCAGGAATATATATATATATATATACAGGGTTCTCACACAGTCTGGAAAGTCTGGAAAAGTCTGAAATTAAAAAAAAAACAAATCAAGACCTGGACAACCTTGAATATTGGCATGTTAGCGTGGAAAAATAGCCTGTCAGCCTGGAAATTTATCTATATTTATATCTAAATTTATTATAAAAATGAAGGTCAATCCCATTTTTATACGCCATAAATGCCCACTGACCGAGCCTAAGATTAATACCTCATTCACGCAATATTTAGGTCACTTAGGAGGAGGAGGCGTGTGACCATTTTCCAAATAACGTGTTCCAGCAGCCTGAAATTTGGTACTTATAGCCTTGAAATAGTCTGGAAAGAGCCTTGAATTTTTTTTTTCAAATGTGAGAACCCTGTATATATGCATTAGTAACATAACTTATCTATTGATATCATATATAGACGAATACTATAATATTGAAGCATCTATTGGTCATGGGTTCGAATCCTGGTGATGGCTACGATTTTTTCCATGGACTCGAGGGTGAACCTGAATGAACCTAACTCTGATGGGTACCTGACATTAGTTGGGGTAAAGTAAAGACGGCTGGGCATGTTGCTAGCAACATATCCCCTAGTATGCCGTGGCCACAGAAACTGTTGAACGCTGCTTCACCGGCCCTGTAATCAATTTGGCCCGACGGAATACTTGACTGACTTACTACATCTATTACACACACAGCATTAAAATGTATGCACATGAAACAAATCTTATAAAGCAGGAGTCAGCGACCTTTTGATAATACGCTGCCAAAGTAGGATTTCTAATTCATTCAGCGTGCCAACAGCCTAAAAGCCATCATGCGCTTTTTTAAAGAAGAAACTTTAATTGTCTTTTTAGAAGGCTTCCACGTGCCACTGACAATCACTCTGCGTGCCAAGTGTGGCATGCGTGTCGTAGGCTGGCGACCCATGTTATAATAATGCAGCAGTTTTAGAAATACCGCAGATTTTTTTCTTTAAGAATCGGATAACATCTTTCTCGCATAACTTTCTCAACTGTCGCCACTTAAAACTAGTCGTAGTCTCAAATGAAAATAAAAGCCCTCGATCTCAGGCACGTGTAACAAACGCAGTGGGTTGGTGATAACGACCTAAACATCTCTTCACTTTCTCTTTCTCTTTTTTTCTCTTGGTCTAACCCAGAGGTCTCCAAACTTTTTAGCCCGGGGGCCGCATTAACTATTAAACAGCAGTTCGGGGGTTGACTACATACTCGGTCCGAATAAAAAATAATCAAAACATGGATGTTGTTTTTAATTATTTATTTAATATTATTTTATTCACTTAATATTTAATAACAAACTGTTACACTACACATGAACACCTGTATTAGTGGAAATGTAGATTAATTGTTTCCTGGATGCCAAAAAAGCAGACATTTCTGGCTTTAGATTTGATGTCCCTTACATCAACTTTGACCTGAGATTATCATCGGACAAGTTTTCTCTCAAATTGTTTTTGACGTAGGTATGTAGTTGCAAAAATTAAAAGGTACCTTGATGCAAAAGTTTTGACATTAGGAAAGTCTTGCTTGGGCAAAAACTGGTAAAAACCCACCAGTCCTTCTTTGAACTTGTCCCCAAGGAGATCATTTGCTTGCAACTCAATGACCTCCAACTGCAGTTTATCTGGGCAACTGGCCACATCTGTTTCAAATGGGTTTTGAAACAGTCTCACTTCTTCTGGCTTTGAATCCTATTCAGAAAACCGCTCCTGATCTCGCATGCAAAAATGACATGCGGAACTCAGCTGTTGCTTCAGCCATGACGTTGAAGACCTTGCACTGCTGAAAGTGCGTCAAGTTGTCGGCCTGTAATTGTTCAGAAAATCTAAAATCTAAAGGCCCTTAGGTGGATGTATAGATCAAAAGCTAGATTTTCCTATCATTGTAGTTTTAGGCTCAGAAAAGTAGAGACTAATTTCCATACCCATTCTTCATCAGACAGTAATGGCTGTGGCTTGCCTTCATTTTCCAGGAAATCACATGTTTCCTTTCTTTACTTAAATACTCTGCTCGGAACTTAGCCATCTAAGTCTAAGTGCTGTGTAATATGGTAAATCTTGCGATTCTGTGTCTGTATCTTTCAACATGTCTCTGAACTGTGTATGGTTGAGCCCGTTTGACCTTATTGAGATAACCATCTTCATCAAAGAAGTAAGCACACTTCTAATGTCCAAATATTTAGCGCACCAAGCTTGCTGGTGAATAATACAGAGAAACATTGACTGTGGAATGTTTTTTCTCTTTACACACCTGCATCACTTGTCCAACAAAGCCTGTCTGTATGCCACTCATGTTCTTTCCTACATCAACAGTCAGGCAACTGAGGCAACTGAGGCTAGTCCAGTCCAAGTTATAATCTGCAAATGTCTTTGAATACATCATGTCCAGTAACAGTGCCATACTCCGCTACTAGATGGCGTTATATCATCTCATTGAATGTAGACGTAAGTTGAAAAAGTAAGAAGCGAATAAGGCTTTTACAATGTAGTGATCGATTGGAAAACATAACGCACTACTGCCCGCCTCTATTTGAGTTCGGTAAAAACATAACACACTACTGCCCGCCTCTATTTGAGTTCGGTAAAAACATAACACACTACTGCCCGCCTCTATTTGAGTTCGGTAAAAACATAACGCACTACTGCCCGCCTCTATTTGAGTTCGGTAAAAACATAACGCACTACTGCCCGCCTCTATTTGAGTTCGGTAAAAACATAACACACTACTGCCCGCCTCTATTTGAGTTCGGTAAAAACATAACACACTACTGCCCGCCTCTATTTGAGTTCGGTAAAAACATAACGCACTACTGCCCGCCTCTATTTGAGTTCGGTAAAAACATAACGCACTACTGCCCGCCTCTATTTGAGTTCGGTAAAAACATAACGCACTACTGCCCGCCTCTATTTGAGTTCGGTAAAAACATAACGCACTACTGCCCGCCTCTATTTGAGTTCGGTAAAAACATAACGCACTACTGCCCGCCTCTATTTGAGTTCGGTAAAAACATAACGCACTACTGCCCGCCTCTATTTGAGTTCGGTAAAAACATAACGCACTACTGCCCGCCTCTATTTGAGTTCGGTAAAACCATAACACACTACTGCCCGCCTCTATTTGAGTTCGGTAAAAACATAACGCACTACTGCCCGCCTCTATTTGAGTTCGGTAAAAACATAACGCACTACTGCCCGCCTCTATTTGAGTTCGGTAAAAACATAACGCACTACTGCCCGCCTCTATTTGAGTTCGGTAAAACCATAACACACTACTGCCCGCCTCTATTTGAGTTCGGTAAAAACATAACACACTACTGCCCGCCTCTATTTGAGTTCGGTAAAAACATAACACACTACTGCCCGCCTCTATTTAAGCTCGGTAAAAACATAACACACTACTGCCCGCCTCTATTTAAGTTCGGTAAAAACATAACACACTACTGCCCGCCTCTATTTAAGTTCGGTAAAAACATAACACACTACTGCCCGCCTCTATTTAAGTTCGGTAAAAACATAACGCAGTACTGCCCGCCTCTATTTAAGTTCGGTAAAAACATAACACACTACTGCCCGCCTCTATTTGAGTTCGGTAAAAACATAACACACTACTGCCCGCCTCTATTTGAGTTCGGTAAAAACATAACGCACTACTGCCCGCCTCTATTTGAGTTCGGTAAAAACATAACGCACTACTGCCCGCCTCTATTTGAGTTCGGTAAAAACATAACACACTACTGCCCGCCTCTATTTGAGTTCGGTAAAAACATAACGCACTACTGCCCGCCTCTATTTGAGTTCGGTAAAAACATAACACACTACTGCCCGCCTCTATTTGAGTTCGGTAAAAACATAACACACTACTACTAATATGTGCATAAAAACCGTTGGTGTTATATTGTAAATGCAAAATTTAAAAACGTGGATTTTATAAAGCAAACCAATTAAAAAAAACAACAACAACACAGCTATGGCCTATTTGATATAACATTCACAATCAACATTCCCATGATAAAAAAGGCAGCCAATACAAAAAAAAAAACAAATTGATTATCACACAATTTTGTCACTTTTTAAGACTGGCTTCTTGGAAGCTGGAAAATATCAAATGAAGAAATTCATAAGCTACAACGGACATGAGAGAAACAAGCACACACCTGTACTGTCCCGATCCTGTCAATTTCGATGACTCTCACCTGTGTGCTAAGAAGTTTATCTCACCTGCGAGTAAGAGTTTTTCTCACCTGTACTCCAAGCTCTCACTCTCTTATCTCTCTTATCTGGTGCTCTCTGAGTTTCAACTGTGCCTATTATTCTCTCTCTCTCTCCCACCTGTACCTCGGCACACACAGCTGTAAATAAATCACGACGCCACCCACTGGACGTGTTAAAAACACACTACAATAACACTTTGTTATGTACACAAGACCGCAACAACAACACACAAACACACAACTACACACATGCACACACACACACAACTACACACATGCACACACACACACAACAAATGCACACATACACACAGTAAAAATTTAATAGCTCGTGGTCTCGCGCGTTGATGAATTGGTTTGGTCTAAAAAAATACACTCGTTTAAAAACATAATTCAGTCCACAACACATAAAATACATCCCGATATAACATATAGAACTTTTATAGCTGTACGCTGGTGTGTATGTTTGTGTGTCTTGAAATGTACTGTAAGTTGAATCGATTTCATTCTCTCGTAAATTACTGAACGTAAATTCATTATGGCTTCTTTAATGTTGTTTTTTTTCAATAAAAGATTGCAAACACAAACGGCCGTGTCCCCAAGTTTAATATGATAAGTTGTCAGGACTTTGCTGAATGTTTCAACACAGGGACAACGACGAGATGTGTTTGTTTTTGTCGTGGGGGGGGGGGGGGGGGGTATAGAAACTGTCAAACTTAAAAAAAACATATTAATGGGTCGGGAGAGGAAAGTCAAATTCATATTAGATCTCTAATATTAGAGTAACGAAAGTTTCAGTGAATGGCCGACAAAAGCCCACAGTTCTCCTCTCTTTATCATGCGACTACTAATGGCTACAAACTTATAATGTACTTGGCTATACACAATTTGTAGTAGACTATAATATAACTGGAAGAAAACATATAAAACTGAACCGAAAATACAATAAAAAAAATAGTTTGTAGTTCTTAAATTTTGATACAATAAAATTGAAAGGTATTTGTTGGTACCACTCGTGAACACTTCACAGTGCAAGTATTAAGTAAACACAAACAACGAGCTAGTCGCCGTGTTTCAAAATCTCAACGAGTCAGAAATTGCTCGTCACTTCTTAAGAGATTGTCAACATTCACCCCCCCCCCTTTTTTCTTTTTTCCTTCTTTAATCCACGGGAGATAACGCCTATCAGATATTATCCGTCGTATTAACAATCGGTTATCAACCAGTTGTTTGTCCTTGAATCGATTTAAAGTGTTAATATCTTGGCTGTAGCTGAGATACACTCAGAACCACAATGAGGCCAATAATTTTGGGCCTCTTTTTTAGTATAATGAGTGACATTGTTACATTTAAGGACAAGTTGTATTTTTTTCATTTTAAATACAATTGTTCATAATATTATATTTGTCACACGCTAGTGGGGCAGTCTCTGCTGATCATGATAACTGGGGGCTATTAGATTCTTAAAACGCTAACCATCCGAAAACTGTGATTGACCGTTTCAAAACGTATTAACTGAACCCCCAGTGTAGATTCATTGTCTTTTGCACACATTGCCCATGTATACTGAGGTTATAAAATGATGTGGAAACGGCTTCATCCATTGTTTATTAATTACTGAAATGTATGATGAGCTAAACAAAAGACAAAGAGTTGAACAAAAGACGAAGAGTTAAACAAAAGACGAAGAGTTAAACAAAAGACGAAGAGTTGAACAAAAGACGAAGAGTTAAACAAAAGACGAAGAGTTGAACAAAAGACAAAGAGCTAAACAAAAGACAAAGAGTTAAACAAATGACAAAGAGTTAAACAAATGACAAAGAGTTAAACAAAAGACGAAGAGCTTAAACAAAAGACAAAGAGCTTGAACAAAAGACAAAGAGCTTAAACAAAAGACAAAGATCTTAAAAAAAGACAAAGAGCTTAAACAAAAGACAAAGAGCTTAAACAAAAGACAAAGAGCTTAAACAAAAGACAAAGAGCTTAAACAAAAGAAAAAGAGCTTAAACAAAAGAAAAAGAGCTTAATCAAAAGACAAAGATTTAAACAAATGACGAAGAGTTAAACAAAAGACGAAGAGTTAAACAAATGACAAAGAGTTAAACAAAAGACGAAGAGCTAAACAAAAGACGAAGAGCTAAACAAAAGACAAAGAGTTAAACAAAAGACGAAGAGTTAAACAAATGACGAAGAGTTAAACAAATGACAAAGAGTTAAACAAAAGACGAAGAGCTAAACAAAAGACGAAGAGCTAAACAAAAGACGAAGAGTTAAACAAAAGACGAAGAGTTAAACAAATGACGAAGAGTTAAACAAATGACAAAGAGTTAAACAAATGACAAAGAGTTATACAAATGACAAAGAGTTAAACAAATGACAAAGAGTTAAACGAATGACAAAGAGTTATACAAATGACAAAGAGTTAAACAAATGACAAAGAGTTAAACAAATGACAAAGAGTTAAACAAATGACAAAGAGTTAAACGAATGACAAAGAGTTAAACAAAAGACGAAGAGCTTAAACAAATGACGAAGAGTTAAACAAATGACGAAGAGTTAAACAAAAGATGAAGATCTTAAAAAAAAATATATTTACAATGTAAACATGTAATAGGCCAAGCCTATTGATTTATACACTTTAGGTAAAATGTGATTTTTGTCATGTTTACTCGGACTATGACATTACCGGCGGTACTTTCTTTACTTCCGCTGTGAGAACTACCTTTTAACATTTACCCGCCAAAAGTGCCCTAACCTAATTGACCGTTTTACCTTGATTGATCGTGAAACTTAGCCAACATTTTTTAAATACGTGGCGAATATGAAATTCCCCTAACTTAAAAGCAGACCCACCATCTTGCCCCAACCCCACTAGCAGACGACAAAAAAAAATTGTCACTTGTTATTTATTGTGCCCATGGATTAGGCCCAAAGGTTCTCAACGGGGGCATTATCGCCCCCCTTCCATGGTAGGGGGGGGGCGGTGAGAGGCTTTAGGGGGGCGCTGACGTTCCCGGGGGCGATTGGGGGGGGGGCGGTGAAGGGCAAGTGGGCGGTACAAGCGTACCTGATATAATTTGAACACCTCAGCTATTTTAATTGATTACTTTTTGGATGAAATGTGATGTAAACGCAAGTGATGCTAAATATCTGATATCCCACAACAGCAGACCTACATATTAATATTATTATACTAATAAGAGAGATGAATCGCATGGACTTTTCCAATAAGTTGGGGTCAGTTATTTGACAAGTATCGTGTGCGGCCGGCTCGTCTTATGGTTAGTTCACCGCACTGTCAAACGACACGACACGGGATCTATCCCTGCCGCCGACCGATCCCTTCGCCCAAAGATTTGCTAATATTAATGATATTTTGATCTCAATGATATCCTTTAATGCGTTATGGGATTTGTCTTTCGATTGGTACTATAGTTAAGCGGAATGGATACGTAGTAATTGTACAAACTGGGTAGTTAATGTAATGTTTGAAAATATACGCATACTTTCTTTAGTCATATAATATTTATGTAATTTTCAAATACTTTTTACAGTTTGATCAATTCAAAGTTATATATTGTAAGCTTTTTTTTTTTATAAAAGAAAAAAAAAGAAACATTAGAAATAATAGCTCAAATGAAACGGGTTAATTATCTCCCTTTAATTAAAAAAAATCGTTCCACATTTGATTCAATAGTGATGCCAAACAAGTTTTATTTTGTAATATAGCAAAAAATTACTGACTAATTATAACCAACAAGCCTCTTGTTTAGATAATTTGTTGATCTATTAATTCTTACAATATTTTATTATAAAGCTAATAAATTAGCACAAAAATGTGATCGGCCTAAAAACAAATTGCGGAAACTATATTGATCTTTAACGTCCAGAGGGGTGGGGGAGTGGGCGCTAAAAAAAAGTAGGGGGAGCGATGAGCGGAAATTTTTTTTTAAAGGGGGCGGTGAGCCAAAAAAGATTGAGAACCTATTGATTAGGCGAATCTTAGATTTCTAGATACAGTTTTCAGTTTTTTCTTTTTTTTTATGTGTCATGTGAAGTAACTCTTGGTTACCATAGAAATTGCACCCCGAGAATCTTTACCTTTTCCACGTCATGTTCTTCAAGGCTTCGACGAGTGGCCAATCAACTCGAGTAGTTCAGGGGCAGGTAATAATAAACGCTTTCGACTTCTTCAACGGGGGAAACAAACGATTACCATCCTTAGCGAATACCAGCAATCTTCATTTGATTTTAATATTGCACACTCCATAATTTTTATCGTCTTCAAACTTCTAATGCACACACACACACACTCTCATACACTTCCCGTGTATGGCCCTCATACTCTTTCTTGCTCAAACCTCTTTTACTGCAAGATCAAGTGCAATATATATTGCACTGGAGATAAATTGGCTTCAAAGTAATACGCAATAAAAGTGATTTTTTTCTCTTAAAATTATCAGAACATTCCGACTATTCCACGTAATAACTGCAAATACTTTTAGACTATTTATCACTTCCTGTGTCACAGTCAACTGAATGGAAACTGTAACCGAAACCAACGCGTCCAGTTCGCAGTGTAGGCCAAATTATTATTTCCACATAAAAAAGTATAGATAAAAATAAAATTAATAATTCCTAAAGTCAGTAGGCCTACCTATGGCATGACTCGCCTCCAGCCATCAATATAGGAAATAGGATGTCATAAATGGATTGCACTGGTCTGAACTGAATTTTGGATGCTATAAGCCAATTTTGAGTCTCTCTCTCTCTCTCTCTCTCTCTCTCTCTCTCTCTCTCTCTCTCTCTCTCTCTCTCACACATACACCCTATCTTTATCCCCCTCTCTCCTTGTTTGCAGTGAGTACGCTTAATATTCTAAAAAGGCACTGTCATCATCACTCGGGTAAGAATCGAGGATTACGCTGAGGGCGGGATTTGAAACGAGTGCCAGTAATAGGATCGGATGGGGGGGGGGGGGGGTAGCGTGGGCATCTGGATTGTTATATTCCAAGATTCGTTTTGTTTTGTGTCTATTGATAAAGGACCGCGGCATTCGGTGCTCGAGGACATAGACTAAATCTCTCGTGTTTTGGAAATATATTAAAAAATGGCTTTAGTGATGTGCAAAACAGGATAAGCTTCAAAAGAGATAATATATCTATAATCCTCCCAGTATGTTCAGAGTTGAAATTAAAGTATTTGGGTGCCTCATCATTTGACTTAATTTGAACTTAAGTGCCAGTTGTTGTTTTTTCCCACCTAAGGAAAGTAAAACCACCAAAAGTGGTGGAAACTAGAACATGACCACGTTGGTTACTAGAACATGACCACGTTGGTTACTAGAACATGACCACGTTGGTTACTAGAACATGACCACGTTGGTTACTAGAACATGACCACGTTGGTTACTAGAACATGACCACGTTGGTTACTAGAACATGACCACGTTGGTTACTAGAACATGACCACGTTGGTTACTAGAACATGACCACGTTGGTTACTAGAACATGACCACGTTGGTTACTAGAACATGACCACGTTGGTTACTAGAACATGACCACGTTGGTTACTAGAACATGACCACGTTGGTTACTAGAACATGACCACGTTGGTTACTAGAACATGACCACGTTGGTTACTAGGTTGGAGATTTCTACAGGGGCGCCGTGCCATATTGTACACACAACTTTCATAATTATTGTGTTGTTTTTTTTTTAGATTCAATAGGGTAAATTGGACTTTAATATAGAAAAGGACACCATGGGGGAAACGTACCTCAAAAGGGGCGCCGCGAGTGGAAGTGTTTGAGAACCATTGTTATAACACTTGGTACACTAATTCCGCTCTAGCTGACCTTTCTTTTCCTTTATATGAATTCTTACAGCAGTAATTCAAAGAAGACAAAAAAAAAAGGCTTGCAATTCCTTGTTTGTTCGATGTTTCATTTTCAGAAACTTTTTTTTCTTATTTTTATTAAAGCTCGTTTTTAGACTTAAGTTTTTCATCAAGTTTTCAATCAAGTTTCAATAAAGTCTTTGTCAAATATAGATATAATTTTTTCCCTTGCGCAAAAATTATTTTCCTGAAAACTATGACTTTTTTTTCCACATAATTTTTCCCCACCTACATTATTTCTTGGAAAGTATGTCCTCTCTTTACCTCTCTCTCTCCATCTCTCCCTCTCTCTCTCTCCATCTCTCTCTTCATCTCTCTCTCTCTCTCTCTCTCTCTCTCTGTCAAGCTCTCTCTACCCCCCACAGTGTCCATTATTCTTAACGTTTCACAATCCATTTCCATTTCCGCATATCTTGAGGGCAACACAGACCTGGTCGTGTTATAGAGGAAATTGAAGGTCACGGCAACTTATGGAAACTGACAGAGAAACGCGAGGCGTGCAACGAGGGTAGTGTTGATAAGACGAGTACAAATATGTCCATGGCAAAGCACCTAGAATGTATTTTAAACTGCAGCTCCGCGAGTGATTTTCTAAACAATCCATACTTATGTAAGCAAAACAAAACAAAAATTATTATAACATAATAAAGGACATTCAACATGTATATATGAACATATCAAACCACTTAAAATTATTTTTTTTATTGATAATCATATATATATATTAATATTATTTGCTAGGAGTGGTGATAAAACAACTGATGAATGAATGCCAATGCTCGGGGTGGTGATAAAACAACTGATGAATGAATGCCAATGCTGGGAGTGGTGATAAAACAACTGATGAATGAATGCCAATGCTCGGGGTGGTGATAAAACAACTGATGAATGAACGCCAATGCTAGGAGTGGTGATAAAAACAACTGATGAATGAACGCCAATGCTAGGAGTGGTGATAAAAACAACTGATGAATGAATGCCAATGCTAGGAGTGGTGATAAAACAACTGATGAATGAACGCCAATGCTCGGGGTGGTGATAAAACAACTGATGAATGAACGCCAATGCTAGGAGTGGTGATAAAAACAACTGATGAATGAACGCCAATGCTAGGAGTGGTGATAAAAACAACTGATGAATGAATGCCAATGCTAGGAGTGGTGATAAAACAACTGATGAATGAACGCCAATGCTAGGGGTGGTGATAAAAACAACTGATGAATGAATGCCAATGCTCGGAATGGTGATAAAAACAACTGATGAATGAATGCCAATGCTAGGAGTGGTGATAAAACAACTGATGAATGAACGCCAATGCTAGGGGTGGTGATAAAAACAACTGATGAATGAATGCCAATGCTCGGAATGGTGATAAAAACAACTGATGAATGAATGCCAATGCTAGGAGTGGTGATAAAAACAACTGATGAATGAATGCCAATGCTGGGAGTGGTGATAAAAACAACTGATGAATGAACGCCAATGCTAGGAGTGGTGATAAAAAAACAACTGATGAATGAATGCCAATGCTAGGAGTGGTGATAAAAACAACTGATGAATGAATGCCAATGCTAGGAGTGGTGATAAAAACAACTGATGAATGAACGCCAATGCTGGGAGTGGTGATAAAAACAACTGATGAATGAATGCCAATGCTGGGAGTGGTGATAAAACAACTGATGAATGAATGCCAATGCTCGGGGTGGTGATAAAAACAACTGATGAATGAATGCCAGTGCTGGGAGTGGTGATAAAACAACTGATGAATGAATGCCAATGCTCGGGGTGGTGATAAAAACAACTGATGAATGAATGCCAATGCTGGGAGTGGTGATAAAACAACTGATGAATGAATGCCAATGCTCGGGGTGGTGATAAAAACAACTGATGAATGAATGCCAATGCTGGGAGTGGTGATAAAACAACTGATGAATGAATGCCAATGCTCGGGGTGGTGATAAAAACAACTGATGAATGAATGCCAATGCTGGGAGTGGTGATAAAACAACTGATGAATGAATGCCAATGCTCGGGGTGGTGATAAAAACAACTGATGAATGAATGCCAATGCTGGGAGTGGTGATAAAACAACTGATGAATGAATGCCAATGCTCGGGGTGGTGATAAAAACAACTGATGAATGAATGCCAATGCTGGGAGTGGTGATAAAACAACTGATGAATGAACGCCAATGCTAGGGCGCCAATGCTAGGGCGCCAATGCTAGGGCGCCAATGCTAGGGATACCTTATCGCTTTGGTCCCTGGTCACGCTTGAGAAAATTTTTGGGTCAATAAAATCACCGGAGTCTTACAATTGGGACCACGGGGTATTGTCTCATTTTGTCTGGCTCTCTATTTTCAATTATCTATGCAAGCCCATACCCTCGACCCTCACATCCGTGCAGTACTGCTAATAATTGAGTCAGACGCCAGGTAGCAACACCCCCCCCCCCCCGCCCCACTACCTGTAGCTGTGAGATTCCATCACCTGTCTGTGAGGTGCGCTTCTTGCCTGCATCTAAACCCTTCATAAAGATCAGGGTGGTGTTGTCAAAAAATTATACGGTTTGATTAGGGGAGATATTTGGTTTGTGAGGGAGGAGGGGAGGGGCAGCATTGATAGCTAAGATAGTCTTTATCGTGTATTACTTTCTCACTAACGACCATTGAATATCCCATACAGTTGGCACATACGGTTAGCTTCTGAGTAGCAAAGATTGTCGTTACAGCTATTAAGTATCTCTCTATTTACCTATCTATCTATATAATATCTTTCTTACATATCTATTTATCTGTATTTCTACTTTACATGTTTATTTATCTCTATAGATATTTATTTAAATTTCTTTCTTTACTTTTATTAAGCATAAATATAATAAATTTCTAGAATAAATGTATTAGCTTTATTATTGTCATAAATATAAGAGGCTTATATAGGCCGCCTACTAGCATTATATTATGTAATTGTTAATGTTTAAAAAGTAGACGCCTTGAATCGACTTCAACAATTTATGCAGGAAATGTTTGTTTGCAACGCAAACTAATTTTATACCGCTAATTAAATCTTAAAATGAATACCGTAATGCTGGATTTAAATAACGAACAAATAATTAATAATTTAATATAAGTTAAATTACAAAATATCACTAGAGTCAATTTTGGAATCTTTAATTTAATTAAAGGGAGACAATTAGACCTCAATCTTTACGTTAATATTTCTAATATTAATAGATTTTTTATTTTTTATTTATAAAGAAATAAATGGCTTACAATATTTGTTTTCTAACTTTTAATACTTAAACTATATAAAAGATAGTTGAAAATTATATAAATATTATATGACTAAAGAATTTGTATGTACACTTTTAAACTAGACATTAACTATCCAGTTATTATAATTAAAATCTATCCATACCTCTTAACGGTAATGTAACAATAATCACAGATAATTAAAAAAATCTCAGTTAAGGGTGAGATTTATAAAGATATATACACAGCGTGTAAATCCTATTTACAATGTGTAGGCAGTCCAGTCACTGTAATCGCTTCTCTGATCTCAGAGGGCGGTCAATTAGGCTGGAGGGAACGGTTGGGACAAGACACCGGGTAGCGGTATGTTGTCCGAGCCCTGCGAGACTAGGAGCTTGCTCAGTTTTCTGGCATTGGCTAGTAAAATATATTTAATAAATATATTATTAATTAAATAACAATATTAACATAAACTATTAATGTAAAATTTGTGTAATGAAATTTATTAATTGCTATAAATGAGAAAAATAGATGAAAATCACAAACACGTTAATTGTTTTATTATTTTAATATAAATATAAAACGCTTTAACGTTTTTCTCTATAAATCTCCTTTGCTTTTGGTCTTGGTCTTGCTACGGCGCTAAACAAATTGTCTAATACAAATATAAAAAAAAAAAGTATAGTATGGCCGGTTGACTTTCAGGCTCTGTTGGCACGCTGAATGATTTAGAAATCCTAGTTTGGCACACTATTAGCTAAAGGTTGCCGACCCCTGGTCTAGTTTATCAAGGGTTTTATTTTCGTACTTTAATCTTAGCTTATACATTACAGGCGCTCCTTTTATAAAGAAGATTATTGCGTCCTACGCTCATTCGTGGTTAGAGTCTAGTCATGCATTTCAATTAATGTTTTAAGTTTTAAATGATGTTTAGTAATTGGTTTTCCTGGTTTGTTCAGGCAACCCATTCCATGCACGAATGCCACTTGGGAAGAAAGAGTACTTATATGCATTTGTTCTCGCAAAACGGATAAGAAAAGTGTTATAGTCCTTTAGCTTTACTGAGCATTGTAACCGATTGTTTTTGTGTTGTATTTCTAAATTAGAGTTTCATGCCTCATGTATTATTACTACTTTACTCTTTGCCATTCTGTCCTCTAGTGTTTCTAGGTTTAGTGATTTTACTATTGGTGATACTCTTGTCAGTTGTGAATATTCACCAGTAATGAACCTTTTAGCTTTTTCTTTAGTTGATGAGCCCCATATAGAAGATACATATTCTAATATAGTCTAGGTCTAACTAATGTGAAATAGCATTTTAGTTTTATGTTCTAATTACATTTGTAGAAGCTTTTTATGAAGCCTAATGTTTTGTGAGATTTTTTAATTACTTCATCAATATTTGGATTCCAACATAACATCAATAATTACTACTCGAAAGTACTTTGCATTTTTAGTTTGGGTTAGTTCTTTATCATGAACGAAGTAGTTCTATACAATATTATAATATTTGTGTGTACAAAACTATATCATAAAAATAATGAAATAGTTTTCCCGCCTAAATGGTCTCGCATTCAATATACACCTCCCCATTCCATTCTCCCTCTCCTTGTAAAAGAAATTTAGCCATTGCAAAGGTCACAGGCAGTGAATGAAAGAGAATGAGCATTGTCTAGTTGCCACCGCGGCGTACCATTTGCTTGCCAGGTATTTTTGTTGTTTTTTCTTTCTGAAAGAGTGAAAAGTGTTGGTTACGTCTGCTGTACATGTGACCCTAGACATAGTCTACAGATTTGTTTGTTGATAAAATGAGAAGACGAGATCTTCCGGGGGCGTGAAAAACAAAACGAGGGCACGAAAAAAAAATGACAAAGTTTCAGACTTTTAGTATTGACTCTTTATCTCAAGTAACTAGTCATAATGTTATTGTTATTTTTTAAATTTAATTTAGAAGTAATATAATAAATTATAAATGTATAATTCTTTTCACATATTTACAATTGTAAAAAATGTTATGGTTGAATCCTGCGAACTATGGATATGATAATGATATGAAAGTGCATTTTAAGATTTTTTTTGTACCACAAACCCAACAAAAGCCTGTGATACTTTGATATGTTTGATAGTTTGAAATGTCCAGGGAGAGGCTTTCATTTTTTGCTCAATGATGGCTGGTTTCCCACGTGGGAGTAGTAGATTGCAGAGGTTGAAACATAAATGTGGTGACGAATGACCTACTTTATGGTTAAATTGTCACACTTCTTGTAAACATGGGCATTAAAGACTGGCAAAGTGTGTAAACTAAACCACCGATACGCTTATGTTAAGAATACACCATCGGGCGAACACATTTGTGTGTGTGGGGGTGACCATGTTTTGCGTCCGAGGTTCACTGTACCGCCGAAGAGGCCCCGAGTCTCGGTGGGGTGGAAGCGATGAGCGCAACAGCGTCTCAAACCAGCCCTGGTGCCTGTGATTTGTGCTACCTGGCGACAGTGCAGGTATATGAGCGAGCCATCACACGTTAATGATCCGAGGGGAATCCTGCAGGTGTGGGCAGACAAGCAGAGTAGAGCATGTGGCTGCGGAGACCGTACCGGCGTGCTGTGGGGTGGCTAGTCTTGGTCAGGACCTTGTTGTGTCCCCCCCCCCCCCCCTAATCCGCTCGCTTACACCGTTTCGTCCTGGACATGAGAGCCGTAAGGCTCGTCCGTTTTTATTTTTAGGCAATTAAAGTATGGTTAAACTGTCATGTTTAGTACATAGCGACCTAGTCTCGCCTAGCACAATTGCATTGTGACAATAAACAGAATGTTGCCATATCTAACATTAAATATTTCCAGCCATAGCCTTGTGGGCTGTCGACAAGTCTGAAACACAGTAAGGTCTACGAGAATATCAATTTCTCTATAACTCATTGAGTTCACCTTATACAGGCACTTATTAACCCTTCCCGTACCGACCTACTTCTATCTATGCTGCCTTCAGTTCCGCTATATACGCGTCCGGGACTGTAAGGGTTAACTGCTCTATAATGAGTGCTTATATTCTCAAAGTCTATGTGTGTTTTGTGGGCTACTGATGCCTTGCAATACAGGGCACGTTTTTTTCAAGAATGTAGATCACAATGAATTGAAATTCAATGAAAAAAGAAACGTAGGCCTATATTTAAAAAAAAAAAGAAAGATTATCCATGTAAATATGACAAACATGTCGCCGGCTTAAGAATGATTGTGAATGATTGTAAATTGTAAAAAACATATAAAAGTCAATATATTAAATCATACATTGTATAGACTCCAGACTCCAGATACCCTGTCAAGTCTGTCTAGACTTAACCACTTACCACTTCCGCTCCATCTCGCGCCACCCCTTCCCCTATTGCCTCCCTCATCTGCGCCATCTTGTTTCTGCCCGCCGATATAAAAACAAAAGTATCCTTCTCCACACCTCTTCCCGCCCATCACTTTTCGACCGTTAGGGACAAAATTGACACACGTGTTGATGGGAGCTTCTTGTCGCCGACCGGGCACCGCAGATGTACTGTCGGGGGGTAGGGAAATTATGGGATGGGGGGAGCAGAGAGGAGGAGGTGGTGTGGCCGGAAGAGGAAGGGGGTGAGCAGTTATCTCCTGGTTGTGGGAAATGAGATTTGATTGTCGCCAGTTTTCATTTCATTTCCAATTTCCAAGTCTACTTGATAATTCCATTTCGCGGTCGTCTGAAAACTTCTTCTTCTACTTATCGCCCTTGTTTAGTTTTAAAGGGGGATTTCCAAAGTTGTTTTTTTAATGTGTGGGTGATTTACACGCCATCATATTTTGTCTGTGTGGCCGTGCGGCAGTGCGTTCGAATGGCGTACCGAAGGTCCTGGGTTCGAATCCTGGTGCAGGCTAGGATTTTTTCACCGATTCTGGAGAGTGTCCCTGAGTCTACCTGACCTTAGTTGGGGTAAAGTAAAGGCTCGTGCATAGTGCTGGACACACAATCATCTAGTATGCCGTGACCACAGAAACTGGTGAACGCTGCTTCACTGGCCCTATGGATCGAAATTGGTATCTTGGTATCTAAATACGTATCTTGATAAATGCCAAGTATTTATTTATGTAGTCATTTTCCATGCCATGCACACAAACTATTTATTTGACCACAAGACTAGATACAAGAACAACACAAAAAAACTTCTGCCCTTTTATCCTAAAGATTCCACGGCATATTATTCCGTGGAACTACCGTCCTGATGTTTTAGAAATGTTAGCAAGGATAGGGGAGGGGGAGGCAAACATTGTTTTCACTAACAACACCGTCCAGTGCTTGACGCTCCACCCCCACGCACACATTTGGTCATCTTCGTCCACCACTGCCCCGTTTTTTAAGTGTTTTTACAAACCCAAAGCAAGCAGTGGGCACGCTCATCTGATAAAATCATTTAGACAAACCCCCATGGTAGTTTTAAGAATAATATTTGTTATCCACATGTCCGTGGTTGTTTTTTTTTGGTGATGCCCAAAAATTTTTTTATTTAGGCTACAAATAAATTTAGAGGACATTTTTGTTCAATTAAAAAAAACAAAAACAAGAAAAAGAAGAAAATATTGAAATGGGAGGGACCTGGTAAGTTTGTCTTTTACAATAGTACTTACACTTACACTGTAAATATGCCAAGAAACATAATCTCATTGAGAGTGATGTCCCGTTTTACGGACTTTACAAATATTTCGCTGGTCGTTACGTTACTGGAGAAGGCTCTCTCTTTGTGTCTTGTTTCTCGTATAACGCAATTATGATATGATTGTTTCAAACTTTAATACAAGAACTAATTGTTAAGACGTATTGAACCAGTAGACGTTTAATTTGTCTGGAGTAGTTTATGTAAAACCTCGCCGGACACTGTCCGGTCTCTAAGTCTCTAGTCTCTACAGACTGTTTTCCAAAGGTACAACTCGCCTGTTCCTTCATCCCAATCAAATTAACCCAAATGAATTCATCGATAAGGTCCGGGTTCCTTGTCCTCCCGTCCCTCCCCCCACCCTTATCCCCCAAATCAATGGTCATTTTCTGTAGACGGAAGCGCCCTTGTGTCCGGACAAAAGTTCAGGGCAACGGGTTGTCCGAAATGAGGTTGCTCCAGGGCTACCCCCCCCCCCACCTCCTTTATGAAGTGAGCGGCTGTACCCCGGATGCTGGCTCGCTTCTCACACAAGTCCACCGTGTATGGCGTCGATTGAAAATAGATTCAATGAGCTGTTTGTGGAGACTCTGACCATTAGATCTGCGGTCAAGGATCGTGTATCGATTCGGAGAAGAAGAAGAAATACTTGCCATTTACCTCCCCGCCTCCCCCTCCCTCTTTATTTCCCTCCTTTCTTCCAAGCAAGGTTACTCACGCGCTATAGTAACTTCAACGAAGAAATGAGTCATAATGGTAGATGAAGGGCGTTGACATTTAGTCTTTACTCAACTGGTCTCAAACTTTGACTTTATAGATTCATTAAAAAAAATTTAATTATTAAATCTATAGGTGTGATTTGATCACAGTTTTCAAAGTTGAATTATATTGTGACTAATTAATTTAAATTCTTTTAACCATTCGAATTTTCCCATTAATGCGCTCTCTACATCGGCTCATTTCGTGGCATAAGATGTACGCGTACCACCAGTTTAGGACTACTTTAGTAACTCAATGATAATATAAACATATAGCTCTTTCAATGTTTCTTTTAATAGGACATTAAATTTCATATCCTTTGTATTCCGTTTAATTGCAAACAGAAGTAAAAGGAGCGGGAATCGAAACAGTTTTTTTTGTTTGTCTTACATGTGTATCAAGTTCTCCAATTATTACGAATTTTAAAACTCTTATTAGACTCGTTATAGGTAATGAAGCTTGTGCTTTACCAGTCTACACAACATGAAATATATTACGTTCGCAAAATTTTTCTTTCAATTTGTCATGTTCTTTTTTTTTTTTTTATTTGAAACAAAATCTCATTAATTTTGTTGGCCTCGTCCGTCATTTTGTCAGCCAATGATGGCTCTTGTTTTATTATTTTCTCGTCTGCAACATGTAGTCTGGAGAGTTGTCTTTCTTGAAAAAAAAATGTGGACAGCCGTTTGTAAATTAGGTTTCTCGGAGCATTATTAAGAAGCCATTTATATTGTATCATCCACATGTTGATTCTGTTCTTTTTCTTCTTGGCAATAGAGTTCGGTCTATCCTGACAGAAATATCAGCTTTTGTTTTAAACACAATAATTCGATATACAACACAATAATCTATTTTAAAATCGGAAAAACAAAAGGACAAATTGTTTGTCTTTTAGCAAACTTAACACAACAATAGATTACAATGAACAGATAGACATAGGACTCATAGGAGAACTTTTCCCCCCTTATCCTACACAATCACATAAGACTGGCTATTTATATCTCCGTTCGACATCTGTGCACGGGGTGGGTAGGGTTGCCTTTATAATCCACGAAAACCCCCATGAAAATGCACCTATAAATAAACTTGAAGCGATTTCAACATAATAATACATTTGTGTTTTTTGTTTAACATTGCGTTGATTCGGCAACAACAATGCATTTAAGAACGACTCTGTTCTACCAGAAAGTATTCGTCGGATATATACATCCAAATGGACAGGCTGTTTACAGTGACCTGTCGCACTTGTTAACAACACTTGTTAACAATTGTAAGCAGCTGCATTGAAATGTTATGACTTCGTTTGACATATGTGTTTGTTTTTTGTTATTGTTTTAAACTTTGTTGAACATATAGATTACGTTTAGTTTTTTTCATTTGGTATTGTTGTAGGTTTTGTTGTAGGTTTTATGTTGTAGGTTTTGTGTTGTAGTTTCTTTTCCTAATGGAAAAACGCAGTGAGGGAATATCTATCAGTATATCTATCAGTATATCTATCATTATATCTATCATTATATCTATCATTATATCTGTCTCTATCATTATATCTATCATTATATTTTGACTCTATTTACCAGACCATGTGCCAGCACTCTCGTATTAGATAAGCAGATAGTTGAATGAGCGAATGGGTGGGTGGGTTTGTACGAGTGGATGGTGGAGGGAGGGAGAGGTTGTTGGGTGGATGGATGGATACATGGATTGATGTTTTGGTGGATAGACAGATGGTCGTGTGGGTGGATTGATTGTTGGATGAATAAATAATTGGCTGGTTGGACGAATCAATGAATGAATGGACGGACAGAGATACAGGAAAGAGATTTACTATTATACTAAACAAAGAGAAAGTTACCTAAACAGATAAATAGTAAGTGATCAATAGATTTATTTAACAAAACTCTTTATGTTTTCCCCCATTCAGATTACTATCACTGACCGAGGCGTGCCAGCTTTATCTTCCACGTGCCGCGTGGTCATCAAGGTGGTGGACGTCAATGACAACAAGCCAGAGTTCATCAACACCAGGCACCAGACCAGCATCCAGGTGTTCCCCGCGCCCCACGGGGGCCAAGACGTCTTCGTCTACCGCGCCCTGGCCTACGACAGGGACGAGGGCAGGAACGCCAACATCAGCTACTCCCTGGTCGCCAACAAGGACTCCCAGTTCAGGATCGAGAAGGAGACTGGGAAAATTTACTCGCTGAAGGACCTGAAGGCGGATTCGTCGTTTGAGCTAACGGTGAGCATTCTTTTCTCTGCTTCCTGCTCATTCTCATGCCTGTTGTACTGTTAAGTACATTAGATAAATAAACTAACACACGCCGGTGTGCAAACAAAAAAAACAACGGCTCTTCTGTTGTCTGTATGGGATCTTGTTCACTAGGATAATAAACTCAAGCCACTGGATGAATGTTCAAAGAAGAATTTAATGCTTGAACTGATGTACATACTTCATTGGTTAATACTAAGAAGCATCCTTGTAGCTAAGGGAAAATCAACAACCACATTAAATTCTAAATGCTGGCTTTAAATAGATTGTTGGTCCAGAAAGTGCTAGAATGGATTTTCCCGAAGCATTCCGAATGCAAAATAAAAAGCTTACAATATAAAAAACTATTATTACAAATTAATGCTATTCTATACACACGTAACACCAGTATCTCCACCCAGAAACATTCATTACATCAATTCTTTAACAAAGCTCTGATTCAAGGCATCTCTCTTATTACATCTTATTCGATTACTCGACAAAGCTCGTGGTTTATCAGTTGTAGCACTTGTCTAAGCCTCTATGGATTTTCGTTGCTTCTATAAACGAGTGGTGCATTACTCTTTAAATTCTCGTTAAGGGCATTATGGCACGATGCAATTTCTTAGAATTGCTATGTTAAATTTAACACTTGCCCTCTTAACAAACGTTTTTTTGTTTTCTATATTTACATTCAATCCTTTCAGGTAAGAGCCACGGACAACGGAGTGCAGCCTAAGAGGTCGAGCACGAGGCTGACCATCCAGGTGGTGCCCAGGAGGGCGGGGTCGAGGCAGAGGGCGCGCTTCAGCCAGGCCATGTACCAAGAGAACATCACGGAGTCTGACCAGCCTGGGCGCCTTATCCTGGTCCTCTCGGCGGACAACGACGACATCAAGCTGAGCTACTCCATAGAAGGTAAGATGACCGAAAGCTGACCACATGAAGCAGTTTCTTGTGTACAGTTATTTGTGTACAGTTACTTGTGTACAGTTACTTGTGTACAGTTACTTGTGTACAGTTACTTGTGTACAGTTACTTGTGTACAGTTACTTGTGTACAGTTACTTGTGTACAGTTACTTGTGTACAGTTACTTGTGTACAGTTACTTGTGTACAGTTACTTGTGTACAGTTACTTGTGTACAGTTACTTGTGTACAGTTACTTGTGTACAGTTACTTGTGTACAGTTACTTGTGTACAGTTACTTGTGTACAGTTACTTGTGTACAGTTACTTGTGTACAGTTACTTGTGTACAGTTACTTGTGTACAGTTACTTGTGTACAGTTACTTGTGTACAGTTACTTGTGTACAGTTACTTGTGTACAGTTACTTGTGTACAGTTACTTGTGTACAGTTACTTGTGTACAGTTACTTGTGTACAGTTACTTGGGTACAGTTACTTGGGTACAGTTACTTGGGTACAGTTACTTGGGTACAGTTACTTGGGTACAGTTACTTGGGTACAGTTACTTGGGTACAGTTACTTGGGTACAGTTACTTGGGTACAGTTACTTGTGTACAGTTACTTGTGTACAGTTACTTGGGTACAGTTACTTGGGTACAGTTACCTGGGTACAGTTACCTGGGTACAGTTACTTGGGTACAGTTACCTGGGTACAGTTACCTGTGTACAGTTACTTGTGTACAGTTACTTGTGTACAGTTACTTGTGTACAGTTACTTGTGTACAGTTACTTGTGTACAGTTACTTGGGTACAGTTACTTGGGTACAGTTACTTGGGTACAGTTACTTGGGTACAGTTACTTGGGTACAGTTACTTGGGTACAGTTACTTGTGTACAGTTACTTGTGTACAGTTACTTGTGTACAGTTACTTGTGTACAGTTACTTGTGTACAGTTACTTGTGTACAGTTACTTGTGTACAGTTACTTGTGTACAGTTACTTGTGTACAGTTACTTGGGTACAGTTACTTGGGTACAGTTACTTGGGTACAGTTACTTGGGTACAGTTACGTGTGTACAGTTACGTGTGTACAGTTACGTGTGTACAGTTACGTGTGTACAGTTACGTGTGTACAGTTACGTGTGTACAGTTACGTGTGTACAGTTACGTGTGTACAGTTACGTGTGTACAGTTACGTGTGTACAGTTACGTGTGTACAGTTACGTGTGTACAGTTACGTGTGTACAGTTACTTGTGTACAGTTATTTGTTTATCTCCGTCCCTGTAAGGTTGTCACTATTTCAAGTATTTCTCTGTGTCGTGTCTGATGAATCTCATTGGTTTCTGTCTATTTCTTTGTGTGTGTGCCTTCAACAGTACTGATGACTGCTTTTACATTTACGCTGTAAAACTTTTTTTGTTAGTATGATTGCGAAATGTATGTGCGCGTGTTTGGTTCAATTGACCTCATTCGTTTAAATTATTTATACATTCATTACTCCATTGCAAACTCAATCTTCAGCAGTAACGTACATTTTGTAATGAATACACAGGACAACAATGAAATAAGGGGAGTTAAGAGTTAGAGAAGGGGATGGAAACGGGCTTGGAGTAATTTTGTTTGAGTGTCGATTATCTTTCACCATGTCCGGGTCATATCCTCCTTCACCCCCCCCCCCCCCACCACCACCACCACTGAATCTCACTTTTCTCTACTCGCTCTTGTCTTCGTTTCTTTGACACAATGTCCACGAGAAGTTCTAACGTGGCAGCAGAAGACACCAGTGTCCAGTTTCTGTCGATATTTCCAACAGCAGACTTCATTCTTTCCACTCACACGAGAGAAAAATTTTTTTTTTGTGGTTAAAACATTGTAGCAACTTCTCATTGAAATATTTTCTTCCATGGCTTCATGTTTTTTCGTTCTTCTTATTCTTGTTTTTTTTTTCTCCTGTCTTCATTTCACTTTTCCCCTTTTTCTCCTGTCTCCGTTTCTCATCTTCCAGTGAGTTTGATGAGAAATATTTTGAGCAATCGATTCGTCCTCAAACTTGCAAGCCATACAATTATATCGTTTATTTATATATTTATCTTTTCTTGGTTTCAATGCTGAAATATGTTTAAAAACAACAACTAAACAGACAACACTCAACCAAATAAAACATCCAGTGTTGTGACAATCTAGTGAAGAAGACGTTTCGAGGGTGACTTTTAGTTTTAAGAAATAACAACAGAAATAAGGAAAGATCTAACTGCCAAGATATGAACAACATTAGGACAAGACTCCCAGATAGAATCGCAGAATTATTCTTTTTTTAAATCCCAGTTTATAGCTTCCAGTCTGTCCACTCCCCCTTCACGAAAAGAAAAAAACATCAATAAATATATATTAAATACATGTTTTCATGGATAAATTGTACGTTTGGAGTGATGGTGTTTTTGGATTTACTAAAGTCGGTAGATTTTTTTTCTTCTGTTGTTTATTGGAATATTTTAATAACATTTTTACGTGACTTTCGGTCGTTAGGAAAGATTCAATTATTTTCAGTTTGTGTTCTATGATGCTGGTAAACTATCATTTTCTGCCGCCGTGCACTTATACAAGAGAAGGTTAATTATATATATCTTTTGACTAGAGCAGCGGAAAAAGAAGAAACAAATATAGACATTAAAGATGCATTTCAAACGAGACTCGTGTCTGAAACAAGAAAAACGACTCGACGGCGTCCTCGTTACTTATACATTTGACAAATGGTTATGACATCCTTTTCATGTCTCTCGGGGTGTGAGGAAATGGGCGGGGCCTCCGTTGACTCTTATAATTATAAGCTATTTAACACTAGTAGCGGGCAGCCATTGTGTCAGTATTTCAACCAGCGCCATTAGCGACGTCACACCTGACGTCATTAGCGCTCGTGCTGTGTCGTTAATGCCCACGTGTTCAGTTGGACGAGCCCGAGACGAGTTCAAACTGTGAGATTTGAACAAAAATACACACACATAAAAACAGCCTGATAAAATTTCACTTAGACATCCCCATAGCTCGCTGAAAACCGAATTATCATGAGTTGTGATTGCTTAGAAATAACCAGACGATAATTTCTTCTAATGGAAGAAGTAGAACTTCAAGGAAGTGAGCTTTTAAAACGTTTCTAGCTCTCCGAAATATTGTTCAGCACATTTTCTTAGGCTTAAATGTATTTATATTTACACCTGTGTTTCTTTTGTAAACCTGTATGATAAACGTGATTCCCCAAACTGAAATAAGATAATCATTTTGTATTTATATTTAAATGAACGGATATGTGGTTTTAGAACTAGCTAGAAAATTCACAGATTAATGAACAAGAAAAGGCAAAATATAATTTGTAGATTTTGAATGGACAGAGAAGGCCTAGACCAGTGGTCTCAAGCAACGCATTGATTCTCCACAATTATGTGTTTTGCGAAAGTATTAGCGTCTTGCCTCCACCCCCACCCTCCTAATTGGGCACACAATGTACGCCACTAAACGAATTACTGTGTTTAACTTCATTCCATATTATTATTTTTTTTTTTTTGGCATCTGCAGCCATTACTTGGATAACATCACTAAACAGCCGATTCGGATTTTATAATGATCGTATTGACCTGGTGTTGTATATACATGTGCTGAAACAGCTAAGAGACCCAGTGACCTAATTATTCAAATGGAAGAACATCTAAATACTAGAATTTAACATTGAAATTATTTTGTTTCTTTGCTGTGTTTTTATGTATAAATGCTTAAGTTTAAGTTAATGGCTTTTCCAACTCTAGCTCTCCCTCTCCTCATTTCTTCCACCTCCCCGTGTCTCTTAATCTTTTTCTTGTATCTTTTTCTGTCTCTCTGTGCTCTATGACAGATTCCACTTCTGCCTCTCTCTCTCTCTCTCTCTCTCTCTCTCGCTCTCTCTCTGGGTTTTACTACATATTCCATCTTTCCGCTCGAGTACATAGTTTCCGCACATCTGCAAAATTCTTGCACCTGACTATGTACTATGTTTATAGTGACAATTCTCACAAATGAGTCGTGAAATACAACTCAAACTATATTTGACAATTTTGCCGACAACTATCACGCTCATACACACCTCCTCTCCCCTCCCTTTCCCATACACTACACCCATATAACGGGCTAATATAACGGGCCATTAGCCACGTTGCCATATTCCACGCGCCATTGAACTTGCAGCGTCACCTGCACAAGTTATAAAACGCTTCTTTTTTTGTGTGTGATTAAATCCTCGTGTGAGAGAAATCTCTCACGCAACACTCGTTAAAATTCTCTTGCAATAGTTTCGCAATATATGTGCCTTATAATTTATATATATCAGGGTTCAGACGGCTTTAGAAAGTTTGGGAAATCTTTACATTGTTTTTTTCAAGTAGGTAAAGTTTGGGAAAACTGAACAAAGTTTGGGAAATTTTGGGAATATCACTATAACAGTCAAATCATCATTAACAATATCTTTTTAAAATGAAACAAGAAAATCAATAACTTTGTTGTTAAGGGGTCGTTAACTCCTGTCATGATTATTTTCGATGAAATCCTTTAAGAGCCGTGATCACGACTGGTCAAATTTTCGAATTAGTTTTGAAAACCAAAACTTTTGAATGAAATTCCTCTGATGTCAGGTGTTGTGTGTGGCAGAGTCATTGGCTTGACTGCACCAGGTAAATGACTCAAACACCTGGGCAATCAGGTGGCCTTTCAAAAATTATTACTTTTTGGTTTTCGAAGCGTTAGTCTATTTGTTGCCTTGTCTTTTGGTGGTTTGTTTCAAATCTCTCGAGAAGTTGACGGAACTGATGTGATTCCGTTCCACATGGACAACGTTCAAGGTGTTTCAGTTTTTAAAAGTCAAGGCTACCTGTGGGGGGCGTCATTAGAGCGCCCAAGAAAAGGAAAAAATAGGATTCGGTTTGCGTCAAATTGTTTAAGATAACAAAAAGTTTTGGTTTAGTGGAATAATATTGTCGCTACTTCCTGGTGTACTTTTTATGTAGCTGTTTTTCTTTTATTTCTTTATGTGTGTGCTTGTACGCGTGTGAAAGATGTACAAAAAGGTAGATAGAATGATAGATAGACAAATAGGTAGGTAGGTAGCTAGATAGATAGATAGACAAATAGGTAGGTAGGTAGCTAGATAGATAGATAGATAGACAAATAGGTAGGTAGGTAGCTAGATAGATAGATAGACAAATAGGTAGGTAGGTAGCTAGATAGATAGATAGACAAATAGGTAGGTAGGTAGCTAGATAGATAGATAGACCAATAGGTAGGTAGGTAGCTAGATAGATAGATAGATAGACAAATAGGTAGGTAGGTAGCTAGATAGATAGATAGACAAATAGGTAGGTAGGTAGCTAGATAGATAGATAGATAGACAAATAGGTAGGTAGGTAGCTAGATAGATAGATAGATAGACAAATAGGTAGGTAGGTAGCTAGATAGATAGATAGATAGACCAATAGGTAGGTAGGTAGCTAGATAGATAGATAGATAGACAAATAGGTAGGTAGGTAGCTAGATAGATAGATAGATAGACAAATAGGTAGGTAGGTAGCTAGATAGATAGATAGATAGACCAATAGGTAGGTAGGTAGCTAGATAGATAGATAGATAGACAAATAGGTAGGTAGGTAGCTAGATAGATAGATAGACAAATAGGTAGGTAGGTAGCTAGATAGATAGATAGATAGACAAATAGGTAGGTAGGTAGCTAGATAGATAGATAGACCAATAGGTAGGTAGGTAGCTAGATAGATAGATAGATAGACAAATAGGTAGGTAGGTAGCTAGATAGATAGATAGACAAATAGGTAGGTAGGTAGCTAGATAGATAGATAGATAGACAAATAGGTAGGTAGGTAGCTAGATAGATAGATAGATAGACAAATAGGTAGGTAGGTAGCTAGATAGATAGATAGATAGACAAATAGGTAGGTAGGTAGCTAGATAGATAGATAGATAGACAAATAGGTAGGTAGGTAGCTAGATAGATAGATAGACAAATAGGTAGGTAGGTAGCTAGATAGATAGATAGACCAATAGGTAGGTAGGTAGCTAGATAGATAGATAGATAGACAAATAGGTAGGTAGGTAGCTAGATAGATAGATAGACAAATAGGTAGGTAGGTAGCTAGATAGATAGATAGACAAATAGGTAGGTAGGTAGCTAGATAGATAGATAGATAGACAAATAGGTAGGTAGGTAGCTAGATAGATAGATAGACAAATAGGTAGGTAGGTAGATAGATAGATATACAAATAGGTAGGTAGGTAGCTAGATAGATAGATATACAAATAGGTAGGTAGCTAGATAGATAGATATACAAATAGGTAGGTAGGTAGCTAGATAGATAGATAGATAGACAAATAGGTAGGTAGGTAGCTAGATAGATAGATAGACAAATAGGTAGGTAGGTAGATAGATAGATATACAAATAGGTAGGTAGGTAGCTAGATAGATAGATAGACAAATAGGTAGGTAGGTAGCTAGATAGATAGATAGACAAATAGGTAGGTAGGTAGCTAGATAGATAGACAAATAGGTAGGTAGGTAGCTAGATAGATAGATAGACAAATAAGTCGGTAGATAGTTAGATAGATAGACACATATTAGATAGACAGACATGCAGACGGTTAAATAGATGATTGAGACATGGATAGACCTATTGATTGCTCGAGAGAGAGAGAGAGAGAAATTAGTAGATACATGACACGTATATCAGTCTTGAAGACAATGGCAGCGAATCCGGTTTTAAGATAGTAGGAATTCATTGACCGCTAATGCTTTTATATTAACGTCGTATAATGCAACACCCGCCTCGCTTTTGTATTCATACACATTTTTAGAACAGTTCTTTGACTCTTGTGTTGATATGTTGTCTACGAACATTCGGAGTGTTAAAACTTTGTTCGTGAAATATGAACATACATGTTCGAGAAAATATCCCAAAGAAAGTCAATGCGGAACATGACTCAAAAAACATATATATTATACCGTGTATGCCGGGAATATCTGGCCTGGAATTCAGACAGCAAATTTCTAGAGAGGAGAAAAGACAGAAAATGTTATTCATAAAACAAGTTTAAATTCAGGAACACGTTGAATAGGCCATCGGAAAGCATAATGTTCTCAATGTAATACAGTACAACCATGTGAAGACATCTTTACATGACTTCGAAATAATGATCACTTTGTATACTAGAGAAAAACATGACTTTTTAATGCTATCTTATCACTCACTTATCATCTTTTAAAGCCATTTGGAAATAAAGTAAAGTTGTTTTTTTTTCATCCGAACCAAATTATAAATGTTTTATACGTTTTCTGAATTTACGAATAAAAATATTTTAATAGCTAATGCCATATTTTTTTAATTCACTTGTTTTTTTTTACACATCTGTCAACTTTATTGACTTAGCACTAACCTTGATCCACTAGTCCATAGAAGTAAACTGATTCTACACAATCTTTACAGATTTACCTGCATTGGGATGGAAGTCTGTTAAAAATTCAATTTACTTCGGGTTATACAGATAAATGTAAATTGTAATATTCTCCGAAAAAAACAAACAGCTGGGATTCAGTTAAAAAAAATGTTACAATTTTTCATTATAAAATGCCATTAGGTCTCCTAATTGTATGCAGTAGGCATGTCATAAAATCATTGTTTATTGATAATTGCGCTTTGAGCTTACATTATGTCTGTTAATAGCGCGATATAAATACTATTAATTATTAATATTATTATTATTTTATATTAAAGTTATCATCAGTGGCCCTCAGGCCCACTTCCAATTCTAGCACAGTGACCTTCTGCTAGTGACCTTCTAGTGGTGACCTTCTAGTGTTAACGTATTATTCACTTGGGAATAAAATTTGTTTTAATTTATTCAAATGCGCTGTGAAAAAGTGTGCGCTAAATTAACTGCAGCGCAAGTAAGGCTACAATAAAAAAAAATGGAACAGTTTCACTGGTTCTAAACTTACACAGCCATGCCCCACCACACCCCAACACCCCAACATTGGCTTTACATTATGTCTTGCTTCTCATCAGTAGGTGGAGGGGGGTGAAAACTGTAACTGTCCAGTTAACCCAAAGCGTGGTGAAAGTTTGGTGTTTCCAAATCTTTGCACTGGAATGTTTTCATCCCTCGAAACGTCCTCGTGCATTCCTTTATTTTATTGTCTTATCCTCGGCAAGTACACGATCGAGTCTTTATCTTATTGAGAAATCTGACAATGTTTGTGTAACGAGCTTAAAGTGGAGGGCTCACCCCCCCCCCCCCCCCCACCTCCCCTCCTTTATAACGAATTGAAACGATTTGCTATATTTTTTCATGTTTTCTTGTAACATCATGGGGTGTTATATTTTTTGTAAATGTCGTTTACTTTTTATTTTTACCATCAGAATCTGTCTTTATGTGATGGAATGGTGCTAGATAGCAGGCTGGTACCTGCGGGGAATCTTGTGGGAATCTATATTTAACATTATCGCATTCACTCAATTATATTTAAAGGAAGTTTTAACACGGACAATTGTAAACAAATAAAAGTTTGTATATTCAATATCTACCGTCAGTGTTTTCTCTCTCACTTTGTTTTAATAATCCAATGCCATGGTAAAGAATGTTGCAGTTGATGCGAGTGTTACGCACATAATAGGTATATATATTTATTCTGTGGTGTTACGTTCTGCGTTTGTTCGTATGTGTGGTGTTGTTGTGGTTTGTCAGTGTGGCTTTGTGGCGGCTGATGTTGAGTACGCGGTCGAGCTCTAAGCTTTTGCTTCTGCTCGTGTGGCGTCATGAAGCCGGCAGGCGCCCCACAATGTTTGTAAAGCCCCCGGAGGGACGGGGGAGAGGGAAGGACCAATCAGAGATCATATTCTCCATTTAGGTTCCCCCCTCCCCACTACAGGGGGAAAATCTAGAGGGAAAAAAAATTAAAAGTATGGTGGCACCTTTCATCTCGCAGCGCCCCAAAGACGCCACGGATTAAACGTGAAAGAGAGAGAGAAAGAGAGAGGATGCTAGCTCAAGCAAGCTAATAGAGATGATGAAAACAAGTTCAGATTGGTTGGCGTGTAACTGTGAATATAGTTCAATGGTTTGGATCAATGTTTTGTTGTCAACTATTTCTGTTTGACCTCAAAAGCAATATTTGTGTATTGTTTTTTTCATCACTAAACCCCTAAAGCCATTTTCATCCAAATGACCGCCAATGTAAGCGGGAATTTCCGATGACTGTATATGCTAATAATGACATTTGAGATATCCCTTCACTTGCTTTTGGTGTGTATAACATTGCCGCTTCTATGGACAAGTCTTAATGAGGCGTGAACTTTTGAACCCGAATGTTCGTGAACTTCCTGTTCTATTTTTAAACTAATAACAAAAAAAACATGCTTTTGCTGGTGTTTGACAATTGATTTCAACCTCGACGACAGTTCTAGTCTTTTAGAATTATACAAAGGATACAATATTAGTTATGAGGAATCCGTCTTTAACATCAAAAGTGAACAGGCGATCATTAATACTCAAGTGTTAGTCGCGTGACGTTACATTTTTATTTGTTTACAAAATAAATGAGTCAAGAGTTGCGTTTTCTTGGTTATTGAAAAAAAAAATGCGTAAGTTCATAAAAACGAATAACAAAAATTATTTAGCATTAAGCAATAAGTTTGATATTTTAAAAAGGTGATTATTCCCTTCTGACTTTCACAATACATTGTTTTGCTTTGTAAACATCTATTGGAAATGAAATAAATTTTAATCCCCAACAAATTTGAGTACAACCAGTAAAGTAGCACACAGACATTGTTTCGAATAAAATGATCGAATAAGAACGGAAATGTTTTTGCACGTGACCTTTTATGCATGCATACACGTTAAGACTTGTCCATTGCGGCTGCTTTTTATATGTACCTTAGGGCATGGCCGGGTCAGCCATTAAGCAAAATAAGCACCTGCTTGTCGCATTAAGGAAAGGGGGCACCATAGAAATCTTCCATTGCTTGAATTTCTAACGGTCGATGTTAAATTTGGAGCCATGGTGTAACTAAACCACATCCACCAAAAAAAAATTACTTTCACATTTATTAACACAAATTTTATATTTAAAAAAAATGAGAAAATTTTTTATACAAATTAAAGGAAATTCTAAAACCACAGCACTAGTTTCAGCTTACTGTAATCAAAATTATTTGTTAATGTTTATATTTTTTTTTTTCAATAGGCTACATATGTTAAAAAGTTTGTAGGGCCTCTATGGATCTAAATCCGACCCTCCTTAATGGAGACTGCGTGGGGTGTTTATTTTTTTTGTACATTGCTTCCAATGTTTTAAAACTTGTTGAATAGTCGTACAGCTTTACAGAACGGACCTCTAATACCTCAGATTTAAAAATGGCGTCTAGAATGTTGCACGTAATCTCGGAACTCGTTTTGAGACCGAGGCTTTGTGATACGAGATAACCCAAGGACATCTCGGTTATAACTTGAGCTTACCGTCGAGATAACATTGTTTCTGTTGGTCTTTTACTTATCTCCCTTTTGTGGGGCATTAAACTTTGTTTATCTTTCATGTAATCATGAGATATGGTTTTCTAAATACAGCACATCTTTCTGTGAAGGATATCTGAAGCCACTTTTTTGTTTATATAGATCATGTTATGAATCAACCATTTTGTGAATATTTTTTTTAATATTCCCTTTTTGCGAATAGATTATTTTGTGAATAGGCCTAGGCTATATCATTTTGTGAGTAAATAGTTTGGTGAATATATAATTTCGTAAATCCACTATTTTGTTAATATATCATTTTGTGAATGTATCCTTTTGTGAATACAAGTGTCACACTGTATGTTGCTTGTTATCATTACAAAGTATTCACTCCCGAAGAACACATTAATGAGGGGAGACCACCAATAAAGAATATTGTAGGATTCAGTTTCCTTTTATTACTTTCTTGTTATGTCCCCTGTTTACGACATCGTGGTACCAGAGCTACTACTATTTTAATCATTTTTATCACCGGCACTTATCTCTTTTGTGGCTCTCGCAATCGCCTCGACAATTGTACACTAGAAATACTTAGTATCAAATTGTCTGCCATGAAAACATCGCAAGTTGATTGGAATGAAAAGTGGGTAATACAAGAATCTCTACAAATTGTGCTCTAGATTACAAATATTGTATTCTCTGTCATATTTTGAATGTATTGGGCTGTAGTTTATATCTTTATATTGATATACAAGTCTTCGGACGCTGCTCACAAACATGAAATATTCACAAAATGATGGACTCAGATTCAAAACATGAAATGTTCACAAAATGATAACTTTTAAGAAGCAGTCATTTTGTTATACAAGACAAAATATACGTTGGTCGCTTTAAGTCGCGTTAAGTCGCTTTAAGTCGCTTTAAGTCGCTTTAAGTCGCTTAGTCTTCCCCCGTTGGTTAGTTTACAATTCTCGTTTTTTAGGACTTAAGTATTTACTTATACCTCATTCTACCTTCTCCATATGTATCCTCTCTCTCTTTCTCTCAGTCTCTTTCTCTCTCTTATTATCAATAGCTCGGAGAGATGCACTATAAAAATGACAATCATATATATTTAATACCTATTATATATATATAATCCCTCCCTCCTTCCCTCCCTCCTTCCCTCCCTCCCTCCCTCCATCTCTCTCTCTACTTCTACATTTCTATCTTTCACCTTATCAATGACAGAACTACACCATAGCCCATCTCCTTATATGTAAAACTAAAGAGGAAGATTGAAAAACTGTACGGTTTCAATATATACTTCCAACTCGTCATTTATCTCAAGCACAGCACGTCGTGTCTACCACTTTCATGGTCGGATCTCTTTAAAACTAACCATTAGGGTCACCGGGGTGGTCCATCACATCTACATTTTGAGTTCTCTCCTAATGGCCAGCTCAGAGTTTTGAGCTCTGCCCAAATAAAACATTCATATTATTCTTTTGACAGTAAATTATCTCCCCTGTCCCCACTTTTCCACCAACTTTCTCTTCGTGTTCTTTTTGGAACTCCATAACACGGGAATTTTGTTGTTGTTTTTTGTTGTCTGCGCTAATGGATTTAGTTTGAATTCATAAAACTTTTAGTATTCATAAAAATAAAATTCAGACGTGGGGGTGTTAAAATCTGGAATGAATTCTACACAGTTTGCTTAAAACTAGAAAATAGAAGAAAAAAGCTTGGGTCGACCTTTTGTTTTTTTAATGCCCAGGCTTTTAGCGTCATTACATAGAGTGTTGTTGACTTTAAGATATACGGTAGAGCGCACTGTGTCTCAAATGTGTAGGTGCACACTGCAACTTCAAGCAATCATGTGCACAGCTGAGTGCAATTTGATTCATCAACACAGATGTGCAGCGCGCACAACGTCAAATACTTCCCGTAAGAATGGCCATACGTATGATCTAACACGTTGTTACGTATCATAAAGTAAAGTATCCCGTCGGGCAAAATTGATCCATAGGGCATATTAGCATACTAAGAGATTGTGTGGCTAGCATTATGCACAGCCGCGTTTACTTTACCCCAAACTAAGGTCAGGTAGCCAACAGAGCTGGGTAGACTCAGGGACACCCTCCAGACCCAGAAAAAAATCTAGCCTGGACCAGGATTCGAACCCAGGACCTTCGAACGCGCTGCCGATTGGCCACCGTGACCGACTTTCTTACTTTATACAAAGTCAAATACGTCCTTTAAGAATGGCCTTACTTATGATTTAATATGTTATTACGTATCTTAGCTCCAGAACAATGTTTTCATTTATATATATATATATATATACATACATACACAGGTACAGGTATGTATGTAACTTGACAACCCCGTGGGATGTTTTCAGTTTATGGATATCATTTTTGACCCTCTCTAATCCTTGACGTCAATGACGTTTAACCTTTTAATCCATGATTCCATTAAGTCAATACTTATAATGAAGGGGGAATAGATGGAGCTCCGGCCGGCAGTGGGGTCCATCAGAAGGTTGTATAAACTTGGATGCTCTTTACGACGGATGGGGGTCGCCCACCCCCATCTTCAAACTGAAGCCAAAGTTTCTTGATTGCGAATAGCGTGGAACAGAGGGAAAAAAGGCAAGATGGAGGACGCCCCAGTGTTTGGATAGAGTGACCTCCCGGTGCGCCCACTAAACGTTTCACGTAGACGTGTTGTATTAGTTGATTAAGTGTGAAACTATTTTCAGTTAAACCGCCCAGCTTCTCTCTCCCCCCCCCCTCCCCTTTTACCAAACCAACCTTTGTTTCTTTGAAAAAAAGTATTTTAGTTGAATTTGGTAGGAAGTGAGATTGTTAATTGGATTTGTAAGCTAGGTAGGGGGACCAAAGGGAAGTAATAGACGAGCAGAATAGCGATGGGGGAAGATAAGGTCTCGCGGAGACTTGTGGGCCATGACAGAGATGAGCGGGAGATGAGAAGTCGGACCACCAATGTTTCTCACCAGTTCCCTGTAAGCGGTTCCTGCCTTTTCCAACTGGTACACTAAATTATAGTGACAAATATTTGACCAAAACTATAATGTATATACTATGCCTTGTCAAAGTTAATTTCGTTTAATTTTTCTGTTAAGCTCTTCTGGGGGTTTTGGATGTTTTGACGTCTGCTGCATGTGTGAAATTGCTTTAAAGGAAGCATTTTATTACTTAGTAGTTACACTGACATTTGAACAATATTATTTTTGTTTAACAACTTTCAAAAAGAGTTTGTCGATACATTATTTTCAAAGCCTTCACACACACATAATTCAAACACATTAACCCTTAATGATTTTTCTTTTTGAAATATTTAAACAGACTTCTCTCTCTCTCACCCCCCCCCCCCCCTCTCTCTCTTTCTCTCTGTATATTAAAAATGCAGACACCAATTGAACCGTCTTTGGAATAAAACAGACATTGAAATATTCAATATTTTTATGCCCTCGCTAATGCTTTCGGAATTGGAAATTCAATGAAAACTAAAAAAAAAAATCTTAATGTTTAATTCAGCTATAATCTAATCAATGTCCTAAAATCAATTTTTTTTTTAAATTGTTGTCTCTGACCTCAACCAAGACTTAGGCCTACCGTATATTTCCATACTGACTGAGTCTGATGGTTACAAATTGTGGAGAGAGGTGTTTGGGCTGAAGGCTCTAGAGTCACTCACTTTAGTCTGATCCTGTGCCGGACGGGTTCATCCATCAAGGTGATTAGTCCTGACAACGGTCATCAATCCACTCGTCTTCACTTGCAGGAAGAAAAATTCCACGCTGGCTCGGTGCCAATTGATGGAGGGGGGGCCCTCACTTGTGTCGACTTGACCTTTTCATCGTCTTACTTCCCTCCCCTTCCTTTCTCAGACCCCACCCCCTCGTCCACCGCCACTGACCTTCACTCACTTCATCCATTCACTACCACCACCCTCCCGCACACACACATAGATGTACTCACGTGCGTTGTTTGCCCTGGCCACTTGTGCTTGGTTTTCTTCGCCTGGATTATAAAAAGGACAGTGACCTTCAACGGCAAAGACGGGCCCGGTGACTAGTACTGGACAAGGGAGATAGCAGCTTACGGTGTTTTTTCATAACCCGATGTAAGGCTTCCCTCCTCCCCTGCCCCCCCCCCCAACCTTCCACCGTTATATTATAATCTCGAAAGGTCATTTGGTCCATCTCACTTAACATTGTTCCTAAAACAGTGGTTCTAATTATATTCAAGTGTAGGGGGGGGGGGGTCAGGTATGTCTGGTCCCACTTCACCCACGTTGACGTTCGACGTTTCAGCACATTTAGCACCAAAACAACAACACCCTCTCCTCCAACCACCCAAAAAGTTGGGTGGGTTTTTTTTATTAGTCTGTTTGCCAGCACTAGGGTTGGCATTTAACGTTTGGTAAAGACAGTGGCAAATTTCCGTCATAAATAGGAAGTGAGGGTTTTCAAAAGGTCACGTGATTACTAAAAGAGAGAGAGAGAGAGAGACGAAATAGAGACGTCATAGTCAGGGGTCAAAAGTTAACTATCCCAGAAATTATTACATTGTTGGCGCCCCCTTGCCAACTCATAATTGATACTAGTAGTTGGTACTAACACGTTTCTAAAAACGCAATTTATGAAAGAATATTTAAATGCCAATCTGAACATTTCAATGTGAAAACGGTGGTGTAGAGGCAGCGCGTCGATTTACTATTCCAAAGGTCTCGGGTGCGAATCCAGGTACAAAGGCCACGATTATTACCAGGATCTGGAAGGAGACCTGGGTGCAGCTAAGCATTGTATTGCTCACAATCCTCGTGTATATCGTGGCCACGGAAACTAGCTAACGTCCTATGGGCTTGAACAATAGACCTATTATTTTTATATTATTAACCTTTTTTTTTATTTTAAGAGAAACGATGACCTAAAAAAGAAATTGTTTCAATATGCGCTCGTATTATTTGCATCACTCGCGGCACTCGACTCAAATCTCGATGTTTGCGTCTTCAACGCTTTGACCTATAACCTCGGCAGTAATCTCTCCGAATCCACCAAGTTTTCCTTCTAAAAAAACAACAAAAAAAAACCCATCTATCAGTGAAATCCTACTTATCCCCCCTCCACCTGAAAAGAAACTTTTTTTTTTTTTTGTTAAATTCTGCCTCATGTGTTCGTCGTTTAAATAGATTTCTCTCAATCAACTTTAGGAGTATCACTTTTCACGCAGCTTTTGATTGATATGATTTAAAAAAACAAACAAAAAAAAAATACTCACGTTAGACTTTCTGGGATAAAACTTTTTTTTATAATGTTCTTGTTTAAAGTTTCACTTTGCTTATTCACAAATATTGACTTAATAATTAGTATAAAAATGTGTTCTTTTGTGTGTGTGTGTCTGGAATCGGGAAAACCCAGAATTATTTTTAAAGTAAAGTCAAGCCTATGGATTAAACGCTTTAAAAAATGAAATGCAATAAGAAGGCTTAGTGGTTTGATGGTAAGTTACCAGGCCGGCTTACTGTAATAGACTGTGATTTGAACCTTTGGAAACCTAGATTTGGCCTGGAGAGCTCTCCTGACCCTTTTCTAGACCATCTCACTCAAACATATATTTATGTGTGTGTAATTGTTAGGCTGGACATCGAGTTGGTTACTGCATATCATGAATTGACGTTTGAAAATCTTTTTTTTTTCCATTCAAGGTTTTTGCTTTTAATAATCAACAATCCAATCTTAAACATATTTAAAGTAAAGTATCCCGTCGGACCAAATTGATCCATTGGACCGGTGAAACCAGCCGTTCATCAGTTTCTGTGGCCACGCCATACTAGGGGGATTGTGTGGCCAGCACTATGCACAGCCGCCTTTACTTTACCTCCCATCTAAGGTCAGGCACCCATCATCGCTGGGATAGACTCTGTGACACCCTCCAGACACGGAAAAACAAATACCAGCCTGCACCAGGATTCGAACCCAGGACCCTTCGGCACGCTAGTAGAAAGGCACTACCGCACATATTCAACTTAATAAAAGTGTTGCACTTATCTAAAGGTGAGCCTTACTTTCTCTGTGGCTCTCCCACGCCAACAAACATGATATTTATGTCCCTTATCTCAGGTGTTTGAGTGTGCCGGTAAAATCTCCCTCAGGTAAAACTAGCGCCATATAATTCTACACCGTGTTACGAATATCGGTCATAAATGAATGACGTAGTAAGGCATTGACCTCTTAACAAGTGCGTATCAGAGTCCAAAGCGACCAAGGTTTGACCTTTATGCCCTGAGGGCAGTTTAAATAAAATAATTCGTTCAAATCCCGTGGAAATTGGAGGATAATTCTGGATCGTAGTAATTATAGAGAAAGAGTTTAAAATGCGTATTAAGACCCTGTAGAATCTTCGATGATAGTTTTCTTTGTTAAGTCCCGACCTCCTTAAAGTTAGTTCAGTTCAGAAGTTTGTCGAGTGAAGTCGCTAATATTCATTTGTATATTGTATGCCATTGTATTGAAACTTATGTTGCCATCAGTTGATGAAGTTTATTGATCGTTTATATTGAGTCTACAATTTAAATAAAATTGTTTATTCAACAACTGGAGTTGTTTGATCTATCATTGTTGAGGAATGTGTTGAAGATAATTATCACGAATATAACTACATTGCTGCATAGACCTGTCAGTCAAAGAACCCCTAGCTTGGGCTACAGATTAGCAGAATCTAGAGACTTCTAATAAAGATACAACTATATTCATTGAATCCGATTTAACGAGTCGTAATAATAGTAATCACCATATAGAGGTCCATAACAACCGTTTACCTGAGAATATTTTATGTTATTTTTTTATTAGATCTAGTTTTCTGTTTTTTTTTATTTTGGCTAAAGTCTGAATTTCGCCTGGAGTTTTTATGTTATTGTTGTTTGTGTGTTGTTGTAGTTAGTTGTGTAAACCTTGAGAAAACATTTGGAGCTTCAGGTATTTTTTGAAAGCCTTAAGTTTTAGGAAAAAAAACTTTTCACATTCAACATTTAAAAAAAACAAACAAGAAAAAAACTAAGCTTATTAAAATATAAAGGTCAGTGCTTGCTTTCACATTAAATGTGAATTTCAAATTTTATAAAAAAAAGTTCACAATAAATCAAAACGTGTGGCGGTGGGGGCATATTTTTTGTATGGTGCGGGGCGTACGTAAAAACTGTTGTTTTTTATATCTCCTTCTTTCTCTTTCTCGTTCTGTTACACGCGTTACCCTCCACACTCCCCCCCCCCCCCCACACTACTTGGAGTAAATGAGGTAGTTTGGGGGTGGTTAAAGGACCCTCCTCCCCCACCTCTCGATCTAAAATCAAAACAAGAGCCGTTTTGTACGAGTGTTTACCGGCGTAGCAAACATTGGGTGGAAGGAAGAACTGTTTTCACATATAATCTAAACATTGGTTTGTCTGCGGCCACACATAAATATACTCACTCGCTTCAAGCTCATATTCTATGGTTTCATACCAAGTTTTAGGTCATAACCTTTTACAATAGTTTGTGTTTTCCTTTTTTTTTCTTTTTGAAAACTAGAAATTCTATAAATAGTAAACACTAAATCTAGGTCACGTACACAATTACAAGGGAGATAATAAATTTCCGGAAACGAAGACATAGAATTGAACAGAGTTAAACACCGGCTTGTTATTGAATGCCATGTGTTTAGAGGGGAGGAAAGGGGGAACAACTCGCAGTGTTTACATGGAGACTTTTTAATGAACACATGCGGCTCACCACTGGACGGGAACAGAGTCTGGACAGACCAGGCATGTACTTGAACAACTGGGAGATAGTTATCTTCTCTTCGATCTATCAGACGGTGGGGTTATCTTCCCCTGAATCGGAATCCTAATATTTGGTCGATGGCGAAGATAAGAAGAGCCGCGGTTGTAAACGAGAACCGATATACAGGTTTCAACGAGATAATTACATGTACGTAATGAAGGAGGGAATACAGACGACTTACACGTCTTTTCGACGTACGAAATCTTGTGAATAGTATTAAAAAAAAACATAACAAAACATATTATGCGACCTACTTAATAGTGAAGGCCGAAGCGTTTAAAGGGGAGGAACATCTTGAAACGTCACATCCGTAGGCTGACAATTTATTGTGCATTCATCGGTCACAATCGTCATCAACGTTTTTTTTCTAATGAAATTCTATTTATGTAGATATTTAATGGCTATTTTTAAGCTAACATAATGGATTAAGCAATCGGCTTAAAGCGATAAAAATTGAACGTAAAAAAAAAGGGGGTTAATGAAATCACAAGCGTGCAAGATGGAAGGTGGCCTTCAACGCAGGGGGAGGTCGCAGTATGGTAGTGAGGTCGTGGTTAAGTACACTTAGAGGCAGACGTAATGAAATTGAACAATAACACTTTCTGGTAGATTTTTCTTTCTTCAACAATCAGCACTTGGATTTTTTTTTATTTTGGCTTTAGCCCTCGCCAAGTCCTCAATCACAACTTCCAGCTCGCCGACAGGAGAAAAATGTCAGATGAAAAGACTTGAACGAGCTCGGAATAAAGAAAAACAAATTAAGTGATTTCTTGTGTTACGTAGTTGTTGTTTTTTTAAACATAGTAAAATTTGGAGATGAAAAAAACTCTAAATGTAACGAAACAAAAAAACGACATCCACAACCTAGATCTAGGTTTTAACTTAATCAAATCAAATGAGTGCAATAAAATTGTAAGTTTTTCGAAGTACAACTATGGCATACAATTGTAAGTTGTTAGAAGTATAAATATGGTATGAAATTCCATATAGATTGAAAGTTTTCTATCCCGTGTTTATCAAAGCTAACGATGCCATAAGTTGTACACTGAAAAGGAATATCATCATCAGCTTTCTCTTGAGTATTCAGCCCGCCACCAGCCCTCGTTTAACCTTCGAACTAGTCCGGCAAGGGGTAAGGTAATCTCTTAACCCCGAGTTGCGTCGAGGCATCGCATTGCTCGTGGCAAAAAAGTTTGTTTATATTGGGAACTGAGCTGACTCCGTAAGGGGGAGGGGGTACCCGCCCCCACTTCTTGCTCCCCACCCCCCTTATGGTATTGTGGTGGTTGCAAGGTGGAATTTAGGTAGGGTGGGTGGAGGGGGGAAAGTGGTGTTTTACTTTTTGACAATCGGTTTTGTTGGTTTTGAGCGTTGTCGTGATGGGATGGACAACTTGTCTCTGATTACACTGAGGCAGCTAAAACATTTTCTACTTATCCGGTCAAATGATTATACAACGTCGAGGATTAAGTTCGGTGCAGGTGCAGAATATATCTTTCTCTTTGTCTATATCGAGCAAACACTATATCTAATCTATCTATCTAGAAAAATCTCTAACTCACCTCTTTATGAAAGTCTCTCTCTAATCGATCTATCATTGATCTCTCTATCTATCTATCTAATCGATCAATCATTGATCTCTCTATATATCTATCTAATCGATCAATCATTGATCTCTCTATCTATCTATCTAATCGATCAATCATTGATCTCTCTATCTATCTATCTAATCGATCTATCATTGATCTCTCTATCTATCTATCTAATCGATCTATCATTGATCTCTCTATCTATCTATCTAATCGATCTATCATTGATCTCTCTATCTATCTATCTAATCGATCTATCATTGATCTCTCTATCTATCTATCTAATCGATCTATCATTGATCTCTCTATCTATCTATCTAATCGATCAATCATTGATCTCTCTATCTATCTATCTAATCGATCTATCATTGATCTCTCTATCTATCTATCTAATCGATCTATCATTGATCTCTCTATATATCTATATCTCTATTTCTTGTTTAAAAATCGAAAACATAAAATTGTTCAATGAACAGAACTCTGCTAAAAAGAAGTATAAGATTAATGATGATGATTCGTGTCCAGCGATTTCAATGAGGACCATCCTTTGTCAGAGCCATGATTTCTTGTGGGTTCGGAGATGGCTGGTGTGGCCTATTTTTGCCCAAAAGTATGTGCCACAGTGGGTGCACAGATGCGTGGCTTGATGACTGGTAGTAACGGGGCTGTCTTTGCTGGATTTTTTGAGTTGTCGTTTTTCTGTATCGACCCTTCGCCTTTTATCTTCGTGAGCTGCTGCTCCATTGAGGGTCATGTTGCGCCAAGATGATATGTCCTCAGCCATGCTTTAATACACTTTATGTATACTCTTGCATATTAATCTGAGTTTTTAAAAGATGCACATGTGTTGATTTTCCTCATTGGTGCAGGGAACCCATTCCTTCCTCGAATGGCCTCTCACGGGGGAAAGAGAACTCACATCTGCTCCTACGTTGGTGTAGCCCACTACATCAGCTACATGTTCTAAAAGTATATCAACGAGAGCATGGTTGTTAATTATGTCCCTTGTGGTATTCAATTTCTGTATTGATCCAAACTTAATGGAAATGTGGGTTTCGATTTCTCGATTTAGAGAGGAGAAAAAATTATTGGCGGTGGGCTGGGGATCGAAATATTACTATTTAGATTATGTTATTTTGTATGGGGCACGTTGGCGACCCGAAGGCTCTGGGTTCGAATCCTGGTGGAGGTTAGGACTTTTTCCCGGAACTTAAGGGTGTCCCTGAGTCTACCCAGCTCTGATGGGTAGACCTACCTGAGATTAGTTGGAGAAAAGTAAGACATCCCTAGTATGCAGTGGACACAGAAACTAGTGACCGCTGCTTCACCAGCTTATGATCAGTTGGGTCCGTCGGGTACTATACTATTTTGTAGAACAGATGTTTACCACAATTCACGATGATACATTGTTGACTGTTGGTTGAACCCTAGTAGATAAAGGACTACATATATTATTCTATTCATGTACTTCCCTGATGTAGCTTTTAAATGTTAGAAGGCGATCACAATAATAAGTATTCGGGGTTTCGGAATCTATCAAGCTCAGATGGACACCTGACATTGAGCGGCTGGGCAGTACACTGGCCACTCTATCCCCTTGCTTGGTGAACGATGCTTGGGCCTACTTGTGAACAGGACATTCTATTTTTAAAAAGTCTGTTAACTCGTATGCTGCCCAAGTAACACACATGTATTACATTTACCTTGTAAAGACTACACTGTTTAAAACACAACCAAAAACTTCATTAAAAGTTCCCTTAAAACTTAAAACACAGCTATATTTAGGACATGCTACTATCAACCGTATCTTGGATCTGATACTTAATATAGAACCTTTTTTTTTTTTTTTACAAACTAAATCAATTGAAAAAACACAGGCAAACAAGTACAAAAAAAATGCACTTAGATTTATCTTATAAATCGATATATTTTAAAATGAAATGGCATTTGTAAGTCAACACATGATATGCATGCATTTTGGAAAAGATTAAAGAATTGGGGTTTAAAAAAATTGCTATCAAATTTTCAGTGGCATCCATTGCATATGTCATCTATGGAGTAAATTTGGCTTTTTAAACCAATAAATAATAATAATATATCAACTTGCAATAAAGGAATAAAGGGAATAATAAAAGGGAATAAAGTAATATGTATTGTTTATCTTGTTTATCTCCCCTTCAATCCCATTGTGCACCTTCTCTCCCATTGGCTCGGTGTCCGTTTGCTGATCTCATCAGTAATTGGTTGTTTGTTTTTTAAAGAATATATTTTAAGTCGTGGCCTTCATAGACTTGTAGCTTCCACTCGATACACACTGTGTTTGAATGGGCACACATACATACACACACAGACAATCTTAGACAGACGAGCGCGCGCGAGCACAGACGCGAGGACGAAAATGCGCCCACTGCTGCTGCATCTTGTTGTCAATGGCAACCTTTTGTTATTCCTACATATGTCAACTGGAATAATGTGTGGCTTATTATAATAGCGTCTGTTGGAGCGGCTTCCGTGTGTGTGTGGGGGGGGGGGGGGCGTGGAAGGGGCCCGGGTAGGGGGGGGGGGAGAAAACATTGACTGAAAACAACAACAACAACAACAACAACAAAAACAAGAGACAAAACTCTCGTATATATCTTCATTTCTAACAGTTGCATTCAATGAAACCACTAAGCGCTGGACTAGTACAGCACCCAATATATTGATAATATATATCTATTGTTCATTAAAAGTTTTATTCACGCACCAGTTTGCAGCGCCATCTTGCATACAGTAATAATAACACCTTGTTAGATAAATATTGTCTCTAAACTTAACACAAGTCATGCCATTTCTCTTTCTCTCATTTCCTCTCCCCCTCTCTCTCTCACTTTCATTACTCTCTCTCTCTTTCTCTCTCTCTCTCTTTCTCTCTCTCTCTCCATCTCTCTCTCTCCATCTCATTCTCTAATACTCTATACACAATTATTCACCAGCCTCATGACCTACACGCCCACGTGTTGATCTTTGCGCCATAGACTTTTTTCTTGGTGACTTATCATCCCGTTGCTAGGCAACAAGGCAAAAAAGACGGTCATTCGAGACAATGGCGGATGCATTAAATGCACACTATGTGATACAAACTAAACAATATAAGTTTAGAACAAGCCAAGATGCAGCAGATAGCCTGGTGCTAAAGAGCAATGACCACAAATAAGGAGTTTGTTTTATCACTAAGATACTTACAGAATATTTTATGAGAGCATTTTGTTGGCTAAGGTTAAACAATCTGGTCTATGTAATAATGAAAAAAAGTAAGTAAATTTGGACCGAATTGATCATAGGTCCGATGAAGCAGCGTTCACCAGTTTCTGTGCCTACGGCATACTAGGGGGGTTGTGTGGCCAGCATAATGCCAAGCCGCCGTTACTTTACCCCTATCAGATCTGGGTAGTCTCAGGGACAACCCTCCAGTCCCGGTAAACAATCCTAGCCTTCACCGCGATTCGAACCCAGAACCTTTGGAACGCCAGTCGAACGAGCTGCCCCCCGGTCACCGTGCCACGTCTATGTAATAATACTTCTTTAAAAAATGTCCATTATCAATTGACCATTTCAAATATAAGACTTCGTTTTTTTTTATATTTATATAAAATATAATAATTATATAAATTTATATTTTGTTATTATTTAATATATTCTCTTCTCTCTATTTTTCTTTCTTTCCTTCTTTATCTTCTCTTTATTTTTCTCTCTCACTCTTTTCCATAATCTTCTGTTTCTTTCTATATTTCTCTCTACCTCTCTTTTCCTCTCCCTCCCTCGCTGCCTCTCTCTCTCCCTCTCTTCCTCTCTCATTCTCTCCTTCCCCGCCTCTCTCATTCTCTCCTTCCCCGCCTCTCTCTCTCCCTCTCTTCCCCTCTCATTCTCTCCTTCCCCGCCACTCTCTCTCTCCCTCCCTTCTCCTCTCTATCCCTCCCTATCTATCTACCTCTCTCTCACCCTGCCTTCCCCTCCCTCTCTCTCTCTCTCTCTCTTTCTGAAGGTTGGTTCAGTTAAAGATTCTTGTTGCTAGTTAAGAGTTGTCTGTCGTATCAGCAAACAAGTAGTATATAAAAGAGAGAGAAGGAAAACTCAGAGACAAGAGGTTTTGGTGAGAGGGTGTGAGGAGGGAGGTGGGTGTGCAGGGGGGCGGCTGGGCGCCAGGAATGAGTGTAATCTGACACGTGCTGCTGTTGTATTTGTTGATCTGTGTGAGTAATAATTTCATCAGAATGCAGGGAGCTACAATAACACCGCGATTCGGAATGCAACATTGGTGTGTTTTTGTACGTGTATGCGTGTGTGTGCTTGCCAGTAGGTTTGTGTGTATGTGTGTAGCCCTTTTCTGTCGAAATGTATATGTATATAATATGTGTTTAGCCCAATCTGTGATGTGGAATGCCATCTACACGTATTTGCACGCTTTTTTGGGATTCTTATCATTTGCCGAATAGAATAAACTTTTTTTTATCGAACTTTTCTAAAGGGCTTTAATTTTCTTTACTATCAATATCATTAGTAGCCTATTACCTTAAAACCTCCAGTTATGAATGTTAGGTTATTTTTATATTATAATAAGAAACACAGTAATAGTAACAGTGCGCAGGGGAAATAACTTCAGTTTTGTCTGGAAAACCAAAAGTCTCAAATATTGGAAGCCAACTCCCCATGAAATCCAGACGCGCCCCTTTTACCCCCTTACATAATATATAAATACATAATAGTGTTAAGGCGGCGTTGTGCACGTGAACATGTTTGGCTTGCTGCGACCATGCCATTTGTGTGGCCAAGACACGACAGGTCACGTGTTGCCTGTTTTATTAAGATGTTAGTCTATATTAGGTTTTCACAATCACGACTCGAACACTACCCGACTGTGGAATCGTTATTAAAGTAAAATACATTGTTGGGTTTTAGTTATATTATTTTTTATTCTTTAGCCCCGCACATAAACCTTGTTTCTTTGCCGCACAAAATCAATTAGTTTTTTTTCTATTTCAAAAATGACCTCTAACCTTTGTCCCACCACCTGGAACTGTGATATTTCTGTTTATTGTCCCTCGAGCTTCCCGCTCGGTGTCTCTATGTTTCGCGAGATGTACTATTGGACTTCACAGCTGCTGTTCATTAAACACCGTCTCCCGCCCGCCACACGTACACACACTAGCGCGTGCTGAAAAGAATGGACGTGACAGTGGACAACAGATGAATTTCCGGACCCTACGGTCAAGCCACGGCCAAACCTCTTTTCTTCCATCCTAAGCTGGCCGGTGGACTTCGTGCTCGTGAATTCCAGTGAATTAAAAAACAAATTTCTTCTCTCATTATGTCGATGTAGTCTTTATCACTATCTCCTGTATTATCTCCAACTGCCATTCATTCAGTCTTAGTTAAATATATTTTTTAAATTATATATTACCTTGTTAGCGACACTGTTGTAAAACTAAAGCTGAATCAAGATGTGTGTCTTTATAAACTAGGTGACCGGTGTTACTTAATGTAATAATCTTACTCAGTTCTAAAAAAACATAAATTGAATCTTACATCACTGAAAACCAACTGAAATTTTAAAGGAAGGGGTGCAACCCTGAATGAAAAGTGATATCATTTGTGGTATTTAAGCTGTCATGCTATACAGATAAATAGAAAGGAAATGTAGTAGTTTGCACGTGAATGTACTTGAACTAATTTTGTTTATTGAAACAGCTGACAGATTTATTGAACAAAAAACAAAAAAACTTGTTAAAATAAAACCCCAAAAAACATAAACATAAACATCAAACAACATAAAACCAAAGTGATTGAATAATGAATGGAATTCTGACGATATGTAACAAGACCGATTGAGTAACAAGTAACAAATGTGTCTGCCTGACTTCGTTCTGCCAGTTTATCGAGTTACATTTCGGTCTTGAAATATATACTCACACACACACAACGTTGGGCAGGATTCGGCAGGAAGGAATGCGAGGCTTGGAGCGATTCCCTCGCTACAACAACTCTTTCCGACCCTCGCCGTTTGGCTCGGTGGATGGCAGAGAAAATGTTTCGTTTGTTAAAAAAAAAACAGAAGAAGAAGAAGCAGTGCCAGAGGCAACTGACAATAAACTTTTCCTCTTCAAAGAAATTTTGTGGGGAGCTATTAAAGAGGGAAGGTGTGAGGTATGTGGGGGCAATAATGTTTGTATTGCTTATCAAAAGATTAGTGAGGGCGCCATGTGTGTGGGTCTGGAACAGTTATTTAAAGTGGGTTATAATTTTCACGCAGGTGATTAGTCGCAGTGAAAGGTTTTTAAAGTTTTGGGTGGAATGTCAAAACAAAAGATCCAAAAAAGAATACCGATAGGTTTTTAGTTGAATATTTCCTTGCCTACCTGTCTCTACAAATCTTTCTTGTTCCAAATTAATTGTTCTCTATGAATAGGGGCCTACTTCTATGTACATTTCTTTCAATTGGCCAAACTATTTGTCTAACTATTTTTTGTTTGGGACCATATTTAAACAACTCTTCTGACGCTCCATCCGTCAGTCAAACGGTTAAACTAACCTTTCACCAATCTATTTTTACAATAAATGTATGTTTTAGATAACTAGATAGACAACCTGATTTAACTAACTACCGTTAAATAGTTAGACAACCTGATTGAACTAACTACCGTTAGATAGTTAGACAACCTGATTTAACTACCGATAACTAACAAGACCGACAAGAGATTAACTTAACAGTCTAACCTCCATACTGTTTAATGACTCGAACCCCACAACCTTTCAGTGAGATAGAGGGAAAGAGAGAGACAGAGAGAGAGACAGAGATTGCAAATGATAAAAAGGGAGCGAAAAAAAGAAAGAAATAGGACGAGAGAGAGAGAGTGAGAGAGAGAGAGAGAGAGAAGGAATGTTAATGCTTGCGATAAACAAGTAACTAAATATTATTCCAACCAGTGATCTGTTATTGTTGTAGCCCAGCCTTTGTGTTTTAATATTCAGTCGTGTCAATAATATATAGATTTATCACTTTCTAGGGAGAAAGGGGAGTGACCGTGAGGTTTTCAAATTATCACTTCTCGGCGGACCCGAATGACATGTTTGTTTTGTGTGTGTCAGTGCGAGATGGTTGAGTGCTAATGACACACACCTGCTGACAGGCTAGTCTAAATGTCGCACCAGATGAAAAATGGCACACGTTTCATAATCATGATAATGGCAGCACAGAGAACAATAATTTTCCTGCTTGTAGTTTTAGTTTCAAGGTTTCCATTTTCCATGCGACATTTAATTGTCGACATTGGTTACACCCCTCGGTTTCCCATCGTTAAGGATTTCTCGACGTTTTTTGAATGCATCGAAAAGAAAACATCTTCTGAAAATATAAAAATTATTACGCGCATTCATTACCTTGCCAACGCCTGCATTCAAATGGATAATTTGAAAATGTACAATGAAAAAAGAAGCAAAGGTAGCAGCATTACAACATTGCGTTTGTTGCCAAATAACATTAGGAAGTGAGAAGCGAACAATGAGCTGAATTGTTCGCTGTAATCTCTGCCAGAGTAGCTAGACACGCCCACCGCCAGGAACTTCCGGTGCTGGCCGCTGACAATAGAAGCTCTTAGTTGGCAAGTAAGGGGAAAAAATGGCAGCCTATGAAGAAGTCAGAATAAAATAACTCTGGTTGTTGTTGTTGTTTCGTGCTCTATATGTCGGGTGAGATAACCTCAACAAAGTTATCTTGTAACTTGTTAAAAACAAATATATCCAATAATTAAACAAAACCCACTTCAAAAGGTGTTATAAAAAATTGCGTCAGCGAGTTTGTTTACCAAGTGAACGGTCGTTTCGAGATTCAATACAAGTGCGTGAAAGACTAGATAACACTCACATAAACATGACTTGTGACTTGTGTCACCAATACAAACAATCATAAAAAAAAGGCGTAGGCCTATGTCATCGATTCAGACACTCATATACAGGACTTATGTCACCAACACATTCAACTGTTTAGTTTTCAAGTCTAGATTAAACGAAAAATAAAAATGATTGAGTGTTTAAAAAGTTGGAAAGCATAGGGGGAAAAAAAAGCCAAAATATGACGACAAATTTCTAAACTGCCAAAATATGTTGCATAAGCATATTTCTTTGTCATTTACTTTTCATGGCGCCTTTTAATACCTCGGCGTTTTCATCAAACTTTGTTCGACCTTTTTTCGTATATACGGGTAATTTATAAAGAACAGCAACATACATAGGCCTATATAACTATGGGGAAAGGGAGGGAATCAATTTAAATGTTCCTGCAAATTGAAAAATGTGTCTTTTTTTAAAATTATATTTTGCTTGTTATTTTCAATTTTTTTTTGTAATTAGTCTTAAGATATTATGTTAATGTCGACGATGGCATATTTCTATTTATTATAAAATATAATAGAAGATATTAACATAAGGCTAAAACAGATAGGCCTACTATTATCATAGGTGACATAGGTGGACACAAGGAATTGTATTTTTACATAGGGCGCACACGGAGAACGGTATTTTCACATACGTGCTACTTAAGGCGACCATAGAGAACAAGAGATAATGTATATAGAAGTAAATATATAAAAACAAACTGCGAGGTTGAGGGCGAGGGGGGGGGAATAAAATAGATTGAGAGTTATTACCTGACAAACGTTATTGTTCAATCTTATCAGCGTATGACAGCTGCGGGTATTTTATTGTCATTGCGCACCTTGAAAGTAAGTGAAGGCCAAATCTAAACATGGACAGATTCACGCGGGAGATAACAAAAAAACAACAACACAAATTTAAATAGCCTTTACGTTGAACAAACATGGCTGAAGGGGATGTAACCGCGAGGGTGGTCCTCATCATACTTTACCAATATTTAATTGCCCTTGTCTTCTTTAATAAGTTGTGCCCTTGTTATGCCCATCCCCTTCTTTTATTTTTATGCAGCCCTCGTGAACGCCTCGTTATATTAATTCCCGCTTCTTTCTTGTGCTCATGCTGTCAGTAGTTCTGTTGTCGTATGATCAGGATGTTAATATTTTTTTACTATCACAGCTAGATGTCTGTTTATATCAGACGTGATACAATGTATTCAACCTAATCGTCACTTTCGCTCCATATATCAGGGAGGCATTTTAAATGTACCTCGATTGTATCTCTATCTATCATTATCTACTCTCCCATCTCCCTCTCTCGACCCCCTCCCCGCCTCCAGCTCTTTTACATCTTTGTCCTTTCTGCCTACTTTAACAAAAAAATATTTTGCGTCAGTCTGTCACTCATTTTATTATTTAACATTTTGTCATTTAGACTAGTTATTTTACCTTTTTTTTTTTGTTTGTTGTTGTTTATTTCATTCATAGATAGAAAATTTAAATTTTAATTAAGCAACGTTGAATACATTTGATCTATTCTCACCGAAAAGTCTCGATACCAACTGGGTGGAATTGTGGGGTGGAGGTGGGGGACTTTCACTCTTGTTTGAGTTGGGGGACTTTCACTCTTGTTTGAGAACCATTGTTTTACATTGCGTGAATTAACAAATGTAAAAAGATGGATATAGTGAACAATCATTACTCACACTTCGAGTTGTTTTTGTTTTTTAAATTAGGCTTTGACTAGTTCTCTAGAGACAACTGTACTAATACACCGAGGGCTGAAAATGATTGCTAGATAGATAGATAGATAGATAGATAGATAGATAGATAGATAGATAGATAGATAGATAGATCTTTCCTCAGTTTGAGTATCTCTAGGAAGAATAATTCTACATTGGAATTCCCGCTATCATTTAGAACTTGATGACTTGTGCACATAATGTATGACAGAGTGTAAATAGAAATGAAAGAAAACTCGACTTTTTTTAATGTATTATTTATTTATTTTTTTACAAAATTGTGATAAATGTGTAAATTATCCTGTACGTGTTTGTTTTTCCAGCTACAAAAACAAATAATAATAACTATTATTTCTATCATATCCACTTTGTCATAATCCATTTCTCATCCATTCCAAATTGAGGTTGTTTTTCATCCACTTAATCGTCGTTGTCAGTTGTCAGTATCATTTTTCGCATAGCTCATTATCATCATCACTATTTATCATCTTTGATTTTTTACACCATTCTCAGGGTATATAGTTATACACCCACACAGTCACACGCTGAATTTGTGTTGAATTTAAACTGTTCTGTCACATATTTGCCCACCTCTCCCCCTTAGCGTTGTTTCGGTTTGACTTGTAACTCTAATATCTGTACACTGTGTTGTTTCGGTTTGACTTGTAACTCTAATATCTGTACACTGTGTTGTTTCGGTTTGACTTGTAACTCTAATATCTGTACACTGTGTTGTTTCGGTTTGACTTGTAACTCTAATATCTGTACACTGTGTTGTTTCGGTTTGACTTGTAACTCTAATATCTGTACACTGTGTTGTCTCGGTTTGACTTGTAACTCTAATATCTGTACACTGTGTTGTCTCGGTTTGACTTGTAACTCTAATATCTGTACACTGTGTTGTTTCGGTTTGACTTGTAACTCTAATATCTGTACACTGTGTTGTTTCGGTTTGACTTGTAACTCTAATATCTGTACACTGTGTTGTTTCGGTTTGACTTGTATTTCTAATATCTGTACACTGTGTTGTTTCGGTTTGACTTGCAACTCTAATATCTGTACACTGTGTTGTTTCGGTTTGATTTGTAACTCTAATATCTGTACACTGTGTTGTCTCGGTTTGACTTGTAACTCTAATATCTTTACACTGTGTTGTTTTGTTTCAGCTGGCAACGAGGATGACAAGTTCACCATCCAGCCTGACCACGGGTCAATCTTCCTAGCAGAGTCTGTGGACTGGGAGAAGAAGACGAACTACAACCTGACCGTGGCTGTCACTGATGGCCAGAACACGGACAAGGCCAATGTAAGTCTGCAGAACTGTATTTTGTGTGTCTATGTGTGCGTGTCTGTTGTGTTTATCTTGTTGGTTCAACAATTCATTCCAGACTTTCCGAAATTGCCGGATGGTAAAATAAAGGGAAACAACTCCATGTGGCATGTTATCGTGATGTACTAGCCATAGACTTTTATTGAGCAATGAATAGATCTTATTTATAACTATAACAATATATATATATATATATAAATGCGTTATCAATTATATGGGGAAATAATCAGGAAATCGATATACGTTTTTCTTTTTATAGGCTAGCATAAGCAATAAAATGGGGCATTGTGACCGAGTGGCAGCTTGTTCCGAGGGCGAACCAAAGGTCCTCGTTTTGAATCCTGGTGATGGCTAGGAATTCTTCCCGGGTATGGAGGGTGTCCCTGAGTTTACCCAGCTCTGATGGGTACCTGACATGAGTTGGGGAAAAGTAAATTCAGAGTTGGGGAAAAGTAAATTCGGCTAGGCTAGGCCACACAATGCCCTACTATGCAGTGGCCTCAGAAACGGCCCTATGGACACATTTGCTCTGATTGGATTACTTTACTATAGTAAAAGTATAAGCGATAAAAAATGTAAGTGGGTCACGAAGTCGAGAAAAAATAAAACTGGGTCAGGAAAAAGAAAAGTTTGGGAAACGCTGGTTCGTGGAATGATTAGGCCAGTGGATTTGATATAATGCCCTTAACTGTATCCTCGTGTCATTAACCATAATCATTAGCTCATTAACTCTTCAATCTGCACATCATTTATCTTCCCTTCCCTTTAATGATTTGTTATTGTTGAGACTACTTTTTCCCGCCAAATGTTGAAGGAAGTTTACAAACCAGAAACATTTCATAATGACGTCCATTAGTGAATTCAAATTATTATGCTGTTTCTATCTGAGGATAGGGATGACACGCGTCCGGCAAAAGGGACACATGTCTTCCTTTTTCATCTTTTGTCGTTCGCTAAAAATATGTAAAATGTCCGTCTTTTTGTAATATTTTATGTTCGAATCCTGGTACAGGCTAGGATTTTTTTCCCGGGACTTGAGGGTGCGCCTGAGTCTACCCAGCTCTGATGGGTCCTGACACTAGTTGGGGTAAAGTAAGGCGGCTGGGCATTGTGCTGGTCACAAATCCCCTCGTATGCCCTGGCCACAGAAACTGGTGAACTCCGCTTCACCAGCCCTATGATCAGTTTGGTCAGAAGGGTACTTTACTAGACCTAAGGTTTTAATATAGGCCCTAATAATACAATGTTGGCTCTCCCGAGAAATATATTGTCTTTTTAATAAAGACGATAATGTAATGATTGTAGAATTTATTCTTTAATTTGCCTACAAAATTGTTTTTGGAATTTAAAAAAAACAAACATCCTACATTGAATTTATATTAAATTTGTAACAAGAGACAGTTTTGTGGTCGGTTTACCAATAGACAAATATTGGCAGTCAGCTTTTGTAAATAAAATTGCATAAAAGAGGCCGGCTGGTCCTGGGGTTAGTTCACCGGACTGTCAACCAACACGTCGCGGGTTCTATCCCTTCCGCCGACCGATCCCTGCCGCTCTGCAGGAGTTTTGAGTTTTGGACCCAGTGGACTTATTAATCTTCTATCTAGAAGGAACGTCTGTAAAATAATGAGATTATGATTTGTGGGTTCAGACCGGAGCCACTCAAATTAAACACTTAATCCGTCCTCTTTTTTGTCTCTCGTTGTTCTCCCGTCTTACTTTTGATACCCAATCAAATGTTAGTGGAATCTTTTCATTTCATTCATCTTCACCCAATTTTCGATTTGTGCAAAGAAAATAAACAAAGATCACAATACATATTGTATGCCTACTGCCCGACATACCCGACATGCCCGACATACCCGACATACCCGACACACCCGACATGCCCGACATACCCGACATGCCCGACATACCCGACATGCCCGACATACCCGACATGCCCGACATACCCGACATGCCCGACACACCCGACATGCCCGACACACCCGACATGCCCGACACACCCGACATGCCCGACACACCCGACATGCCCGACACACCCGACATGCCCGACACACCCGACATGCCCGACACACCCGACATGCCCGACACACCCGACATGCCCGACATACCCGACATGCCCGACACACCCGACATGCCCGACACACCCGACATGCCCGACACACCCGACATACCCGACACACCCGACACACATTTCTTAAGAGATAAAAAGGCAACAAAAAAAACACAAATGAAACACGCACATAAAAGGAATCACACATTTTTCGGAACGATTCCGTTTTTTTGTTCGTCACTAAAAAGTTGTCATTCGATGTTGACATTATTTACTCTACTAGTCGTCGTTAACACCCCCTCTGTTACAGTGTTAAAAAAAAAAGGTTATTTCCCTTGGATACATTAAACGCTACAATCGATGAGTGGTCGGTCTGTGTGATGGAGACAGGGAATTAACTGCTTTTTAGTGGTTGGATTTAACGCCCTTGTCTTATTTTATTTAGCCAGACGACACCTCCGTGACTATCTTGTTGTAGTAGTTACGAGCTAAGTCACGAGGGCTGGTTCTGTCTGTTGAGTAAAGAGATCGGTTATCATGCTCTGTGAATAGTTATACTTTTATAATATACTAGTTGTTGTGCCCGTCAAATTGACGGTTACAAGAATGACAGATATAAATTGTATTTATTTTTTACCTTTAATTGTATGGCTAACTTAATTAAGTTTCTAGTTATACTTCTTTGATGAGTTGAGAAAATGTAATAATAATTCTATTTGTATAACGCTGCCAACAAACATAATGTAAGCTCAGAGCGCATTTAACCTTGAGCAACAGACATCTAAGAACACGGATATAATCTCTATGCTGAAAAGAAAATAAAGCTAATAAATAATTTCAAACTTTACAAACTTAAGACAAAGAAAAGTAAAAGAGCATTTGTGGTCTAATAAAAAAAATATAAAAAATATTATTCTCTTTCTCTCCTTTTTTCACACACATACAAATTCCATCCCTAACATAACAGCCCCGCTACTGAAGCACGGTTGGACATATGCTGAGGATTTTCACACACATTGATTGTTTTGTTCCAGAAAAGTTTTGTTTTCAAAAGACCAATTTGTTTGTTTCTTGCTGCCTAAAACCCCCTACCCTCCCCTCCTAGTACAAACACTGACTGACTCTAGACTTAGTCTTTGGTAGATATCTCTAACACTCAGGGGGGGGGGCATTGGGGAGGAAGTATATCCAGGAATAACAGGGTTAAAAAGGGATAGGAGGAGGTATGATCTTGTTTGAGAAATGTACAAAGGTCTGTCTTGCACGTGAACCCCATTTAACCTGGCGCAGGTTTTGTTACGGGGAGGGCGCTAACGACTGGCATCCGATGCATGATGTTACGACTTAAACCTCCCCGAAGAGCTCGTTTTCTCTCCCCACACATACAAACTATTACAAACCACCTGTCCCCACACGCACTAGCCCCCCCCCTCTCCACCCCTTCCAAACATTCCAACTATGCCCGTGACAACTGTGCCGTTATGTTGTGCTGTGTTTGTTGTGATTGTCGAAGACTCGACCGTGGCCTCGCGTTTTGTTCCTGCCTTGAAGCGTTCACGAGTTATCAATTAATAGTCTTGGTGTGGGGCGGGACTAGTGGGACAAGGCCCAGGGTATGATGATGATATATGGCACCTGAGTTTAGCGTTGAGCTATTTCATTCGGCTAGCTTTAATATTTTTTTTTCCATCCGTCGTTGAAGTTGTCTTTTGCTGACATTTGCTGTTTTGATATTTCGCTTTCTCCTATAATCTATTGATCCAATGAAAGGTGAAACACAAAACCGTTATGCACGAGTAGACATTCCATGAACATTATGCCTCCGATAATAGTTACAGTAGTATTTCTACTCAGCCGGTCTTTATCTATCTACTAGTAGTTATGCCCGTCAAAATGACGGAGAAATAAATAATTACAATGTGTTTTGTTAAAAGAGAAAGAAAAAATAACAAACAGTGGGCACTAAATTTCAATAAAAACTGTTGTGAGAACGTTTCTTTCGATATTTAGCTTTTGTTTAACTTTTAATGTATCTATCTATCGATCTATCATATTGTACATATTAGTCTTATTATAGCCTATCCCCCCCTCCCTCTTACTCCCTTCCCTTCCCCTCCCCTCCTCCCCCCAACGTAAGCTACCTCTACTCAACATATTGAGCTCTAGAGTCTTGACCTTTTCAACCGTCACGTGACAACTTCCGGTATTTACTCACATGGATTTAGAAAGGATTCCTCCCCTTCCCCATCCCACTCCTTGTTCAGACTGCTGAAAGACTAGCAGACCCCTCCCCCCCAGCTCACAGTAAGCACACACAATGGGGTGCCTAACGTAGGCCCCATCCTCTCTCCCCCCCCCTCCCTATCTCTCTTGCTCTCCTGAGCGTCAGCATTATTTTTCTTTTTAAACTACCCGAGGGTAATAAGATACGTAGGCATTATTTCTGTTTTGTTTAATCAGGCACCTCTTGATCTCTTCCCACAATGCCAGGCGATCACGTGCCATAACGGAATCCTAATTTGAATTCATGTTAAAGTTTTTTGTTTATAAATAAACCATCACAAGATAAAGCGAGTCTTATGTTACAACTAACTTTGTTGTTTTTCTTTTGGTTTAATCAAAGAATCAAAGACTATAATAAGATGGACCGCTTGCTTCAATATGTCTGCTATTTGATTACTCGAATTACTTCTTTTTGGAATTCCCAATTCCTTTTTGTATTGTACACTTCCATTTTATTTAATCGTTATAATTTGCTTAATGGAAAATTAAAATTAAAATCGAAAGTTGTATACAGCGAAAACCTTAGGCAGCGTAGGAGTAATTTAAGACAGCGTTATTGGCTGCGCTGATATTGGCTGCGCACGGAAAAGAAGAACAAATAAGCTCTACAAAATAGAGCAAGAGGTCCATCTTATTATAGTCTTTGGTTCAATCTACTCTGATGGCAATATTGATGGATTGACTGTTATCAAATGAATGTTATCGTTATGTTGCAGGTTGTTATCTACGTGATCGACACCAATGACAATGAGCCAGTTTTCTCTCAAAAGATGTACCACGCCAGCGTACCTGAAAACGCAGCCATCGGGACGTCCGTGCTGAAGGTCATGGCCACTGACCTGGACAGCATTAACCGTTTGATCTACTCCCTGGCTTCAGCTGCATCCAACGGCAGCTTGAGCAAGTTCTCCATTGGAACCACCAATGGTGTGTGAACCTTTAGGGCTCTTAAAGTCACTATAGAATAAACTAATGTTCTTACATCAGATGTGATATAGTTCGTCCCTGTACATTAAACAAGGGCACGGTGGTCGTTCCATTGGCAGTGTTCATAGTTCAATGGGACTGGAGTAGTCTGCAGGTCCAGCAATGGATCACTTTGTTTGTAATCTGAGGTCCAGCAATGGATCACTTTGTTTGTAATCTGAGGTCCAGCAATGGATCACTTTGTTTGTAATCTAAAGGTCTCATGCAAGTCCTAGACGGGACAATTTAATTTTGTTCATGAAGCTTGAAAAGGTCATTGCATTATAGTCACTGTCATTTCACAATTACCTAAGTCATTTGTTCATGTTTTCAGAAAACTATTAAAAAATACGTAATAACATAGGTATTACTTCTGTTAAGTCATTTGGAGAAAAAAAGTTTGTGATTTGCCATATAATAGAAGACCAAGTATACATTTCAACTCTTATCTCAAAACCCCCCAAAAATGATTTAGGCTATTGGGAAATGACCATAAAGATATGTTGATATCACAAACCATGTTCTACCATGGTTCTACACTCAAATTTTCTCACCAAGGAAACAATATTTACTGTCCCCATTCTACTAGTTGTCACTTTTGAACTGTAATATTTGATCGATGTGTCCTGCCCTTTTCACCGGTCTCCTTTTTATTTCTCAGTTTATGTTATTGCCGATGTTGATATTTTGCCAGGTGTAATTCAGGTGGCTGATTCCTTGGACAGAGAGGACCTGTCCCGCCACCTTCTCACCATTATGGTCAGAGACCAAGGCATACCGTCGAAGAGGAGCTTTGCCCGGGTGGAGATCAACGTCCTGGACAATAATGATCACGCGCCCCGTTTTCTGTCGGAGGTGACCAGGGGTCAGGTCTACGAATCTGCCGGGATTGGCACATCTGTAGTTCAAGTGATGGCCGTTGATAGCGACAAAGGACCTAATGCAGAGCTCACCTATGCTATTCTTTCAGGTAAAAAGAGTGCGCTCATTTGAGTCAGTGGCGCCTTCTCTATGGAACAGTTTATCTCAGACACTGAGAGAATCTGGAACAAGAGAATCTTTTAAAAAGAACTTAAAGACCTTTCTCTTTGGCTAGTACATCTGCCACTGCAAATCACACTAAGAGCGCACTGAGCATGCTAATTTTATAGCATGGATAGAAGCACTATAAGAAATGCCCATTCTTATCTTCTCTTCTTAAAAACAGTGTATCAAGTATATAGTTAGAGTACAGTAAACTAAACCATTACCTGAGAAGTAAATTGATCAGATTAAATAAGTAAATGAGTAAATAGTGTCTTTTTTTAAAATGAAAGATTAGGAAATATAATAAGATTAATAGAACATATTTCTAATGCCATAATCTTGTTATTCGATGCTTTTCTCTGTTTGAAATTGAATTATAGAGTACAAATTGTATATATAAATATAATTGCAGCATAGATTTCGCAAACTCTTTTATTTTATGAATTTGTCATTATTAATAGGAAATGCTGATAACACATTTACCATCAATGAGCGTCTGGGCATAATGTCTGTTGCCAAGGAGCTAGACCGCATGACCCATGCCAACTTTGAGATGATAGTGTCCGCAGCTGATCGTGGTGAGCCTTCCCTGACCAGCAGCACCAAAGTGATAGTCACGGTCACCGTGTCTACCAACTCACCGCCCAGATTCTCCATGCGGGAGTACGCTGTGGAGCTCCAGGAGAACAGGCCGAGTGGAACAGTGGTGACCTCTTTGATAGCTGAGAGCCTGTCCACTGTCGTGTTCACCATCACAGAAGGAAACGAGGACGGCTGCTTCAACATCAACCCCAATTCTGGGGTCGTGTTCACCATGATGCCAATCGACTTTGAATCGGTTCAGTTTTTCAACCTCACCATCACTGCCACCAACATCGTCTCCACCTCCCAGACCGTCAACGTGGTTGTCCACATCATCGACGTCAACGACAACGCCCCGGTGTTCATTCACCCGACATACTACGGCAACATCAGTGAATCTGCTCTCATGGGGTCAATGGTGCTGAACTCTGCCAGGACGCCACTGGTGGTGCAGGCCACTGACGCTGACACAAACAACTATGCCAGGCTGTTTTACCAGATTGTGGACCCTGAAGCCCTTCAGCATTTTGCGATTGACCCAAACACCGGAGCCATACGTACGATTGCCTCCTTGGACTTTGAGACCAGGGCTCTCTTCAACTTCTCAGTTCAAGTGAAAGATATGGGGAACCCACAGCTCAAATCTCATCAAACTGCCAACGTGGTGGTTTTTGTGCAGGACGTAAATGACAACCCGCCCAAGTTCACCAAGCCATCCTACCAGGCTCTTGTTGTCCTCCCAACCTATTACGACGTTTCCGTCGCTACAGTTGAAGCAGACGATGCTGACACGATCTATGACAAGCCTCTGAGCTACGGCATCGTTGCCGGCAATGACGAAGGCGACTTTGAAATTGATTCCAAGACAGGCGTGATTAGCATTAGAAAGGAAACCCTGGCCAGAGACGGCTATGAACTGACTGTCCAGGCCACCGATGGTAAATTTATCACACCTGTAAAGGTAGAAATAAACGTTCAGCAAGCCGAGGCTACAACTCTCAAATTTACTAGTGAAAGGTAAATAATATCTGCATACATAGGCTTTTTCCACTTTGAAGATATTAGTCTTTATATTTTAGATTTAATAGTTTGCAGAAGTGTAACAATTCATTTGTTTTATAAAGAAAGAATATTTAGATGTTAGGATAAATCTTGTAATAAACAATTAGTTGACCAGTAGTCTGATGTTTCTTGCTCACTCGCTTTCCACAGATACACGGCCAGTGTTGTTGAGAACCACGCCAAGCCTGAGCAGCTGGTGGTCATCCAGCCCGTCGGCCTGGAAGTGAACAGACACTTGACCTTCACCTTGCTGAACAACAAAGACCTCTTCGCTGTTGGCCAGACATCAGGCGTGCTATCCACCACGGGCCTGGAGTTTGACAGAGAGAAGAAAGACAACTACACTGTTGTGATCAAGGTCAGACTTTATATAATGTGTAAAAGTACAAGGAGATTGAGCTGTATAAGTTAAGGTTAAGGAAAGACATTTATGGAGATATATTAAGTCAAAGCATGTATAGCACTGTTTGTAGTTCTGCCGCCAACCAATCCCTGCCACCGACCAATCCTTGCCACCGACCAATCCCTGCCACCATGCAAGAGTTTTGGGCCTAGTAGACTTAGTAATCTTCTATTTAGAAGGAACGACTGTAAACGTTTTAGTCATACAATTTTTTTATCCACTAATCCATTTCTCACAACCAGGTTCAAGACACCAAATCTAAAGAGCTCTCTGCCCACGTGGTTGTCCTGGTTACAGTTCTGGATGAGAATGACAACCCGCCCATGTTTGTGAACCAGCCTTACCACTGCACTGTGTCTGGAGAGGCCAAAGATGGAGAAGTAATTCAAGTGGTAGGTCAACTCTACTGTATTGTTATACAACTATACTGTATTGTTATATATGAGATCCAGGATCTATAACTGTTAGGTTTTCCCTTTAACTATAACATACATTTTAAAAGTCTTGTGTAATTTCTCCTTAGATTTATATTTCCACTCTTACTTCAATAGATATTTGGTACAATGTGAATTTTTAGTAGAAATGTATTTGTCCAGTGTTTCTCAGTGTTAAAAATAAAATTAAAAATAAACTGATGCTAAAGGATATATTATAGTAAGGGTTATAAAATATTTCCCTATCAGTTTTCCAGAGTCTTTGGCCATTATTTAAAAAACAGTTCTTTGAACAATTTTGTTTGTATTCAACCTAAACAGGTGAGAGCAGTTGATCCTGACATAGGTAAAAATGGTGACATCTGGTACATGCTGGCCGACTCTTACAAAGACAAGTTTGCCATCAACCCTTACACCAGGGAAATTGTGGTGAAAAATTTGGATGAGCAAGATCATAACAAGGAGATAACTCTGAAAGTTATTGCAGAAGATAAAGGTTGCTGCCCTTGTTTTTTTTTATCTGTTGTTGTAGTTTTCTCAAATATTAGTTTTTTATTATTTTGAATTCATTTTTGTAAAATTGGTTGGACCACGCTTTCAAAGAAAAAAATATACATTCATGTGTAAAATTGGTTGGACCACGCTTTCAAAGAAAAAGATATACATTCATGTGTATTAAAATAAACATTTTATTCTGTCAGCTTCTAAAAGTAAGCACGATTTTTTTGTCTTGGTGTTATGTCACAAGTTAATGCACAAATGTATGAACATGGTGGTGAATCTTGCATCCATGTATTCCATTAGGATCTCCGTCACTGACCGCTGTGGCCGCAGTTCACGTCCACATCATCGACAGCTCTAGTCCTTTGTTTGAGCAGCCAACTTACGAGGCAAGCGTCCAGGAGAGCGCAGCTCCACATACGCCGGTCATTGCGGTGAAGGCCATCTCCCCCCACGGTCAGAAGCTGATCTACTCCATCAGCAGGGGAGACAACTTTGGGGATTTCGCCTTAGACTTCAACACTGGTTAGTGCCCTTGTTCTAGCATCTAGTAACAAACATAACCATGCAAGGTCCATATCATTAATAAAACAATGATTCTCAAGCGACTGAATTTTTTAATAAAGATTTTTAGATTTAGAAAAAAAAAATTAATTTGGAGACTTTTGTCCCAAGACTTTCTTTTTTATATTTGAAGTGTACCCCCAATGTAAAACTTTGAGAATCATTGTTGCCTCATTAGCTTGTTTAATACATTGTTCAGTGCATCATCCCCCTCCTTTTCTCCTCTTGCACCGTCTGCAAAAGTTCATGAAGTTTTAAAGAGTTTAAATGCGTGATAAAATATTGTGATGGTTTGCAATTTTCCAGCAAGTGACCGTTCACTCTCCTATTCCAAATTGGTCACATCCTGTAGTAACTTTTGATATAAGGCTTTGATATAAAGCTCCTAAAAAAGACTAGAGTTAGTAGCAAGTAGATTGAGCTGTGTATGTAGTGACTAGCCTTCATCACATAAAATTTAAACATTACTGACGCTGCTTTTGTAAAGAAGATTATTGCATCCTACGCTCATCCATGGTCAGAGTCTAGTCTTGCATTTTTATTAATGCTTTGAATGAAGTTGTTACTAGTTTTCCTGGTTTGTTCAGGCAACCCATTCCATGCTTACTTAAAACATAAAAGCAAACTTTTCCTTTTCTGGGACCAATAAAGAGATTTAAAACTCTTGTTTATTTCATAAGCTGTACATAACTGTTCAAAATAGTCTTCTATTGCTTCACAAATGAATTTAATGACATATAGTTCAACCAGTATTAGATTTTCATTATTTAAAAAAAAACTTAATTTTTTGTCAGCAAATGTAAATTCCAACTGAAGTGAATGAGTTAAGCGTCAGATTGGATGCAATATTTGCATGACTTCTCCATATTCTTCTATTTCTTCTCCTACTTTATTCTTTTGTAGAAACTTTTGATATTCAAGGAGGTTGGGAGCTGTTGCCTGATGTACAATTTAATGTCGCTAAATTACACAATATATTATATCATAATAATTGTATATAAATAAAAGCAAGTCATATATTAATCAATTACTAATGTAACACAATTATATGTAGCTTACATAGAAAATGACTACTTAGGCACCACATCGTCTAATTATTATTATTAATCCAGTCTCAGTCAACGGGAATAAATTTAGAAAAAACTACATTGCCAACTCTAAACACAGGGCCTTAATTCTTCTTCTTTCCACTGGACTCTTGCTTGTGGGAATGGCTTATTACATGATTGATACTTTCTCTTATTTTGCCTTAGAGAAAGACAATGTGGCTCAAATAATCTTCTTTATGCTCTGGGCTGTACTGTAGTCTATTGACTAATTGCTATTGTGTTTTCAACTAAATGATAAACTTGTTCCCATAAGTATTGAATATTTTCTATGTCCGAACTATAAAAAAAGGGGGGTGAGCTTAGGGATGCTAGAATAACATAGAAAAAAATATTTTTATTAGGGGCCTATAGTATTATATTTAAATGAAACATACCATTTGATTTCCTGGTGCACAGATCTTGTAATGAAATAAGCTCCCTTCCATAAATGTATACTTAAATTATCTCCCCTACTTACACTCAACATTTTTTTTGCTACCCTTGTTTTTTTAAACCCTATTTATAGACATGGAAACTCTTGGTCCATGTAAGTATGCCATTGTAACCTTTAACCTTTTTGTAAACATATTTTCTTTTATTCCATTACTTATGATAAGATTATATCTTTGTATATACATGTTAACTGTCCCTGTCCTGTGTTTAACATTTGAACTTTCATGTGGCTATTTATTTTGTTTAATATCCACAAAATATTTTACAATAGAATTTTTTAAAGAAATTTAAATATTTACCAATGCTAAATACAAGCAAGAAAATAAATTTTAGGTAAACATAAAAAGTATAAAAATGATATTTAGGACTTTTTTTATACAAGGTAACACATAAATAATTTTTGAAGAATAAACACCTATAAAATCACATACTTACACATGTTTAAGCTATGTATATTTTCCACATAATGTTTTTTTAAACTAATGACATTTAATTTTGAAGAATAAATTGTATTATATTTGTTTCAATTAAAAAATTTGTTTTTTGAAATTTCTCTTTGAATGTTCACTGTGCACTACTAATTCTCAGGAGTTCTGACGTAACAATCTAAACAAGCTAAACTAACTTTCTGATAAGTTGGCAATATTAAACTCCCAAGATTTTTATATATTTTATGTATGTTTGTTTGTTGATTATCAAGAATTGTTTTTCAGTGAATGTATATTAATGAAATAATGTATCCCATTGAGCATGATAAGCATGTGATTGGCAGGACTTCAATGTCTTTCTAATTGTCTTGTAAAACCTTTGTCAGCCTTGCATAAACACATCTAGTATTACTCCTTTTTAAATCCTGACCAACAAGTGTTATAACACTTTGCTAAAATCCTAGTATCTATGTGCATGAAATACAACTTAGTCAAAACTGCAATGAAAACTTGGCATTTTGCTTTACTTTAGGACAAGCAATGGCAGAGTGTTAAGATTTCAATAAATACTGCAGTAAACCATACTATAATGCCTTAAAAAAATGACTCTTACGTCCAGAGTGTAACGATGTTCAGGGGTTGACCAAAGGTGCACACCAAGGTACTATCTGGGTTTCAGCCACCCCACGGCACACCGATTGTGGGTGCTGTGTAACATAGAGTATGGTCTCCGCAGACCACTTGCACCTCACTGTTTTTGCCCACTGTGGAATTCCCCTCTGATAATTATTGTGGGGGCTCGCCCTTATACATGCAATGTAGCCCACCAGTAGCACAAATCCCATACTATAGGGCATGGTTGAGGTGGGATTGCCTCTCGGCTGTACATTGAGACCTCGAACGCATAGCCGGGGCTGTCCCCCATGCGTTAGCCCACTGGTGTGCTCTTGATGCAAGTGTAATGGTGGTTTCCAGACTTTGCTAACAATGAGGCCCATGAGTATACAAGTTAATTTAAATTTAAATGAGAACATAAAAAAGCATGAGAAATCTAAAATAAATATTCATATTTTCTGAGTTTGTTTGCTATATATTATCAATGAAGCCGTTTAGAATCTAAGTGTTGATTATTTTAAAATAGTTCTTTCTACTTTCTTCTAAATTATTGACAATTTATAAAACTGTTGTTACTAGAGAGATTAGTAAAAAAATTAAAATGCCTATCAAAAGATTTTTTAAATATTTGAATGATCTATTTGCTCTTGGCTTGACTTTTAAAAAAACATTCTAAGCTAATTTTTTTTTATCATACATAATCATAAAGTATAAATTGTAACATTTGAAACATTCTTAGCTCATTTTTTTTGTATCATACATAATCTTAAAGTATAAATTGTAACATTTGAATATGCTTTTGTTTATCTTAATTCATCTCAATCAATTTTATTGATCTTTAATTTTTATAAAAATTATCATAATTGTTTCTTGGAAACATAACTTTCTGTGTATTTTTCCTTTTAAAATTCCTTGTACATCTTATTATCCTTAAATATCATTAATCTACTCCTCAGCAAAACATGGAGATAATTTTATAGCAGATTCTATGTATTAATGGCTATAACTACCAGTATTTTTAATAATAAGATAGTTCGTCTTTATTTTTTTCAGGCTATTTATCTGTTGTTGGCACCCTGGATTTTGAGGAGACAAAATTTTATAAACTTACCATCCGAGCCACTGACATTTTTAGTGGAAGTTATGCTGAGGCCACTGTGAATATTAAAGTAGAAGTAAGACTTATATCTCACCCTATTTACTATTATAGCTCTCATTTTCATTATAGCTGTGACATTGTTATAGTTCTATTATTATTACAGTTCTCATTTTTGTTATAATTCTTGCTTTGTTCTAGTTATCATTTTGTTATATTTATTTAGTTATAGTCTTATTTAGCTATTGTTTTCACTTTTATAGTTCTCACTTAGATGTATTTGGTAGTTCATTAAAAAAATATATGGGAATTATACTAAAAATGATGTATTCATAACACAGTTTTAAATATGATATTTGCTTTTGACCAGGATGTAAATGACAATGCCCCAGTGTTTGGAAGTCTCTCCTACACCCACACAGTTTCTGAGTCTGCAAACATTGGCAGTCGAATCCTCACTGTCAATGCCACTGATGCTGACAGAGGTGCCAATTCTCTTATCTACTTTGACTTGGCCCCAGCGTTCCCTGGCAGCAAAGACTCTGAGCATTTCCTCATCAATCCAGAGACTGGGGAGATTTCCTTGAAGAAACACCTGGACCATGAAAAACAAAAAGAATATCTGGCTTTGGTTGTGGCAAAAGATAATGGAATGCCTGTCCTGAGCACCACAGGTCTACTCACTATCAAGGTAAAAGATAGGCATTCACATTTAACCCTTCCCGTACCGACCTACTTCTATCTATGCTGCCTTCAGTTCCACTATATACGCGCCCGGGACTGTAAGGGTTAATATAAATATTTGCTGACTTTGCATATTTTTTTACCATTACCGTTTCGTTGTCTATTTATGACATTGATGTGACATCCTCTGTATTTAAGTGTACGGAAATGATGATGTCAATGTGACATCCACGGTAATTAAGGGGTTAAAAAAGAATATAAAAACTCATTATTTAAATAAATCTCTCCCTTAATCATTTTTATACCCCTACCGCTTTACTTTTATATTAAGTTGGTAGGGGAAGGTGGGGCTTAAAGTCACAATTTGTACATTTTATAGGATAGCTGACTTCAAAGTTAATCAATCATCACCAAACTAAACATGATGCCTCCCATACATTCACACAACAAATAGAATAAGTCAAATAAATGTAATCTTTTTATTTCTCAGAAATATAAAATAAAAAATCGGTTGGGTTAGAGTTGTGACAAGTTACCCCACAGTGGGGCAAGTTGTCACACAACGTGGGGCAAGTTGTCACAAAAATTATCAAAGGTTTATATGGCTAAAGTCTATATCAAAAACTAGTCCAGACTATATTCTGGAGGTGGTTCCAGTGCCCTCTGGGGGTGGGAGAACTGTATGAAAATATTCTTTTGGAACTGTTCCAATATCAGGCACATTAGATGAAAGAAATTTTCTCTCAACAAGAAACCTCAACGTCTCCGTCTTCATCCTCAATTTTAGTAACTTGCCCCACCTAATATTTTAATTTAATATCTTTATTAAATGCAACCAGAATATAGTCAATGAGACTGACGCTGGCAACTGGCCCGAGCTCCATTCCGACTGTTTCCTCCTTTTCAAACTCTGACGCATAGCCATCACTGTCATCATGGACAGAAAACTCAGCTTCGGTGTCTGAATCAGAATCATCTGCACACTTTTTTTTCCCTTTTTTGTAAAAAGCTCCAATTCCATTCTGTTTTTAACAGGGGATGATATGTAGATTTCTAAAGACATAGTTTTCCTCTTCGGTATTTTATGTGGTGCTGCCTTTCCAAATGGTCTGATGGCGAAGGGAGACACATTTTAGTTTGTGACTCCTGCAGCATCAGGTGAGCCACTAGCCATCTGAATGGATGTGCCATTTTTCTTCTTGCACTCCACATAGCCACTCAGCGTTTTATAATTTATATTGTGCCCAGTGGCAGTCTTGCCTAGTGACAAACCTTGATTGATAACAGCATCGACAGCTAATGACATAGCTTCTCTACAGAAATCTCCTCGAGTTGTGGTACGAATATAATGTGTCATGTTTAAAATTAAATGAAGGCTGTCTGTGGATGAAGATATATAATTAAGTCCCCAGAAATGAACAAAAAAATGATTTTTTTAAATATATGTAGCCTACTTTTTACTAGATCTGTACGTCTATAAGTATAAATAGCCTAAGAAGACCCAAAAATATTTTGAACAAAATAATTTTTCTACACTGAGATACCTTTATGATCCATATGGTATTTTAAAACGTTTTACAGAAGGCATTGCAAAATATATAATTAAAAATTTTCATAAATCAAAAGCTCAATAATAGTGGGGCAAAAAGTCACAACTGTGACTTGTAACCCCAACCAGTGTGACTACCTGCCCCACATCAAATTCTGGCAAATTTAATATAATAATTTTTTATTGGATTGACAATAAATAATACCAGTACTCCTGATGTGTAAAGGATACATTAACAATTACACTAGTATAAAGTTGCAAACATTTATTTAATAAAATATGTGTTTACTCACCAAATTTAAGAAAAATCAAAATCCACAATGAAATTCTGAAATTCAAGTGCTTTGCTTTTTCAACAGAGGTGAAAGGCGGAGTAAATTCCCTTCGCCATTATAATTCTTACTTCCAATAAGCTACACAACCACAGTTTCGCATTTTACTTTCATTATCAAATTATGGCTGTAGAGCACTTGTGACAACTTGCCCCTGTGACTTTAAGCCCCACCTTCCCCTAAATACTTTAGTTTTTCATTCTGTCAAATACTATAGTTTTTCATTCTGTCAAATACTATAGTTTTTCATTCTGTCAAATACTATAGTTTTTCATTCTGTCAAATACTATAGTTTTTCATTCTGTCAAATACTATAGTTTTTCATTCTGTCAAATACTATAGTTTTTCATTCTGTCAAATACTATAGTTTTTCATTCTGTCAAATACTATAGTTTTTCATTCTGTCAAATACTATAGTTTTTCATTCTGTCTTATCTGTTTTGTAAAGCTCTTTGATTTTCAATATACTCAAAATAATGTTTGTATACTTTTGTATAATCTAGCCTAGTGAATTATAGCTCTGTTTTGCATAATAATAATAATTATCTCGATGTATGTTTTTGTTGCTTAATGTTAAATGCACTCTAAGCTTACATTATGTTTGTTTGTTATATAATTAAACATATTTTTATTATTATCAAATGAAACTATTAAAAAAAAAAGAGTGTAAATATAATGATATTAAATTAGTTTCTTTTTTTTTACTATATTAATTTTCTATATTAGAATATATGTTTTCATTGTAAGTGATAAAAAATTTTAAAAAAATGTATTTCCAGGTGCTAGATCTGAATGATAACCCTCCAGCATTCACCCAGCCATCCTACGACTGTTTCCTAAGTGACTCGGCCACAAGGCGGCAGTTAGTTTTCAAAGTCGTTGCCCTCGATCCGGACGATTCTGATGCTGATAAACTTTTCTACAGTATCGTTGACGGCAACGAGCGCCAGACGTTCAACATCAATCCAGGCACTGGCGTTATCTCCCTGTCAGAGCAGAGGCTGCCACTGTTGGACACTTCCTACACCCTGAACGTCTCAGTCACGGACACTGTGTACACCAGCTTCACCAGGGTGACCATCGCTGTCCGCAGCATCAATCACCACGCGCCGGTATTCAGCACGGATGTCTACAGAGGACAGGTGGCGGAGCTGCAGAGTGCCGGGGTTCAAGTGCTGTCTGTTTCTGCCTCAGATAAGGACAGGGGAAACTATGGAATGCTCATCTACTCAATGCTCAATGATGAGATGGCCAAAGTCTTCCTCATTGATGCTGACACAGGTCAGTACATACAGTTTTTGGTTAGTTTTTTATCCATGCTATCATCTGTTTGTTCCCGGGACTGGAGGATGTTCCCAGTTGGGGTAAGGTTAAGGAGGCTGGGCATTTTGCTGCCACACAATACCCTAGTATGCCATGGCCAAAGAAACTAGTGAACACTGCTTCACTGGCACTATGGATCAATTTGGTCTAGCTGGTACTTTACTTACTTATCATCTGTTTAAGTTGAATTTTGTTTCAAGTATTCTAAATGACATTTTTTTTTTCAAGTGCTTAACTTATTGAATCTATCCTGACTTATAGGTGACATATCCACAAGGCAAGTTCTCAATAGGGAAGAGAGAAGTGAATATCAGTTTACTGTGGCAGCAACTGACAATGGCGGGAAGATGGCTTTTGCCAAGGTGGTGATCAAAGTTCTGGATGAGAATGACAATATTCCTCAGTTTGTCATGGAAGCTTATAAATCTAATATACATTTCAATGCTACAGTTGGAACAACTGTTGTTACAGTAAGTGTGAGCTATTTATAGGTCTTTCTATCAATGTAAATGGTCATGGTGACCCAACAGCAGCACATTCGGCTGGTGTAAGCCTACCAAAGATCCTGGGTTCAATTCCTGGTGATGGCTAGGATTTGTCCCCAGGTCTGGAAGGTGTCCCTGAGTCTACTCAGCTGTGATGGCTAGGATTTGTTCCCGTGTCTGGAGGGTGTCCCTGAGTCTACTCAGCTGTGATGGCTAGGATTTGTTCCCTGGTCTGGAGGGTGTCCCTGAGTCCACTCAGCTGTGATGGCTAGGATTTGTTTTGTTCCCGTGTCTGGAGGGTGTCCCTGAGTCTACTCAGCTGTGATGGCTAGGATTTGTTCCCGGGTCTGGAGGGTGTCCCTGAGTCTACTCAGCTGTGATGGCTAGGATTTTTTCCCGGGTCTGGAGGGTGTCCCTGAGTCTACTCAGCTGTGATGGCTAGGATTTGTTCCCGTGTCTGGAGGGTGTCCCTGAGTCTACTCAGCTGTGATGGCTAGGATTTGTTCCCGGGTCTGGAGGGTGTCCCTGAGTCTACTCAGCTCTGATGGCTAGGATTTGTTCCCGGGTCTGGAGGGTGTCCCTGAGTCTACTCAGCTGTGATGGCTAGGATTTTTTCCCAGGGCTTGAGGGTGTCCCTGAGTCTACCCAGCTCTGATGGGTACCTGACATTAGTTGGGGCAAGTAAAGGCGGCTGGGCATTGTGCTGGCCACACTTCCCCTTGTATGCTGATCACCAGCCCAATGATCAGTTTGGTCCGAAGGGTACGTTACTTTTAAATGTACAATATGTTAATAATTATAATTGTTTATATACAGGATAGAAAAACAAGCCAACAAAGAGTCAAATTTGTCCAAAAAACACTATTAAAACTTAGTACAGATATATAGTGCAGATATTGGACATAGCTTTAAAATAGTTATCGTATAGAGAGAACTTGTTTGTTTTCAGCTGCAGGCAGACGATGAGGATGAAGGAATGAATGGCAAAGTGCTCTACACTCTAATAGCAGGGGATGACTCTCTGGTCAGCAAATACTTCAGTGTGGATATCTTGTCAGGGGCAATAAGCACCAAAGTTTCCTTGCTAGATGCTGGTGAGTTTTCTTTAACCGCTGTGAAGTATTTATTCCTTTTCTTTTTTAGAATTGACTTTAAAGTGTTAGTTTGTGTGGCAATGGCATAAGAAAGTACATTAATGAGTATATAGATACAGTGTCCATTCAACCATGTATTAATTTCTAAATAGATATTACTAGAGCTGATCAGAAACATAATTTACACCTAAACAAACAAAAAAGTTTAGGTCTTGGGTCAGTGAAGCTGGCTGGTCTAGCGGTTAGTTCACGGGACTGTCAACCAAAAACCAACGGACAGGTCGCGGGTTCTATCCCTGCCACCGACGGATCCCTGTCGCCCTGGAGGAGTTTTGGGCCTAGTGGACGTAATAATCTTCTATCTAGAAGGAACGTCTGTAAACTTATAAGAAAATTAAATTTGAACCCTAAGGCACCCTAAGATTACAGTTTTATCAGCTAGCAGCCACATAAAACCAATTGACTAATAATCTACTGTTTAACTAATGAAAATATGTACAAGTCATTTGTTTTTTCCCACAGTGAACAAAGTTTTCCAGTTTTTTGTGAGGGCATCAGATCAAGGGGAGCCCAGTCTAGAAACTCAAGTTGCTGTTGAGATTCTAGTCATGGGGATAGAGGACAGACCCCCCAAATTCTCTGACGCCAATAGAATACAATTTGTTAGTGAAAATGCCCAGGTCTGTTTGTAAAGTCTTTTTAAGAATTCAATTTGGACATGAAGATGAATAATTAATGTTGTCCTACATAATGTTAATATGTACATAAATACTAAGTACTATCTGATTCTAATTGTATAAATGTCTTTTTAATTGTATTGTCAAGACAGATAAGCTTTAGTAAGTTCCTATCTAGACAATGTAAATTTGCTGCTTTATATAAATTATTATGTAATTATGTAGATTCAATTCTGAAGTAATAATTAAGATAATTTGATGTAGTCACAAGTAATAAGAATATAAAGGTATATAGGGAGTTCATACATTATAGGCTAAATAGTTTTTTCTACGTTAAAAAGCCAGGTTCATTGAGGATAGAGCCTTAAATATATTCAATTATCCTTCACTTTGTAGGTTGGCTCTATTATCTCAACCGTGAAGGCCAGGAGTGATGTTCCGCTCACATACTCCATCATACCTGGCTACACCAACAGCACCAACAGGCCAGAGACCTTCACTATCGACAGTCTGGGCAACCTGCGACTCACAAGGTCCCTGGACATGGAAGTAACTCCTGTCTTTAAGCTCTCAGTTCTAGCTGAAACCAAGACCTCCCCACCTCTTGTGGATTATATGGAAATCACCATTAAGGTATTTTAAATTATGTACAATCACTACAGTACACTCAATGTTTCTATTACACTAAACATTAAATTGTATATTTTTTTTTTACATTTAGAGTTATTTTTTTCATTCCTTTTTTATAAAACAGTGTTGTTGTTTTTTTTGTTTTTTTTTGTTGTTGTTTTTTTTTTAAGTTTGTATTTAAATTAATTAATAAAACAAACATGTCATTGACATTCAAATTGCAAAGAAATCCTGACTTACCGATAACAGTTTAATTTTTTGCATAAAAAGTTTTTAATTTTGTTTATAAAGAAAATTTGATTTGATTGTTATAAAGTATTTTTATATTCTAAATGCACTATTTGTGCAATATTTGCATCTGACATATTGACCTATAAGAACTATATAAAAGTCAACACAAACTAAAGGCTATCTGAATCCACAGGTGCAAGATATAAATGACAATTATCCAATATTCACCTGCAACCCATACATGGCAACAGTGCCAGAAAATGCAGAGGCTCAACAGGCCATTATCCAGCTCCAGGCCACTGACCTTGACTCAGACACCAGGCCGCTGAAGTACTTCTTCGGCCCCGGCATGGGTGACGCTGCCAGTGTGTTTTCCATCGATCCTGAGACGGGGTGGATTGTTCTGCTGACCCAGCTGGACAGGGAGACCAGGGACCAGTACAACATCACTGTCATCGTCTCGGACAATCAGAACATGCTTTGGAAATCTGGTGACCTAGTCTCTCTGACCTCCACCGCAAATGTCATTATCACAGTGACAGACTACAACGACAACCCACCAAAGTTTGAGCGGGACAGCTACAGCACTGCAGTGAATGAAGGGGCTCTGGGCGGAACAATTCTGGTTACCCTGGTTACCAAAGACGTGGACAAGGGAGTGAACTCTGACGTGGCCTATTTCATCTCTGATGGCGACCAGCTAGGCCAGTTTGCTGTAAGTACTATAAACTTTATAAAATGTTTAGGGTTCATCAAAATGGTTTTCAAAACTTTCAGACATCCGTCTGAATACATCCTGTGGCAATACAATCTATGGAGGAAGTTAACCTACCTCACCATGTTTGTACCCCAATCTATAGTAGATCCATTTTCCCATCATCCATGTCAGATTGGATCCGTCCTTTGGTGGTTTCTCCTATGGACATTTGTTGAATATCAATCACCTCTCTGTTATTAGACATTGCCCTTTTGATGGCCTGCCCAGCTTACTATTTGATTCAAAACCTGTATGTTTATACGATGGATTTAATGGAAAAAGATATAACACAATGTGAATAAATGTAGCGGACATCTGTGTGAGAGATGTTGATTCTTGCATCAGCAACATTACTCAATGACAATGGTTTAATCCACAGATTCATAGAACTGGTGATTTGTTTGTTAACAAAGACCTGGACAGGGAAACTATGTCTCATTACACGTTGACTGTGGCCGCCACGGATGGGGCGTTTGTCAGCTTTACCACTGTCAAGGTGGATGTCCTGGACGATAATGATAACGCTCCTACCTGTGATCAGGTAAAAATGTCACTCACTTTTGACAGACTAATTATTATGTAGTTGAGTAACAACACTCGAGTTGACCAATTACAGTGCAGATAGCTCTTTGATCACATGTCTAATGTCTCATATCTTATTGGTTCTTGTTTCCATTTTTGTTATCACATGTCTAATGTCTCATATCTTATTGGTTTTTTGTTTCCCTTTATGTTATCACATCTAATGTCTCATATATTATTGGTTTTTTGTTTCCCTTTATGTTATCACATCTAATGTCTCATATACTCATATCTTATTGGTTTTTTGTTTCCATTTATGTTATCACATGTCTAATGTCTCATATCTTATTGGTTTTTTGTTTCCATTTATGTTATCACATGTCTAATGTCTCATATCTTATTGGTTTTTTGTTTCCATTTATGTTATCACATGTCTAATGTCTCATATCTTATTGATTCTTGTTTTCCCTTTATTTTACAGCCTGTGCACGCCATTGTCATAAACGAAAGTGTCGTGATTGGAACTCCAATCACTCACATTAGGGTGAAAGATGCAGATGAAGAAGGCTCCTTAAATGCTAAGATTGCCTTCAGTTTGGTTGGGGATGGTGCAGAACTTTTCAGCATGGACAAGGACACAGGTGCAGTTTTAAGTTTGAACCCAATCACTCTTATTTTCTTTTACTTATGAATATTTACTTTTTTTTTTATTTAAATTAATTACATAAAACAATTGTAAAAATAAACAAGGAATATATAATTTAAGTATCTATTGTTTTTACTTAAGGAAATTATTGTATTACTTTAAGAAAATATTATATTTTACACTTATACTTTATTTTTAAAAATTATTTTACTTATATAGTATTACTTTATGTATGTATTGTATTACTATATGTATGTATTGTATTACTTTATGTATGTATTGTATTACTTTATGTATGTATTGTATAGCTTTATGTATATATTTAATTTATTTATATATTTAATTTCTAAACATGTGTTTCCCCAATGCTTCCCCAGGATATATTCACACTGCAGCTCTGTTAGACCGTGAAACAAAACCAAACTTCCGCCTGACTGCTGTAGCTACGGATGGCGGTGGACTGAGCTGCACCACATCCGTCCTGGTCACTTTGAGGGACAACAACGACAATGTTCCAGTCTTCAGCCCCGGCAGTCAGAGAGATGCATACAACATCAGGGAAGATGCCAAGATCAACACTTTGCTGACTAGAGTTGTTGCCCATGATTCTGATATTGGTAATTTGTTTTATTGTTATTGAACGAAACTTTTACTTGGTGTTGTCTTTTCATTGTAATTGTTTGTAATTGAAATACATGCAAAACAACATTTTTGTGTTAGCTTTTGGGTAAGCTTATCGTTTGTTTAAAAAAAATAGTTACATCTATGTGTGTGTGGGGGGGGGGGCATGGGGCTTAGCGGCAGCGTGTTTGCTTGGCGTACTGAAGGTCCTGGATTCAAATCCTGGTGAAGGCTAGAATGTGTTCTCTGGTCTGGCAGATGTCCCAGAGTCTATTCAGCTCTGATTTCTTTGAAAAACTATGTCTCAGGGAAAAGTATGTAGGCTGTGCTATGTAGGCTGTGCTATGTAGACTGTGCTATGTAGGCTGTGCTATGAAGGCTGTGCTATGAAGGCTGTGCTGTGTAGGCTGTACTATGTTACATTCTCTAGTGTAAACCAGAATAACAGTGTTAAAAATTGAACTCACAATTGTGTCATTGGTTTATAATTAGATTATCTGTGTTCATCATACAGGTATCAATAGTCAAATCAAGTACAGACTGTCACCTGCCACTGTTGGTGTCTTTAACATTGATGCTGACACTGGAATCATCAGGCTGGTTGCTGACTTGGACAGAGAGAGTAACCCTTACTACAACCTGACTATAATTGCTTATAATCCAGTAGGTGGATAGTCACTGTCTAAATAATAAGTTTATTCGTAGTTGTTTTTTTTTTATAGCATTTACACTTTTTATCTTTTAATAAAGCCAAATAGTTCTTAAAATCTACTCAATTCATTTTAATATTAGCAAACATTATTCTTAACACTTTTTAGATAATGATAGATCATTTCATTTTACACTATAAATTGACATCTTACACTAGTTATTTCCCCTGGGTACTAATGGTTTGTAGAGAATCCTTTGTAAAACTTTTGGCTCAATTTCACGGTTGTATGATAGATTTCTAGGCTAACAATGTACTTTGCTGTCAATGTTTCAATTGTGTTTTTGTCTGCCAGATTGCATCAGATTTAACCTCTGAGGCCACCATCATGGTGACAGTGCTCGATGTCAATGACAACCCTCCGTCCTTTGAACGCTACAGCTACTACGCAAGCATCCCCGAATCGGCTAAAATTGGGGCCGTTGTGGAGACGGTGAAGGCCACCAGCCTAGATGTGGGCATCAACGCAGATATAACCTACTCCATACTAGCTGGCAATGAGCAAGGGAAGTTTACTATAGACGTTTACAAAGGTGAGAGAACTCATTTTTTAAATGTTTTTTTTTGTTGGTAGCTCATTTTTGTTATGTAAACTTTCATATATATTTTTTTTTTAATTTGCTTTGGGCATGCTTAGTGAGCTATTTTTTATCCAATCAAATATGAAATTGAGTACTGTCACTGTTGCTACCATAAGTTGATGTAAGTAACTCTTATCTTGTAAGCTGCAGCTGCTCTTGATAAAGATAAGAATAATGTGCCCTACTCATATCCATTACTTAATTCTAGTCTTCCATTTTACAAGAGCTATAAGAGATGTAAAGTTTTTTTGTTATTCCTGACAAGCTCAGGCAGCCATTCCATGCCAGAATGCTACTCTGGAATAAAGATGATATATCTGAATTATTCCTTGCCTAAGGAATAAGGAATTTTTAAGGACATTCTTTATACTATAAAAAATATAACTATTCATCCAAATAAAAATCAACTATTTGGTATAGCCATGATCAATACATAACCAGTCGTTAGTTTAACTTTTTAAAAAGCTTGGTTCTCACCTTTATTCTTGTATTTCTGTGTTACCAGGTATTATTACTGTAGCTGAGCCTCTGGACCATGAACTGTCCAGGGAATATTTCCTCACAGTCTTGGCCACAGATCGTGGCAGTCCACCTTTAGACAACACTGCCATTGTCATCATCAATATCACTGACATCAACGACAATGCTCCGCGCTTCAGCCAGGATGCTTACAGCGTCCATGTGATGGAGAGCGTAGCGCCTGCCACTGAAATTTTTAAGGTAGCTTTAATTGTTGATAGTTATGGAGAGCAAATTAAGATTCATCGTACAAAGAGCAGTCAAAGCAAAGTTCATTCTTTGCAGTAGTAGCTTTTGGGATGACAGGGTCAGGTGTGGCCAGCACAATGCTCAGTTGCTCTTTAGTGCTTTAAATAATTGTCAAATGCCCATTAGAAAATGAGCACAGAATTTAAATGAATTTATGTCATTTTGATAATATGATGATACTTTATTTTTTTATTGCGTATGAACCAAGAAAAATGTGTGCATTTCTTTGTCTCAGTATTTTGGTAGATTATGTGTAGATTATCAAAGTTAGAATTTAATGCTTAATTGTTACTACATTACTTTTTAATCTTCTTTTATAAAGTGTTTCTAAATTTAGTCTAGCCTTACAGTGTGACACTCCCACTCACAGGCACCAAAAAACCATCACAAGAATTACATATTTTGTTATAAATCTATTTCTTTAGTACTTTCATATTATTTCAGTATCTTTAATGGATTAATTAGTTGGCATCAGGAAAACAAAAACAACAACACTAGATTTAGTTTTACTATATGAATATGTTGTAAGGAGAGATACTGATTGGCAATGTTCATAATAAGTGATGCCAAATGAGCCAGCGTTATAACTTCTGTGTAATGGTGCATCTATGTTTCCCATTGGTTCTAAAACATAGCTTTTTGTGTCTGTGTCCAGGTGGTTGCAACTGACAGTGACAGTGTGCCCAATGCTGTCATAGCTTACAGTATTGTGGATGGTAACACCAACCAGCACTTCCTGATTGATCCAAGAGATGGAATCCTTCAGGTGGCTGCAGCACTAGACAGAGAAAAGGTAAAAGTCATTTTATAAAAGATAAGATAAACTTTAAAACAGGTATGAATAGCTTTATAAGTGGCATTTCACTTGTCTTTGTATCAGTTTGTTATTTCTCTAAGTGAGTTTTTACATTTAGTTGATTATTTCTGTTCCATCTGAGAGTAACTGGATTTTGTTTTCATTGCTAACAGGTCAGCAGCTATTCATTGGTCATCCAAGCCTATGATTCTGGGAAGCCCATGTTGAGCAGCTCAGCTGTGGTCAGTATCATCATAGATGATGACAACGACAACCCACCTGTGTTTACACAAGATTCATACAAAGGACTTGTGCAGGTATTTTACTTCTTAGAAATTTTAAGCACCATTTTGACTGATTTGTTATATATAGGTAGGTTTTATTGAATTTCAAGTATAATGTGCCGAGGTCAGAGCTTGTGCTAACTTGTAATATTTCTTTTTTTTTTTATATTGCTTCCAGTGAATATAAAAGTTGAAGGTTTCAATTCTATGATAAATGGACAATATGATCCAATATAGTGGTTACAAATATTTTGTATATCTTACAATTTCTCATCCCATTATAGAAATTCAGTTTTATCTCTGTAAGTATAAGCTTGTACTTTTTTTACAGGTTCAGTGAATGAATTTAAGTTTATTTTCTTCTCCACTTCATCCTTTTTCAAATCATTTTTTCCAAACGATTTTGTTATGTTTTTTTTATAATATTCACTTTAAAATATTTTTATTTTAAAAGTTAATTTTGAAACAATTATATAGGCCTACCAACATACAAAGTTTTAGCATATGTACAATTGATAATAATAATTCTTATCTTGATTTTCATATCATAGTTATTACAATTTTAAGTCTTTTAAATCTCTTTCTTCTTTCCTTTATAAAATTATCTTCCCCTGCAACTAACATTTTTAAACAGAGATGTTGTTTTTTCCTCCTCAAATCCTACTTTTCCATCTGATAGATGACAGAAATATTTTTTTTTAATGAAAGAAAATAAAGAAATGTTGTAAAAACAAAATGGAAATTAATAATCCCACGGTGGTTACAATTTGATTCTTTTAAAACAAAATCTGAAAACATTTTTAAAGCTGCAAAAAAAAAATACAAATTGCTAAAAGAAATACATTCTTTGTCATTTTATTCACTCCCTTGATTGTTTTTTTTTTTCTATTGAACAATTTTTTGTCCATGCAGCAGCTTTACTTTCAACTCTACCACTGAATGCTTTCTTGTTTGCTTTGATGAAAAAGTTTTTCTTTGTTCTGTCATTTACACAAAGCTGTTCTTTCTCACGTCAAAGTATATTCACAGCTCTATTCTTTTTGTTAACAGGAGGGGAGACGAACAGGAATAGAAGTGGTTGCCCTGAGTGCTGTGGATGCTGACAACCCTGAAAATGGACCGCCCTTTTCTTTTGAAATCATTGAGGGCAATGACAATGGAGAGTTTCATATTGACAGTAAAGGGGTTATCAGCACGGCTGGCCAACTTGTCAAGAAAGTCCAAGAAAAGTAAATCCATTTATTTTATTTTCTAATCACCAGCTTGAACTTCATGCATGAAATAAGGCTGTTACCATTTCCATTTTGTGTGTGATACGTTGATAGTTTCTTGAAGTTGGTAGTTTCTTAATGTTTATTTTGATGTTAATATTCAAAATAAGGAGTTCATCATAATTATATTTAAACGATACATCTACATTTGATGAAACGATACATTTGAACTATTTAGACACCTTCTTTTGAAAAAACTATCTCTGCAGTTATATAAGATAAATATTTTTATTTATATTTAACCTTATAAAATGAAAACACAATGTGTATACATGTTTGACCCCCAAAAATGGGTACAAGTAAATATTTAATATATAAGTTAAAAACTAAGTTAAAAGTTATTAACATGATACAAACATTTAGTTCAAAATATCTATATTTGTTCACTTTCTATCAGATATCAGCTCAAAGTACGAGCATTTGACAATGGAAAACCTTCTCTTTATTCTGATGTCATGGTTGAAATAGAAGTTGTCAATGACAGTCTGTATCCACCAGAAGTGAAAAATTTGTCCATCACAATACGTTCTTGCATGGAGAGCTTTCCCAGTGGCGTCATCGGAAGAGTGGAGGCAAGAGACAGAGATCCGTATGACAAGACCATATTCACAATCGTCTCCCCGAACAGCCACCTCTTTGACATCCACCGCTTTGACGGTCGACTAATTGCCCAGACCAGCCTTGACGCTGGCGAGTACATTGTCAACGTCAGTGTGTCAGACGGCAAGTTTGTCACGTACGGCCGTGTGGAAGTCATAGTCATATGCACCACCAAGGAGATGCTGGACAGTGCAATCACCGTGCAGTTTGAAAACCTGGCCATGGAGCAATTCTACGCAAATTTCAAGTTCGACTTCCAGCAGGTGGTCAAGCAAGAGTTGGACGTAAGGAGCAATGATGTTGAGATAATTAACGTGCAGCCATCATCAGAGAGCATGCCAGAGAGGACGACAAACTCAAATGTTGGCCAGAGAAATAAACGGAATGCCAACAACAACTTGGACGTTCTGTTTGCCGTCAGGAAGTCAGCTGACAAATTTTACACCAAGAGGATGCTGAAGAAAAAGATAGACAAGATCAAGGGAAGGATCGAGTCTGAGCTCGGGGCTATCATCGTGTCCATCTTCACTGACCTCTGTGCCAAGGAGTCCTGTGACATTGGCACTTGTGTCGGAAAAGTACTTTTTGACAAGCGGACCTTTGAACCAGTTATGGTAAACGGAGCAAGTTTTGTTTCAGCCAGACATTACTACATTGAACAGTGTGTTTGTCTTGAAGGTAAATAAATCAATGCAATTTGAAAAAAGTATAGGGTTCTGGTTTCTATTTATAAACTTAATTAGTAAGTTTGTATGGTATGTCCTAGAAATGTTCCAGTTGATCTTATTTTTTAGGAAACTGTCCAGAGCAAGTCTGTGGAGACAAAGTCTGTACTGCCAATAAAGTCTGCCAACGAGATGTTTATGGAGACTACACTTGTCAGTGCCCTGAAGGACGAACTGGAGAGCTGTGTGAAAATGTTGTGCCCTTGTGTAGTGGAAGCAGTTGTCCCATTGGTAAACAATTTGTCCTTTTATTTCAGTTCATACATAGACACCTTCCAAACACAATTTGAAACATAAACATTAAAATAACTGACAAATAAAGACATTTTTCTAAACAGCAAACATTTCAAAACCCTTTTAAGAAGGAAAGAAGTTCTTGAAAGTTTTTTTTTCAATTAACTTCTTTTAGGACAATTCCATTTATATTTTTTTTATTTATCAAAGTTCTATTATATTCATTTTGCTAACAAATTCAATAATGTTTTCTATAGTATCAAATTAAATAGGTTATATTTGTTTAGTAATAACATTCATTATTTATCAACACACATATTTTATTTCTGAAGTACTATTAGATTAACTAAAATTGTGTACCTACTCAGAGCGTCCAATGACATTTGCTGGGAAAAGCTATGCCAAGTGGAAGCTGCAACACACCACAAAGAAACGTTTTTCTCTAAGTCTTAGGATCAGGACTCGTCAGACTACTGCTGTGTTGATGCACGCTAAAGGCAAAGTAGACTACAGCATTTTGAAGGTTGGTTTCAATAGTTTATCTTTGAATCACTGTTTACATTTGTTACATTTCTCAGTGGTGTCAGTATGTGAGAGTAGCCTGCCCCTGGCAGTGTGTTGTGGCAAAAGTTACAGTAAAAATTATTTTCTCAATGATATAAATATAATAGTGTTACATTTTCTTTCTTACTTTAGATTGAGAAAGGCAGTTTGGTATATAAATTCGACTGTGGAAGTGGAGAAGGCCATGTTCGAATCCCTGTAGATTTGAGTGATGGTCAATGGCATACAATTCAACTAGAGAGGAATGGCAGGGAGGCAGAGCTGTCACTGGACTCTTCTTACACAGCCATGGGAATGTCACCAGGAATACATGCAATTCTCAATGTCGACTCTGAGGAAATTTACTTTGGTGCCAAAGTGGATGTGTTCCCTAATGGATATAAAGACATTAGTCAAGGTTTTGAGGTCAGTTTAATTGTGAAATTTGTGTATATACTTGTATTTATTGCCATAATTCAATGCTCTGATAAACATAAGGACAAATGCATATGGATGTATATAAGTACTCTTTCTTCCCTATTGGCATCTTGTCATGGAATGGGTTGCCTGAACAAACTAGGAAAACCAGTAGCTTAAGATCATTTAAAATACTAATCAAAATGCAAGACTCAGACCAGGGATCAGCATAGGACACAATAATCATTTTTATAAAAGGCGCGTCAGTAATATATAAGATAAGATTATAGTCGTTTTGCTAAAAAAAAGGCTGAACACATTTGTATGTTTGTATATATGTCTAATTGAATATATAAAACAATGAGCTCACTAAATTACAGGATTAGCTGATCATTAATGATCACTAAAACAATTCTTTGTACAATCAAAAAAAGTGTATGTGCTATTAATTGTTCACCTTGTGACAGCGCCTACTCAAACCTCAAAGAACACTTTCTCTCTCTCTCCAGGGCTGTCTAGAAGACATCAGAGTTTTCAACATTCCCCTGCCATTCAGTGGGAGCAATGAAATGGCTCAAGCTGTAGAATTTGAAGTTGTCGAATTTCATTGTCAGGATTACCCTGTGCCAGTCTCATCACCAGGAAGTAAGTTTTTCTGTTATTATATCTTTTACTCTCTTATGTAATTTGTTTTACATTATTTTTGTAACTGTGTAAGATTGTTGTAGTAATGAACAGCAGAACAGCTGTTGACTAAAAATTGTTATTACAAAAGATGAAGAAAAACCAGTGACTTAACATCATTTAAAACACTTATCTAAATGCAAAGTGTCAAGCCATGGAAAAGCATAGGATGCAATAATCTTCTGCATAGCAGGAGCAACTGTAACAGATAAGAAGATCTGTTTAAACAATTAATCCTTCTCATATCATTGAGATTTTCTCATATACAACATTTTTTGGTCCCATCTGAGTACCACAGTAAAAATTTACACATTTATTTTCTTAAACTTGTTTCAATCTATTTGCTATCACAGTGAAGTTTGGCAGTAAGATTATTCTTTTACCCAGGGGTTAGGACACTGTATATTAAATTGTTTTGGGCATTTTTCAGATGTATGCAGTAGCAATCCTTGTCTAAACGGTGGTCAGTGCAAGTTTTCTGGACTCAATACCTATGTATGCATCTGCCAAGACCAATATAAAGGTTCTAAGTGTGAGCTGGATTCAGACCCTTGCTTGAGAAAGCCCTGTACAAACGGTGGTAAGTATTTGGTTATTGCACAAAGCAGTTGTTTTTAACTTTGTTACATTGTGCTGTTTTTAACTTTGTTACTTTGTGCTGTGTAAATTTTTTAATCACATTATTTAATGTTTGGTTTATCTAAGTAGTCGTCTGATTTAATATTAAATTAATTTTATAATATTAATGTTTTTCATCACATTATTTAATGTTTGGTTTTTCTAAGTAGTCGTTTGATTTACTATTAAATTAATTTGATACTATTAATGTTGCTGACTTTAACATACCATTATATACTTTATAAACATACCATGCTCTATCATTGTATAAATATATTGTACCTCATTACACTGCAGGTCGTTGTGAGATTGATACAGAGGCACCCAATAGCTACACCTGTCGATGTAAAGACAATCTTCTTGGAGCTAGGTGTTCCTATGGAAAGTACTGCTTGCCCAACCCATGTAAACAAGGTGGTACCTGTGTGGAAGGCCCCACAGCCCCACTGTGTGACTGTTCTGCTGGTTTTCAAGGTACGCGCTGGAACCGATTGATGTACTAAACAATGATCACACAACGTATGATTATATTATAGTTATTTACATTCATGACAATTTCATCTATAATCTTTTACATTAAAACTTTGTGTCTTTTCTCTAAAGGTCTTTACTGTGATCGTACAACCAACCCCTGTGACAAGTCACCCTGTCTGTATGACTCCACCTGTCACAATGATGCCGGCACTGGATATTTTTGCAATTGCTCTTCTGGCTACTCTGGCAAAAACTGTGAATATTATGAACCCCCACCATTAGTATCACCCAGTATGACTGCATCACCATCAACTCTCATTTTTGGATTAGTAGGTATGTTAGTAGTAATCAACATGTTGGACTTACTTAAAGATATTTTCAAAGAATGGTTTCTTAGTTTTATGTTAATTTGAAACATCTTCTTTCAAACAGGTACTGCCATAGTGTTGCTGGTTGCTGTTGTCATCATTATAGGAATTTTACTCTGGCAGAGGCGGAAAAGACGGCGCCAGCGCAACCGGCGCAACCAGGGTTGTGAGATGGCCGTGAGTGGTAGCGACTGCCTGCTGAGCCATTTGCAGGACAAGAGGTGCAAGCTGAGCAACCCTGACCTCACCAAGGCGATCCCATCATTGCCCTCACTTCCTCCGGTCAAAGCCCAGACATCTCAGCCTCCTCCAGTTCCGACACGGCCAGCTTCCTACACACCAAGCACGCATGATTCTTTTAACCTGCTCAACAATCTTGACAGCGTTGGCAATTACGGAAGTGCAGGGGATGATTTAGAAATGATGGGTATATATCTTTGTTCATCTTTTTTTTTCCTTGTTTTGTTTAGCAGTTTTTGTTTTGATAAATTATTCATTGGTTCTGTATTTATATTTTATATGATTCAAATAGATTTTTTAGATTTTATTGAATCTTTATTTTATTTTATCCATTATTATAATCAATGTTTTAACTTCCAATTCATAGAGTATATAAATATGCTAGTAGTTACATTTAAAAAATATCTATTAAAAAGAAAAACAGACCTAATTTGTAATCATCTGAAAGAAAGTTGTTTTTAATGAGCTATTGAACTTGCATAAACAATGTGTTGGTGACCTAATTGATATAACATACTATTTAAATCAGGCTCATTTTAAATCATTTTAAGTGGGTCAAATTTTCAATTTGAACTGAAGTAATTTATAATATATGTCATATTATGTTACATTCAGTAGTAAATTTTTTTTAAATTCTGCATTAATATGTAAGCAACCAGTGCTCCAAATTTTCACAAAGCATTCAGTTAATCAGTTTCTATGCATCCACTGAATAGCATTACACATGTTTTTGTACTTTGTCTATACTGTTTGTTTTAAATTGAGTATTTACAAAACTTGTGCTTTATTTCCTGTGTTTAGGTGCACATAAACTTCCTACCTTAGATCAATACATGGATGCCATGAAGAATCCCAATTACACCAACCAATCAATTCACAACATGTTCAAAAGCACACCGCCACCTTCGCTGAGAGCATCAGAAACAGATTCCATACAGAAGGCGCCCTGGGAGTTTGAGTATCCCAACATACTAGAAAATTACATGGAAGGTTGGCAGTCTGCATATCATTCTTATTATTTCTTAGTTGTCAATCGTTACATTTCTTTGTTGTCAATCTTTACTTTTCTTTGTCAATCTACATTTTGTATTTGTTACTCATTACATTTCTTAATTTATCAATGTTTAGGCTGCAGTTCTTACTTACATTTCTAAAGTTAAGCTATTGGTATTTATTTGCATTTTGTAGCTGTCAATCTTTTCATTTTCTTTACATTCCTTTTTTATTTCTTGTTTATAGTAATCTTTCCATTACATTTCTTATATTAAAATGGTATGCATACCATTAAGAGTGAAAAGTTTCAATGTTATTTCTTATAATTTCTTTAATTCCATGGTTTACATTTTCACTTTCTCTCAGCGGATAAAAAACAAAATGACAAAATGGCTAAACAGATGCCAGGTCTTCACTCCCCACAACCTTCCCCTGCTTTCAGTCAGTCAAGATCTCATGGTCGTGGTACAGATTTAAGTTCCGTGAGCAGCTTCCAGATGTCAGAGTCGGAAGATGATCTGAATGGTAAGCTTTAGTTTGTTAATACAAAAAGCTGAGTTGATGAATGATAAGTGTATTTATTAAACAATAGGCCTGAAACTATTTCTTTCATATTTAATCATATTTATAGGTATAGACTTTTCCCAATAAATCATTTATCACAGTTAACCCTTAGCTTTTACTTGTAGCTAATGGAGAACATTAGTTTTTTTTATGCTATCTGACTATTAAATTGTTAGTATTTAGTTTAGTGGGTTTGAAGAAAGTGGGGGGGGGGGAGATGCTTTGAATGAATCTTGATTCACGGGTATCTTAATGTATTAGCTCTGTATACATGATGATTCATACATGAATATATACAAACAAAACCTTTATTTATTTTCTTTAATTTTTCCAACCAATTCAAATGTGCAGCTTGGAGAGGAAAAAGAAAAGGTAGAGAAATAAATACAATAAAAACAACAAACAAACAAACTGTAATCTAAAGTTTGGCATGTTTAACTCTGTAAACAAAACACCAGCTTCTCTCTTATATTCTCTTCCAACTCAGTGTTTAATGAAAGCCTTTTTGTGCCTTATAATATCTCTGTTAATATATCTCTGTTGTTTATTTGGTTGCATCCAGTACCAGTACAGAATCAATAACTTTTCTCTATAATTTTATTTACTCCTTTTGTTGTATGAATTTATTTTTTTGTCAGATTATTTACAGAGTTATAATTATTTTAATTTGTGCTAGTTCTGGAATGAAGTCAGTTGTACCTAAATCTCTTGCTGGTCTACTTCTAATGCAGTCATTTTGTCTCTTGGCTTTGGTTCATTTTTATCAGTTGTTGTAGTACATTAATTGTGCTTCTTTAGTAATTGTATGAAGCCTTCTCTGGCCCTTTTCATTTTTGTTTGTCAAAAATCAGTCGTGTTGTGGTCCTTGTATTTTTTAAATTTTGATTTGATTGAGTCTGATTTGATGATTCATTTACAAGTTAACATACAAATGAAAAAAAAAGGAATTTCATACATGAAAAAAATATCTAAAAGCTCTAAAATATAAAATTTTAATATTTTTTTTTATAAAAAAGTCATAATTCTTGCTTGTTTTGAAACATTTCTGAGGGCATGAAAAAAAAGAATTTTGTACCTTTTGAAGTTGAAAATTTTAGGTTGATTAAGGATATACCCATGTTGTTAATGCTTCTTGTAATCTGTATGATGTTCTAAATGAAGAGCTTCTACAATCTATTTAATTTATAGCAACTAGTTACCTTTAGTGTGAGTAGTCCATATTCTATTTGACCAACGGAATGATCCATTTATTTCATTTTTTTCGCTGTTCTGGCTCCAGAATGTATCAACATGTTTATCTATTTCATTTCGGAATGTATCAAAGTGCTGCTTTAAAATCAATATATTTGTATAATGATGTTTTATATAATGTCTAACACATACATGTATAAGCCCCCTATTGAATTATCTAAAAATATCAATATCTCAATAACTTTTATATAACATTCAACTTTTCTTTTCAATTTTGCATGCTCATTATGCACACTATATAGGCCTACTGTAACACAAGCTACTAATCTATATATATAAAGATAGATTAGGAAACAACCAAGATAAAATAGATATCGATACAAAATTATTCTTTTTAACTTTCTTTTGCTTAATAGTTGGACTTATGAAAACCAATTACTTAACATATAGATCTCGCTTCATAGGTTAGTTCATTATCTCACTATATTAGATTTCATTCTATATGCACTGTATCATTTATTTTACTTTCAGTATTTTCTAGTGTGCTTACTCAACAAAAATCATTATATTTAATTCGACATGTAAAAAATTTACCACATTGCACTTTAAAGGAAAGTGTAAGATTAATTTCGGAAGAATAGCTCCATCAGAGAACTGCTTAATGGTCCAAAAGGTTGTGGTCAGATGTGGTCAGTAGCTTATTTCCAGGTCTTCAGGATATACCTATGCCATTTTTTCCTATAAGCCTAGTTGCACCACACACTAAGAAGAAAATACAAAGCTCTTGTCAAATATAATACTGATGACAAATACATGGATAACTTACTTGAAGTTGGGAATCTAGTTCAGTGACTAAATCTAAAGACTCTAGAGGAAAGATAGGCAAAAGTAAAGTAATAATATTAGACAAAGCATTAAATTCTAACTTTGAAATTCAAGACAACAATTCTATTACAATGTTCAGACATAGGGATCAAGACAATTTTCTTATTCAATATGCAAGAACAAATGCATAAAAGTTATCTTCTTTCTGAGCAGCTTAGAATGGGTTGCCAGAACAAACCAACACCTTGACATCATTTAAACCTCTAACTAATAAAAATGCAGGACTAAACTAAAACCACAGATAAGTGTAGGATGCCACAATCTTCTTTAAAGGAGTGTCTCTAACATATAAAAAGAGATGGAAATAGACGTAAGTTTACATATGTTCCTTCTTGATAGAAGATTATTACGTCCTCTAGACCCTAAAACTCCTGCAAGGCTAGAACCTGGGTGGTTTTGTTCACAGCCCTGTGAACGAACTGCAAGAATTGCAAAAGAATTTTAACCCAACCTACAATAAAAGATATTTTTAACAGACAAAATTAATGTGCTCCAATTGTTGTGTTTATATTTTTCTCTTCCAGCAACAGGCAACATAGAGCATAGTAAGGGTTGAAGGTTTTTTTTTTAAAACCCAAATTTTTGTTTTCTTACTAACTTTCTCTTGATGGTAATGGCTGTCTATGCAATTAACTATGTAATCTTGTAACAACATTTGGTGGACAGTGTCCGTAGTGATAGGGTCAAGCACTTTCATTTTCTTTGGATGTTAATACAGAAAATATCAAGTCGCATATCATAAGTAATTATTATTAATTTGATAATATCTTAACATAGTGACAAAATATCACTTTTTAAAACAATTCTTCCAACGGTAAACTATTTGCTTAAACTTATCAATTCTATAGGCCTACATAATAATAATAATAATAATAATATTTGTAGCCTATAGCGCTGCCAACAAACATAATGTAAGTTCAGAGCGCGTTTAACATACAATTAAGAATACGGATATTACCCTAGCCCAGGTGACAGAGCTAAATTGATGATTGAAAAAAGACAAAACAAATAAATGTAGCATTAACCGACCCAACCCATAAATAAGACAGTAAATTTCCAAAGCATGTTAAATGTTATCTAAGGTAGATATTGAAATGATGAGTTTTTAAGTTCTTTTTGAAAGAAACAGTAGAGCTTGTTCGCCTCAGTTGAATGGAAAGTAGATTCCACACCTTTGGACCGGACACTGAGAAGGCTCTAAGGCCAACGGTCGTCAGAGAGAAACGGGGCTCTTCCAGAAGCGATGAGTTGGTAGAACGAAGTGTTCTTTGCGGGACATAAGGTGTGATTAGTTCCTTGAGATAGGACGGAAACTCGTTGTTAAAAATGCACCGATGGTAAAGTAGCGCCACTTTATACTAAATTCTGGCTTTCACGGGGAGCCAGTGGAGCGAGCGTAGAAGGGCAGTTCCCGAGTCTCTTTTAGACTTGCACATAACCAAACGCGCAGTACTGTTCTGTATTCGCTGTAGCCTGGCGATTTTGTCTTCAAGCAGGCCGGTTAGCAGGGTGTTACAATAGTCGATACGCGAAAGTATCAGGGCGACTGCCTGTGTCTTTGCAGAATCAGTGGACAAATAGGGTCGTATTTGGCCGAGTCTACGCAACTGTAGATATAGACCTCTGCACATATGAGATATATGATGGTCGAAAGACAGCATGGGATCCAATAAAACACCAAGATTCTTCACTTTGTCAACAAAGAGCAGTTGACTATTTATCACAGTGATAGATTCTGGACCAGTGAATGTGGCCAAATTACATGTTTTATTCTTCAGTAATAATTGAACTATTACTTTCCAAGATTACTTTCCGTAATCTAATAGTCTATAATATGGACACTTTTTTCAAGAAATTGTGTTACAGTAACTTACATTGTTTGCTAATATTGGGTAAATCAGTAACTATACATTTAAAATTGATTTATTTTTTTTTTAAAGGTGTGTAATATAACTATTATACTACTTGGAGTTCTATGTCTTGAAGATTTTAATCATCTCTAGACTCGTTAGAAATATTAGAACAATAAGTAAAAGAAGAAGCTATTACAATTTTTTTTATATATTGAATTACCTCAGCACCAAATGTAAAACATTGTGATATTTCAGCTTGTTTCCTAGCATCATGATTTCTTTATACTAATCAGTATCTTGATTGTTATATTGATGTCCAGTATTTGCTTTTAATTTCTCTGCAGTTTTTATTGTAATATTTATGGATTAAATTCAAGCTCAAATATGATAAAGTTATTGTAGATCAACATAAGCTATTTTACTATCAATGGTTTTTCTATAAGCATGCATCATTAAAAGTTTATAAAGTGAAATATTTCAGGAGAAGCTTTTTTTGGTATTGATGCTTTTTAATCCCAAACGCTACTGTACTTTACTGTGCATGCTAAATGTTGTATTCTTTATATAATGGATATATATGTATGTCACTGAATATGTATGTCAAGGAAATGTTACTTCATGGCATTCACTTACATGTTCAATACAGCCATACAATAGAGTTAAATCAGAAAATAAATTACTTAATAATGGTCAAAATTGTTCATTATAGTAGAACAAATATTTTTCATTAGTTTTTCTAATATCAATAAAGCGGTTTTACTAGTAAAAAATACTTAAAATTATCTGTTGTGTGGCATCAAACAATTTGTATTTGCTTCAACCCAAGGAAACACTTACCATTTGTGTACACAGACTTGTTATTGCGGAGAAGATATTTGATAGATTGGTTCAATTAAGTAATTAAGCTACAAATAAATTACTTGACAAATTAAAATGTAAATTAATTTAAATGAATGATTTTAATGTTCCCAAAAGATGTTTACCAAAATAATTTCTCAACTAAATGAGTTTTTATGATGCATTACACATTAAATAAAATATAAAGAAAAGATAATATCTTGTAATCACTGAAAAATTTTGCTTTAAACATTTTATCCTTGAACTTGGGTAGTTTGGTGCAAGTTTTTTTTTATTGTAGTTTACTGCTTCAGTAATTTTGCTTGATTAATTTTTAGTACATTCTTGACTTAGTGCTCTTTTTTCTTAGTCACTAGTTAGTGATAAACTAAAACCTTTCATCAATATTTGTCAATTTTGTCTGCATGTCATGATCAATGTCATCTTCTAACAATTTATTTTTCTTCTCATCAGGTTATCACTGGGATACATCAGACTGGGCTCCAGCAGCCACTATGCCAAACATTTCAGAATTACCAACCAATGAAATCCTCGACTCGCCATCTTCCTCGCAGCCAAGTGATGACTGCAACGCTAATGCCGACAACTGTGATGACAATGTCACTACAAGAGCCATTTACAATGGTGACGATGAAAGTCCTCTGCTCACGTCAGAGGATAGGAGGCGGAACAACTTTAACATTGACAACATCAATGATGATGAGGATGATGACAATGTCATCTCAACTTTACCGGCAGAGGAATACTTTGATGACTCGGAATACGTCGGAGATTCTGAGTATGCTGAAAATGAGCCCTACGACACGGATGAGCTCCCTCCAAGCTACGCAGAGCATCCTAACTATGAACAGCTACTTCAAAACTTGGATGAAAGCTACGAGCTTCCATCCAACTTAAACATTCACCCAAACCAGTATCTCCCCAGCTACAACTTTTCTCACCAAGAACTGGACATGGATCTACTGACGGAAGATGAAAACACAGATGACAGATTTCAAGGAATCTTGTACACTTTTGGTGCAGTAGGAGGTCGCCCTCTTCAGGCTTCCAACAGCTCACCCGACGGTCGTGGGTACGTCCCCTTAAGGCCCCCCAAGGAATTCATGACCCCTGGCTACCAGACGGATGGGTACACGACTGATCAAGAGCCGCCATCCCGCACGTCTTTTATCGACGACATGAGCATGTCAATGGGAGGCTTCACATCCAACGCATCATGTTCTGACATTTCAGGTCTGTGTGAGATTGAAGACAGTGAAGTGAATGCTAGTGACACTGATGATGAGAACACACCTTTGAACAGGGAACACACACAAACTCAAACTCAAGTTTGAACTCAATCTCCTGGATGTACATATTCATTTTCATGAACAATAATTGATCCTGTGTTTGGGTTATTTGTAAATTAAAAAAAAGAACTGTACACAGATGCCAAAGTTAATAGTCTTAAAACTTAAAAGAAGAAATACCATTGTATTAAAAATAAAACACAATACCTAGTAGAGTTAGAAAGTTGAGTCTTTGCTCTTATATGGAATAAATAAAAAAAAATATCAGCCTCTTGGAAACAGGCCAAATAATGGTATTACTTGATCACAGAAAGATTAAAACTTGTTCAAGATGGAAACTAATTTTCAAAACTTGAACCAAATCCTGTGTGCTTTTCTTTATTACTAAAATCATGAAATATACTGTTCACTCTTTAGTGTGTTCCGTTCATTTATCAACCTTTGTAATACTTCATTTCTGTGGGTTTGTTTGAACATAATTCATATGAAGAGAATTTACTCTTTATGTTAAATGTTTAAACTACCGTACTATTATCAAATGAAGCAAAGTTTTCTCAATTAATTGAATATTACAAACCAAAATTTCAAACCAAAGTATTTTAATTTATGTTCGTATACAATTTTTTATGGTAAAAAATGTAATAGAAAATAAGTCTATACTTTTGAAATGAATAGTTTTTCCTCTACACTATATCATGAGCAGAATATAATTATGTTTCACATTGTTTTAAAAATGATTAATGTTTTACATTTTTGAGGTTTATGTCTCACTATTAATTTCAAGTAACAACAAAATATCGCTAAATCTCAATAAGACCAATTCTAAAATATAAATATTTATTATTTTTACATATCACCATCAGCATTTCTTAAGACTGTCACAAATATTGTCTATATAACCCCGAGACAAAAAAAAATTGTTTTGTGTGATTCATTTTGTTTTATTCCAGAATTTTAAAATTTCATATTTTAATACATTGAAAAGTTCTATAAAATAAAATGATTGAATTTTTTGTCCAGTCAATTTTATTTATTTGTTTTTTTCAAATGGACTAAAGAAAATTGTATTAAGTAGATTGGAATTGTCCAAGTCTCTAGTGAATGATTGGATAAATACAAATGTGAATATTTTGTTAAAGATTAATTTTTTGCTTTATGTACATACTAATAAACTTTGTGAAATGTATGTTTTAATATAATTTCAAGTGACTTTTCTAAGAAGTTTTATTTTTTAGTTCAAACTTAAGCCAATAAAAAGTTGTGACAACTGAATCTCATTGAAAAGAATAAGTCAATGTTTTCATGATTGCTATACTATTACTACTGTATATTGTATGTTTCATTATGTGGATATTGAACCACTAGCCAAAGTAGACAAATATCCTGATTTAGTATTTAATTAATAGACAAACTATACTATAGGTGCAGATACTAATTGCATTCATCTGTTAATCTAATTTTCTTTTGTTTATTGTATCAACCCAATACAAACAAAAAATTATTGTTGTTGTTTTTAAAATTATTTTTGTGCACAAGCTTTTAAACTATTCAGTCTTAAAAAATATTTCCTAAAAGCCAGTTTGTGTTTAATTAATTTTTTTTTATTTTCAAAAATTATTTGGCTTTTGATTATATTGCTGCAGTAATTAAATAGCTTAGTCTAAGTAAATTAGACCACTGCACAAACACTTGTATAAAATTGTTATTAAAGTTGTCTATAAATCTCTCAAGAAATCATTTGTGACTAGAATTACATTGTGATATTCCTCTTCTAACAAACACATTTTTTAATCATCTGAAATGAACAGCGAGTAAATGTTGCAAGTCTTCCCAATTTTCATCATAAACATTATAAATAAATCAATTTATAAGTCTGGAATGTTGTTTTTAAAACCTGTTATATCTGAATAATTCAAAGTACTTTGTACATTTAAATTTCTAAATTAGATTTTTTTAAATATAATAATATTACGTGATTTCAATAAAAAATCTCCTCTTCCAAAAAAAAAAATATATTATGTATTACAAAAACTTAAAGTACAATACAAAAGCATTCTTTAAAAAAAATGGCATTTTGATGTATATGTTGGTCTGCCCATTGATTTACATGTATATAATAATGTGTGTATATTCATGCTTTGTGTTCTTGTGTTCATCCAATACCAAGTAACTGGATGTATTCTTGTGATGTTTTCATTTTCTCTGTAAATATATTGACTAATATGAAGAAATAGAATCACTAGAAGTCTAGAAGAAGAATATTTCATTGGATGGAAAGTACTTCAGAAATCATTCCCCGGTTTTGAATTTATAAAGCGTTGATATGCAATGCTAGCTCTTCAATAATATTTTTTTTTCCACTTTAATTGAGCATTATAAATTTTGCCTAGTCTTTTCTTTAAAGTTAGTTTAAATGAATGTTGAAACTATGTTTTCTTTAAAGTTAGTTTAAATGAATGTTGAAACTATGTTTTCTTTAAAGTTACCCATAGTTTAAATGAATGTTGAAACTATGTTTTCTTTAAAGTTAGTTTAAATGAATGTTGAAACTATGTTTTCTTTGTATAATATATAGTGACTTAAGCAATCAATGGAGCAAGCTTCTCTAACATATAAGTTAAACAGAGGGAGAAGTACAGATATTAAACTTTGAGAAAGTTGTGACTGAAATGAAAATAAATAATTTAAAAAACCTGATTATTACTACTATTTGAATTGATTGACTTAAAAAAGTACCTTTAGTGTGAAATGATCTAATGGAAAGTAAAAATAAAAAAGTGAATTTTACTTTGAGTCTGGTGTTGTTCCAGTTGAGCTGGTACACAGCTGCTCATAAAAAAATGGAATGATTTTTTTCTATGTGGTTACTGCTAAAATTGTTGTTTAAATGTGTTTTAGGTTAAAAAAAAAAATTTAATGAAGTCAAAACATGTTTCTTCCTTGACTCAAACATATATTCATTTGAAAAGCAAATTGTGAAGATTTATGTTTGCCTTTGACATGACGGGTTGAATTTTTAAACAAAATTTGTGTTAATCAGAGATTAAAATTTTATATACTTTATATTTCCTTAAAAAAAGGATTACATTGTACATTTGGCTAGTTTTTTATATTTTGTAATACAAGATTTGAACATTTCCAAACATAACTATGTACATAGATTTTTGTAGTATTTTTATTTGTTTTATTTTGTTAGCTGTAACTTTTTATGATTGGATGTCCAGGGTCTTTTGTGTAACCATTTAAAATGTTCACAAAATTAGGAAATTAGTTTTTTAATCACTAGTGTAGAAAAAAAACATTAAAAAGCAAAGAATTTATTTTTGAAATCAATTTCAAATACATGCTATGGGACTGTATAATATGTTTATATATATAACATTTGACTTTGTCTTTGGTTCATATAAATCCGAATAATTTTTCTCAAAACATTGTTAACATGGTAATTTTCAACAAAATTCATCTACTTTTCCATTGTCTATGACCTGCACACATGCTGGTTGTAATGATGTGTATGTGCTCTACTACAGCTGTCAATCCTGTTAATTTCATTCATTGTTTTTCACAATGGTATAAAAAATTATAATTTGTATGTCAAATCAAAATGAAGATAAACTGAACATTAAAAACTTGAGTTTAGTGCATAACTTATTTTTCAGCTCTTTATTTTTACTGCTTTTGTTTAGTTTACTATAATCCTTAGTTTGTTTTTTGTTTGTGAAGACTATTAGACTAGGGTAGTTAGCTATGATCATGTTAATACTGCTTTGATTGCACTCGTCAGCTTCAATCTCAATATTGTTATTGTGTAAACCCTTTGATGCTGAGTAATGAATGTAATATACTTAAAGCTGTTTTTACTTGAACTGTATTTTTTTAATATATTTTTTTTAAATATTGTATTTTTATTTATTTAACAAACAAAATAAAAAAAAACTTTGGCCAAAACTTATTCGCCACTGAAATTGTATGTGTTATGTAAAATATTGTCACTCTGTACCAAGTTTCATTCAATATTTTCTTGTTCTAGTGATGGTATTTCTAAAGTGGCAAGTAAATCTGATTTTAAAAACAAGGTCACATTTCATTTGTTGCTTCCTTCTCTCATCAATGGATGTGTAGTTATTAATGACCTTTGATCCCTATTTGGATTCTATTGTGTATTTTGCTCAGTTAATGTTGCTATACTAACTTGAGTTGTTGTTGTTTAAAGATAAACTATCTGTCTTTGGAAATTGACTACACTTTTTTTTTCTTTATTTGTTTTGAATAAAACATTTTTTTTTAAACAATAGACTGTAGGTATCAGTCTTTTATATATTTAACTTTTTGACACTTTTTTTTTGTATTAGCCTTACATATTTTTTTTTAATTGAAAGACATTGTCTATTCTTTAGATGTCTATTTTGTTGAAATGTCAAATTGTGTGTTATTGTTGTACAATGTGTACACCTATCTAATAAATATACACAAATCAAATTGGCCTTTTGTTGTGTTTTTTGTTTTTTTTAATGATATATTTTTCTCCTTCACAGGGACCATTAATGTAAAGAAATTCAAAAAGAGAAAAATAAACTTCTGATGCAATCTATGTGAATATAAAACCAATTATAAAGGAATTTTTTATTGATAGTTTACCACTTTAAAAAAAAAACAACAACAACTTAACATTGAATTCAGACAACATTCCTGGAAGTTGACTTTACTATTAGTTTAATACAAGGCGATTTTGTGTCCATTAAAATACTCTGTTGTCTTTCCCAGATAGTTGTCATCAATGCTCGCAGAGACCTGTTTAAATCTATTGCTACACTAAAAGTGATTATAGTATAGACCTAGATATAGGCCAACTGTAAATCTTTATAGAAACTCAATAATCTTCCATATAAATTGTCTGCAAAATTATAACCATTTATCTGTTTACATGAAACAATTAAAAAGACATTATTACCAAATTTTATAAAGACATAAATGTAATAATTTAAAAAACATAAAAGAAATAAAAAAGGGCTACATATAGCCTATCATATAGGTCTATAATTTCTTTGACTTTGTTAATATTTGTTTCCTTGTTAAGAATAGACACACACGTTTAGGCCTATTCTAAAGTTTGCAGAATTTTTATGCTGCTGCAAGGTAGGTAAGAGGCAATTTGTTCAAGAGGGAAGGGGAGGCAATCAATGCCAAGTGAGGGTGGCTAATAGTGCAAGAAGGGGGAATGGCAGGCAAATTGTAAACTCTTGCACAATATCGAGATCATTCATAACAATTTAAAAAAAAAAAGTAATTTTAAGTTATTTTTAGTGGCGATTAGATATTAAAAATAGATAAAGCCAAAATGTGTTAACATTTTACAATCTCATTTTTTAATACGAAAATTGTGTGAATGCTATTGCATACTATAAAGAATGTTAATTCAGTGCGTTTTTCCGCAATAGACCCTACAGTTGCAGATGTTGGGGTGGGGAAGTAAACTTTTGTTAAAGGACTCTTTTTGTCTTGGTGTATGACGTAGGCCTAAGCTGTTCGATTATATGGGCATGTAGCAGTTTATGCGCCACAAGATTCAAGGGATTGCACTCCAAATAAATTCTGTCTGTGCCCAGTGACACTGGGAAGCCAGTGTGAAGACTCTGATGAGGGTGACACATATGATGCTTTGTACTGATCTCCCGAAGATAGAATGCGACTATGTGCTGAATAAGAGAGACGGCAATAAGGCATTGGCTATATTCTCTTTACCCACAGCCTCTCTCTATCCTGCACTATTCCACTCCCTAAGCTTGCGTTTAGATTCCCCCCCCCCCTTTCCCCGCCATTGACAATTGCTTCATAAACTTGTCATTCTTTTCATTTCCATTATTAGCCATTATCATACCGTAATTAAATTATACAAATCCAAACTCTTAAATCGCCAGATTTAAGGCCTAGATCTAAGTTCAACAAACAAAGTAGGCCCCCTATTTGTGAAGATGGGAAAGTTTAAATAAGGCCTACTTGTATTAATGGACCTATTTGGAGGGTATAATCGTCAAAACATTTGAAATAAGCTTAGATTTCTATTCAATTTTGTTTTTATATATGTTTATGGGCTCGTCGGCATTTTATTTTACGTCTCGAGAGACGATCCATTTCCGTTGCAGGCCCTCATGTGGCTAAAGAGGCCAATCCTGGATGTACAGGCACGGTCACACTGGTTGCAGATGAATGTAGCGGAGGTGAACGCATTTTTCTCCACCGTCTTGTTCTGGCGCGCTCCTCTCTCGCAAGCCTGGAACCTTCTTTGATTCCTGCCCTCCAGGTGGGTCTATCCTCCGCCATGATCTCCCAACTGTTTGGGTCAATTCGGAGGTGCTTCATAACTTTTTTACAGATATCCGCAAATCTCAGTTTCGGACGTCCAGCATGTCTCTGTCCGCTGGGACTTTACGTCTGTTGCTGAGAGTAATGCGGATGTCTTGACAACCTGCTCTTCGTAGGACCTCTGCATTTATAGGCTAACCCTGTCCTTCCATCTTATATCTAAAATGCGTCTGAGACACAGGTGGAAGGTGTTCAATTTTCTATCCTGCTAAGAATATGTGCTCCATGTTTCACTGCCCTATAGCAGGTTACTCAGAACGCATGTTCGATAAACTAGTGACTTAAGGAGCGTGTAAGCAGTGTTCATCCAGAATTTTTTTATCATGCCCTAGTGCCCATGGCTTTAGCTATTCTACTAGACTCTATTGATCTAGGAGCACATTGCTTGAGATTTCGGCCCCAAGGTAGCAGAACTCGTCAACTACTTTTAGTGGATGGCCACCAATAGTGATGCATGGCACAATTGCAGCGTTTTGATCCAGTATCTTGGTTTTGTTATCTTATACATTACAGACGCTCCTTCTATAAAGAAGATTATTGCGTCCGATTATTATCCGTGATCCAAGTCTATTATCCAAGTTTATCAATGTTTTGACTAATGCTGAGGCCGAATTTTTGGCATGCATCATCAAGTTTATCAATGAGCGTCTGTATAATAGCTCCTTTGCAGATTCGGCAACAACAGCTGCATCATCAGCATAGAGAAGTTCCCTAACCAGTACGGTACCCTCTAAACTCTAAAGCTTTGTTTTGGTTTTGAGCCTGTTTAGGTTAAAAAGCTTTCCAGATGTCCTTGTGTGAAGGTATATAGACACCTCGTTGCAGTCTCCATAAGCATAGTGCAGTAGACACGAGAAGAATATTCCAAACAAGGTGGGTGCAAGTACGCAGCCATGTTTAACACCGCTGTGGACTTCAGAGGGCTCTGATTGTGCTCCACTTCACTTTGCACCTGGTATTCTCATGAAAACAGGCAATGAAAAAGAGTAGTTTTGAAAACATAATAATATATAGTTCAGTGACACGAAACATTTTATTAATTCGACTCCAAGTTTTAAGTATGTGCTAAAAATAAATAATAATAAGTTTACTTCCGGAAAAAATAACTTGACAATAAAGGGGATCTGGAAAATAAAAAGCAAATAAAAATAGACTAGACATTCGTAGTTTTTCATGTATTGTATTGTTTGTTTTAAGCCAAATTTTATTGATGCATGAAATGTAGGAAGGTAAGCGGTAAGCATTTCTTATTTGGCTGAATATGTGAGGCATTATGATTTTGCGTCTTTTGATTCTATTTAAAATCTTTTATTTTTATGATTGATGATTGCAACCAAATCAAAATCGTCAAGTCCAAGACGTCCAAGTCAATGAATTGAGTCATTGTCTGTCACAGTCCAGTTACATTTATTCTTTTGTGTAGGCCCCTAGTCATTTAACAATTAATGGCTCTAAAATCTAAATCATCACAATGCTAATAAAGGCTTATAAAGGCAATAACTTTAAACTACTAGAAGTAGGCATATAAATTAATAATAAACGAATAAACTCAGGAGTTCCACAACCACAAGTACTTGAAGTACAAGGAACTGTTCTACTAACTACTAGGGCTAGGACCCTATCAGGCTATTTTAGGCTACTACATTACTAATTACGGCTAAACTTTGGTTTAACTGACACGCGGAGTTTTTCTAAGTGCCATATATCAATTTAAAGATCTTTTTCAACTCTTACACGCAACTAAGAAAAAATGAAACACTATTGACTTTTCACGCATTATTTCTAGGCTGCCGCTATTCGGACCCGGGTCCCTTTATCATGAAACGGCTCTTCGGACCCAGTTTCAGTCAGAATTCCTTAAAGCTCATAAAAAACATCAAAAAAGAGGGATAAAAAAAACACAAAATATATTTGTTTTACCATATATGATATAGGCCTATATATATTATAAGAAGTAGCACAGAAAACAACAAATCTATCCCTATCCTTTATAACCTAACCGATACTAACTATTACCAAAAATACTACAAAGACATCCCTAACCTATATAAACTAACCGATACTAACTATTTACCACTAAGTCTATCTGGTCTGAATAGCCACTTTGTTATTTCTATACATTAAGATGGCCTAGATTTGAAAAAAAATTTCATAATTTTTCCCAAATGTCCTGAAATATGTTAATTGGTCGATTGTAGTTTTGGAAACATTGCTTAGACATGGCATGATTTTCTAAACACTGCCTTCTTAGTCCTTAGTAGGCTATAGCCTTTAGGCCTAGGCCATAAGTATTAATAAATAAAATGCATCTTAAGCTACTAGTCCACAAGCTTATCTTATATATTACAGATGCCAGACGCTCCTTCTATAAAGAAGATTATTGCGTCCTTCACTCATCCAAGAGTAATAGTTAAATCACTAAACCTAGAAACACTAGAAAGGCAAAGAGTAAAGTAGTAATAATATATAGTGCATTAACTCTAATTTAGAAAAAAAAACACAATAATAATCTTTTACAATGTTCAGATAAACATAAGGACAAAAACACTTTCCTTATCCCTTATGCGAGAACAAAAGCACACAAGTACTTTTTCTTCCCAAGTGGCATTCGAGCATGGAATGGGTTACCTGAACAAACCAGGAAAACCACTAAACGTAACATCATTTAAAACACTAATAGAAATGCAGGACTAGACTCAAACCACAGATGAGCACAGGATGCAATAATCTTCTTGACAGAATGAGAGTCTGTAATATATAAGAAAAGATTAACATTTTTACATTTTTAATGCTCACACTGATTTTGTTTGGGCACTTGTTCATCAGACAAATACAACACATTATTAATCAAGTCAATTAAAGAAACAACAACTGAAGAACACAAATAAACAGTGTATATTGTATAGAATACTTAGTATAGGACACAAAAAGTTTTATAAATTTACCAGCTTAGTCATTTTCATGTTAACCTAATTGACCTAAGACCTGATTCTTACTTATAATAAAATCATTTGACAAAATATTATGAGTTAGGTCTTTTAACTGTTTAACGGTGGGTCACTCTGCTGGTCAATATAAAAAATGTGGCTACATCAAAAACCTCTACAGACATTTGAAAGTATAGCTGTTGTTTTCTATATAACCATAACTACTGTTTGTTTTTCCAGATTGAAAGACATCCATAAAAACATCAGTATTATTCGTCAGATCAAGTTACTTTCACCATGCAACCTTCTCAATCACAGACTTCTACAAGTAAGTTCTGCATAGTTGTTGTTCTTTTTTTTGTCAGTATGATTATTTAAAAAAATGCATTGTCTTATATTAAATTTGAAAGTGGAAACTTGCTATGTACCTTTAATTTATTGCAGACCCTTGGATATACTGAACAGGATGTATGCCAAGCCAGTTTTTGTCATATTAAACTAAAGACAAACACATCATTAATCTGTTTCTCACTTTAAAAAATAATTATTGCTTTTTGTTAATTGATGAGGGGTTATGGTATAATTTAAACACTGCTTATACATAAAACTACAAAAGCAATAAAATAGAATAAAACTAAATTGATCTTATTGCCTATTTGGATGGTGTTGATAAAGGAGAAGTAGGAGATGTTGATGTCTGGAAAGAAAAAGCCAGATCTGATAGATACCATTGTTCTGGGCATATGATATACTGACTGCTACCAAGTCCTGGCTACACTTGCCACCTTAAGAATTCTCCACCTTTTTCTTTTTCAACCTAAATTGTTCTCCAAATCATTTTTTTCATTGCTTGGCTCTGCTCATTAACTTTCTTAGTAAACAAAGTTGATGAATTAATACATAACATATTAAAATTAACATAGAGATAAAGATAGATCTCTAGCATGAGCTGTTCACCCAATAGTAGCAACTGGCCCTCTGGTGCTGATAGACAGTCTTGGCTTAGCCAATTTCAATTCTTATACATGCTATTATGTGTTGTATTCCTAACATAGGTCGTATACCAGGTAAATTTCATTTTGTTTCCAAACAAGGTGTCTACCAAGTTGGACATTCTAAACCAGACATATACTGAGGTTTCCCTGCATATATTGTACATTAAAAAAAATGTTTTGTCATTTACTTCACAGCTGACATTGTAAAATTTCCATGGCGTAGAGAATCAAGCCAAGACATGTTCATCGCTGGAGTTAACAGGGACTCTAAACCAGGGGAGTTCATTTTACAGAATTTGTTTCTGGAGTTCTGTCGTGTGACAGAAAGACGAATAGAAATCATCTTGGCTGAGCCACTAGTGAGTGATTTAAGGCAACATTTATGCCAGAGTTTTCATCCTTGTTGAAGTTATTTTATTTTTCTACTATTACAAGGATAATAATTTTTTTATGTACTGCAACATTTTTTTATTTCAAATATTTACTGACAGTCTTTTTTTCTTTTTTGTAGGAGAAACCCTTATCCAAATCTCTACAGAGAGGGGAGGATCCTCAATTTGATCAGGTCATATGATTTTTCTATTCCACTGGTGTTTTTAACATGTATAATTTATTTTTTTAAAGTTATATAAGATATTTAACCAGCCTACAGGCTTTTAGCAGTTAATTCTTTTTTTCTTTTTCAAGTTGTTTGTTGTCTTCTTTTTTTTGTCATCATAGCTAAATAAACCTACAATGACCGTATGAGAGATATCTTCTAATCTTATGTACCCTAAATCTAGTATGCATGGTTCTCAATGCTAACTTATAAAGGAAGAAAACCTAGTGATTAAGATTTTGAAAGTTATTGCTGAAAAAGAATATATTATTAATATCATTAAGCCAGGGGGCTGCAACATTTCAATTAGTGCCATTAAGAAATAGTTATTACTGAGTTGACTATTGAATAACAAGGTAGATTTGCCATTATAGTCTTCTCTAAGCTGCTCAACTCCCTCAGAGGCTAGAAGGATATAACAAGTTGTTTATATGCTCGTTTTTGTGTGTCTTGTTTTCTGCTTTAGGTCCTGAGTGCTCTGGGTAATGTTGCTGAACACTGCCTGCCTTCCATTCTCAAAACTCTTTATGCCTGGTATCAAAGACAGATGAAGGAAGACAGCCCTCTTTTGGACACACGGCAAAGGCACAGGAGCAAAGGGTAAAAAAAAATTGTTTCATAGATTGTTTATTTATTTACTTTCAACTTAATTTTTAGTGAAATGTAATTTGGGTTTATTTATTTACTTTCAACTTAATTTTTAGTGAAATGTAATTTGGGTTTATTTATTTACTTTCAACTTAATTTTTAGTGAAATGTAATTTGGGTTTATTTATTTACTTTCAACTTAATTTTTAGTGAAATGTAATTTGGGTTTATTTATTTACTTTCAACTTAATTTTTAGTGAAATGTAATTTGGGTTTATTTATTTACTTTCAACTTAATTTTTAGTGAAATGTAATTTGGGTTTATTTATTTACTTTCAACTTAATTTTTAGTGAAATTTAATTTGGGTTTATTTATTTACTTTCAACTTAATTTTTAGTGAAATGTAATTTGGGTTTATTTATTTACTTTCAACTTAATTTTTAGTGAAATGTAATTTGGGTTTATTTATTTACTTTCAACTTAATTTTTAGTGAAATGTAATTTGGGTTTATTTATTTACTTTCAACTTAATTTTTAGTGAAATGTAATTTGGGTTTATTTATTTACTTTCAACTTAATTTTTAGTGAAATGTAATTTGGGTTTATTTATTTACTTTCAACTTAATTTTTAGTGAAATGTAATTTGGGTTTATTTATTTACTTTCAACTTAATTTTTAGTGAAATGTAATTTGGGTTTATTTATTTACTTTCAACTTAATTTTTAGTGAAATGTAATTTGGGTTTATTTATTTAGTTTTTACCTTTATTTGGTGACTAATAAAAGAAAAAAAAATTTCTTTTGAAATAAAGGACCAAAGATTATCTTTGTGAGCGACGAGATGTAAGTACAGTACACATTTCTTTCGCTCATTTACTCAAAATAAAATAGTGACAGAAAAACTTTGATTAAATTCACTATTATAATCACATTTTTAAATACAGATAAAATTATTAACAATGTGTTTCATTTTTGTTTTTACTCATAATTATTGAACAACGAAATATTAGAAAGCACATGATAAAATAAAATTGTACAGCTTACAGGTGTAAACTTTTTTTTCTTAAGAGAACAGAAAAATTATTTATTCTAAAGTAAAATGGTTACAAATATTTATTTCAGCTGGCACTTGAGTTTGTTTATTGTCTTGTTCTTATTGAAGTTTTATCAAAAGTAAGTCAAACATCTTGTCTCAGTTTAAAGCTAATCGATCAAATATACTGTTTTGATACTTTGAACAAATGTTTATTTTGCTGGACACACATTAGAATTATAATTCATCAAGCCGACTATGTGACCATAAGTTAAGAATTTTGTATTGTTAGGTCTCTGTTTTTTTATATTCATCATTGACTTCTGTTTCATTTCCATTTGAAAGCTGTCCTACCACCCAGGCCATGAGGATTTAGTGGGCTACTTGATTGACCAGTGCTTCAGACACTTCAAGTATAGAGATGGGTAAGCGGAACCTTATTATCTGATAGTAGTTGGCATTGGATGCTGACAACACTGGTGATTCTCAAACATGCGCATAAACTTCTTCTCTTCAACAGGTTGCAGTCCAACCCTAATGCATCCAATATCAACATCATTGCTGACTTGTACGCAGAGGTTGTTGGTGTACTTGCCAACTCAAGGTGAGATGTGCTGATGGCATGTATAGGTTAATCACATAAATATGTTGTTTGCATATATTAATTGTATTCATATGTTGATTGCATACACACGTTGTTTGCATAAACCCTTTCATGTATGAAATGGCACTCAAAACCTTATCGTTCCTTGCAGATTTTTGGCAGTGCGCAAGAAGTTCATGAACGAGCTGAAGGAGCTAAAGCTGAGAGATCCAACTCCTTACACTGCTCAAAGTATAATTAGTCTTCTTATGGGCCTCAAGTTCTTCAGAGTCAAAGTGAGTGCATTTCATGTTCTAAGGTTGGCCTAGTCATTGCATTCATTGTTTTCTGACTACACACAGTGCCTTTTATGACCTTAAATATGTCAAGTCTAAATGTGTATAAATGTATTCAACAACTGACTAGATCAACAATGGACTAATTCAACTAGTGATTCATTAAAATATTGACATTAAACAATTGAATCATTAAATTTAGCATTGACTTATTCAACTATTGACTCATTTTTGTGTGTGTGTGAATCTTTCAACTATTGACTCTTTCAACCATTGGCTCATCAAACAATTGACTACTTATTCAACTATTGACTCATTTTTTGTGTGTGAATCTTTCAACTATTGGTTCATACAACCATTGGCTCATTAAACAATTGACTGCTTATTCAACTATCGACTCATTTTTTGTGTGTGAATCTTTCAACTATTGGTTCATACAACCATTAGCTCATCAAAAAATTGACTACTTATTCAACTATTGACTCATTTTTTGTGTGTGAATCTTTCAACTATTGGTTCATACAACCATTGGCTCATCAAACAATTGACTACTTATTCAACTATTGACTCATTTTTTGTGTGTGAATCTTTCAACTATTGGTTCATACAACCATTGGCTCATCAAACAATTGACTGCTTATTCAACTATCGACTCATTTTTTGTGTGTGAATCTTTCAACTATTGTTTCATACAACCATTGGCTCATCAAACAATTGACTGCTTATTCAACTATCGACTCATTTTTTGTGTGTGAATCTTTCAACTATTGGTTCATACAACCATTGGCTCATCAAACAATTGACTACTTATTCAACTATTGACTCATTTTTTGTGTGTGAATCTTTCAACTATTGGTTCATACAACCATTGGCTCATCAAACAATTGACTACTTATTCAACTATTGACTCATTTTTTGTGTGTGAATCTTTCAACTATTGGTTCATACAACCATTGGCTCATCAAACAATTGACTACTTATTCAACTATTGACTCATTTTTTGTGTGTGACTCTTTCAACTATTGGTTCATACAACCATTGGCTCATCAAACAATTGACTACTTTTTCAACTATTGACTCATTTTTTGTGTGGGAATCATTCAACTATTGGTTCATACAACCATTGGCTGTATCAACTATTGACTACTGACTTAACTATTGACTGCTGATGAACTTATTGATTTATTTAACTATTGCCTATTTCAACTGTTGACCTCTTCCACCAGATGCATCCAATAGAAGAGTTTGAGCTCTGTGTCCAGCTGTTGTTAGAGTTGGGTCACTATTTCCTGGAAGTGAAAGACAGAGACATCAAGCATGCACTAGCTGGTCTATTTGTGGAGATTTTATTACCTGTTGCTGCTGTAAGCTAAACATATTTCTATTTTTAGCCCTTTCAGTTTTCTAGATTTAATAAAATAGTTTACAGAATGTTTTTGTTTTTTTTAAATGATATGTTGTATTTAATGATTTCTTTATACTAATTTAGACTGTGAAAAATGAAGTGAACATTCCTGTGTTGAAAAAGCTGGCAGAGGATCTGTACTCAGTCACTGTTGACATGGCAACCAGAAGAAAACATACATTGGTTGGTGACAGTCATTGAAACATTGTGCTAATAGAAAGCTGTTATTCAAGTTGTAGTTTTATTAACTTATTTGAATTGTCTTTATTACAAGTTTATTCAAGCAAGTCCTGTTGGACTCATTTGACCACACTACTACAATATCAGCTTTTCAGTTTAATTTTGCTTAATGTCATTTTTTTCCCACTTGCAGCATTTATTTCCACTTGTGACGTGTCTTCTCTGCGTGAGTCAGAAACAGTTTTTCCTCAACAACTGGCACTACTTCCTGTCCATGTGCCTGTCACAGTTGAAGAACCGAGACGTGAAAATGTCCCGCGTCGCCCTCGAGTCCCTCTACAGACTGCTCTGGTAATTAGGACCTAATTATTCAGACATGAACTGGGTAACCCCATAACAGAGTATTTCCCTTTCTGGATTCACATTCAGGGAGAAGGAAATTGCTCTCTGGTTTCTCAAGCCTGAAAGTCATACCTAGGTCTCCCCAGATTGAATACCCCAAATTAGGATCTTTATATAAATGATTGATTCTTCACGGTGAAAGGTCTGCCATTATTTCTTTGCAGTACTTATAAGTTTACCAGACATTCCTTATAGATAGAAGATTATAATGTATTTGGCCCAAAACTCCTGCATAGTTGACGACTAGAACCAGAGGTCGTCATTCTGGAATGCTACCCTCAAGACCGGCCAGGCATTATACTCTTATCCCTATTAATCTAGAGAAATTGATTAAACTAGCTGATTTATGATTTTCTGTAACATGTTTTTTTTTCTTTTTAAATTATTTATAAGTCTACTCCAGTGGTCTACAACAAATATTTCTACAAATGATACGAGCGAATAAATCTTTGAATTGATGTAAATGTCACATTCTACTAGTGATCATTTTGTTCCACATTTTATGACAGTGGCTCTTCTTTCAAAATAGCAAAAAAAAATTTATAACTGCGTTATATACACCCGCACTGATGCTGCCAAATATTCTCTGATTTATGTATAAACATTTGCCAACCCATGCATAGAGGTGTGGGGATGAACTGTGCCAGTTTTTTTGTGAATTCTGAGTCTCAATACATTGTACAAGATCTTCTTCTACATTCTTAATTTGGCACTCGATGTCTTTTTGTTTTAAATCTTCAGGGTCTACATGGTTCGCATCAAGTGTGAAAGCAACACTGCAACCCAGAGCAGGCTGCAGAGTATCGTCAACAGCCTGTTCCCAAGAGGGTCAAGGCTTGTCACTCCCAAAGACATGCCTCTGAATATCTTTGTTAAAATCATTCAATTTATTGCCAAGGTAATGACATCATTCATCAGTAGTATCCTGTATTTTCAAATAAACGAATGGAGTCTCAAACAACGCCATAATTAAATTATTTCTTTATTTTACAGGAGAGATTAGACTTTGCAGTGAAAGACATCATATTTGATCTGCTGTGTGTCGGAAGAAATAACCAGTTCTTAAAACCAGAGGTATTTATTTCATTTTTTAAATTATAAATATTCTATAAGAGCAATGAAAGATATTTTTTCTTTATCTTTTGTCAAATTTATTGATAGGATTTTAAATAGTGAGAAGGGGATAGTGTGGCCTGCACATCGCAAACTGCCTTTTATAGCCTCCCTTCCCAACCACCACCCCACTAGTCCCAGAAGAATATTTTTACCTGGACTTGTGCCACATTACATAGAAAAATCTGTTGTAAATATTTAAGGTAAAAAGCAATATGTATTTGTGTTGGTGGTCCAAAGTTTCTGTGAACCATCGCCCCATGTTACTAACAAAAAACTAGTGTAAATATTTAAATTGAAAGGAATATGGACTTGTGTTGATATTTTCAGCGCATGAGTATTGGACTACGTGCCTTCCTTGTCATAGCCGACAGTCTTCAGCAGAAAGATGGAGATCCTCCCATGCCACAGTCAACTTCAACTTTGCCCTCTGGCAGTACAGTGAGTGCCATTTTCCTCTCATTAGCTTAGACAAAAAAATGCTTTGATCAATATTAATGGTTGACCTCAATTATAATCAAACATCGTCTTTCAATGTCACCTTCCAGGTTAGGGTGAAGAAAACTTTCCTCAACAAAATGCTGTCTGACTCTACAGCCAAGTCTATTGGCTTGGCACCGTACTATCCTTACATCCTGAAGACCTTCGACTCCATACTTAGGGCACTTGACCTGCAGGTGGGGAGGTCACTCCTGATGACCAAAACAGAAAATGCCAACAAGGAGCCAGAAGAAATGATAACGTGAGTTCACAAAGACTGTAATATTATTGAATGTATATTTTACAATTGCACTATTCTTCTAGTGATAGAACAGTTTATAAACAAAATTCAGTGTAAGATAGTTTTGTTACAAAAATTTTGTGTCAAAATAGTCTATGAAACTTAAACTGATTTAGATATTTTATTGTTTTAATTGTTTTATTAACATAGTGTTTTGGCCATAACGACTGGTGTCAGAATATAGTTATGACAGGCAGATGTATGTATCTCAAAATCATCATGAAATAAAATTTAGCTCATTAAGCACATATATATCGTTTTTGCCAGGCGAAAACCGGCCAAGTCGGACATTTTCAAATTAATTTTTTTACCAAAATGTTCCTTGGGATATCCCACTTGATGTCTAAAAATATCTTGTAGTATTGTCCAATAAATTTTCTACAATTTTATGTCTTATAAAAATGACTACGTTAATTCGTTTACTTGATCTATGCAGTTTTTTGCTTCTCCTGAAAAATTTGTTATTTTGGACTTGGCCGGTTTTCACCTGGCAACGGCGATATTTTCACAAAAACAGTATGAAGAGAATTATAGTTCCTTTTGAAAATTTTTTACTCTAGACAAAGCTGTGCATGCATTTTCTTTTATTTGAACTCACCATGTAATGTTTTCTCTCAATCACTGTTTGATTGACTATTCACATCTTTTTTATCCACAGCGGGGACAGGAAACCAAAGTTGGATCTGTTCCGCACCTGCATTGCTGCCATTCCTCGCCTCATTCCCGATGGCATGTCTCCGCCAGAACTAGTAGCACTAGTGACACGGCTAAATGTTCACATGGATGAGGAGTTGAAAGGGTAATTAATTCATACACAATTCAAGGTTTTCTTCTAAGTTTTTTTATATGCATATAATATATTCACTTAAAATGAAAGGAATAGTAATAATCCAGTAGTAAATGTGAGTTGGCATGAGTTATCTTTTACTTTTTAAAAGTATACTGTTATTTTGAACTTCATTTGAACCGCTTGAATGCTAGTCTTTGTAAATTCTTTGTTTAATATTTGAATTTAACAAATTTCAATTTTACAGATTAGCCTTCCAAGCTCTACAGAATCTTATGTCTGAATCACCAGCCTGGAGAGAACAAGTTATTCATGGTAAAAGTCATAGAAATTGAGAACAAAAATAGATTGTGTTATCTACACAACTATATGTATATTATATTTATCATGTAAAGATTAAATTCAACTCCAGGCCAAAACATATTATTTTTCCTGTGGGATTAGATTTTAAGAAATTTTTTTTGTTCTTTCTTATATTTTATTTTCTATAGTTTACAAAACTGACAAAAAATGTTCATGACATTATAATGTTTACATTATTGTTTACATTATTTCATTTACTTAAAGACAGGAGATTATATGTGTTATTATTATATGATTATATTATATGTGTATTTTCATTGCGTAGAAAATGTTCAAAAGTGAAAATATCCACTTTTGGTGTTTTCAGGTTTTGTTCAGTTCATTCAGAAAGAGATCAGTGACACTAAACCAGCTCTGCTTGACAACACATTGAGACTTTTATCTCAGCTTCTGGTGCAGTGGAAGTCAACCATGACAACACAAGGACCCAATCAACAAGCAATGAAGGTAAATACAAAGACTCTGAGGAATTACACCAACCAAAAAAGAAACTTTAAAAATGTTAATGCTACCAAAATAACATTGCTTTTATTTAATTGTCATATAATTATAATATCAACCTTTTCATTTTCTTGGTGATATCAGTCTTTTTATTTAACCTTGATTATCTTATGAGAGATTAATTCTCACATTTTGAATAAGAATTGTGAAGATGTTTGTGTTATATATATGGTAATGGTAATGGTAATTTATATAGCGCTTCTATCCATGCTATTTTAGCATGCTCAGTGCGCTCTAGAAGACTATTAATCTGTGAGAGGTTTCACTGCTGCCGGTTAAGCGCATGTGATAACAACTCAATATTAACGTCATCTAGTCCCAAAACTCCTGTAGGGCAACAGGGATCTGCCGGTGGCGGGGCTCGAACCCGCGACGTGTCAAGTGGTTTTTTGGTTGACAGTCTGGTGAGCTAACCGCTAGGCCAGCCGGCTTCAAATATAGATCTAATGGTGTTGAATTTTTTAGTCATAGTTTCTTTCCCTTATCATTGTTTTTTTTTAAATTTATAATGTATAATAGCCTATATTGCTCTATTCAGTCAAAACATAAATTCATTAATTTTTTGTAAGGGTGGTTTTGGCCATCCTGTTTAGTGCCTAAGAGGTTACTATAATATCCTGGGTTCGAATACAAGATTTTAGTAGGGCCCAAGTGTATCCATCTCTAATGGTTATTGCAACTGACTGGCTGCTTAGCATTGTGCTGGCCACACTATCCAATAAAGCCACAGCCCCTATATAAAGTTCTCTTTTAGGCCATTATGTCTTTAAACTGTGCATTATAAAGTAATTTATTGAGTCCCATTTCTTGTTATATTTTGTGCTAAATCTACATCTGCAATGGAAACTGAAATGTAGTGGTATTGTGTCCCAATGGCAATGTCTTCTCTTGCATATCACTGTTTAGTTTTGACTATTACGGTACAGTAACCAAGCAGCTTTATTATTATCTGCTGTACTTATCTCTTAACTTTGGGTCATTTTTTTTCCTTCCTTCCAGGATCCAGCCCACGGCCATGCCAATGTGGATGTATTACATGAAGTGGAGGGCCTGTGCCTGGTCATGATGTGTAGTTGCCGCGTGGTCACCAGGAAACTTGCCTTGCACCTTCTCAGAGAAGTGAAGACTATATTCAGCATGTACACGGATGAGCAGGTAAGAAAAAACAACTGTGAAGAAAAAAACAACTTCCTCATCAATCTGAGAACTTCCCATTGAACTTTTTAAAAATCTACAGTCTTGAACATTGGTCAACTAAATTTGTTAAAATGAACTAGTTACTGACACTGCTTGGCATAATTTCTTTTATTTTTCTAGGTAGTCTTAGTTATGACAAGTAGTTTGTGGACCATACTACATGCCAAGACTGGTTTAGAAATCATTATGTAGTCTCTACTGCTTTTAAAAACATGTCTGGCCTTAAAAACTTTAGTTTTTTATAACATATATTTCAAATATTTGTACATTTAAATCAAAATTTTAGTTATTATTTTAAAACTTTTGTATAAATAAAGTAATTGTTTTGTTTTTTCTCCTCATATTTCATTTCAATAATGATTTATTTCATTACTGTCAGGTCAACATAAGTAGTTTACTGGAAGTCATAGACAAGGCTTGCCCTGCTGTTCTGGAAAAGTTAATGCCCCTATTGCCAACATCTGAAAAGGTAATACCTTAACATTCAGTCAAACTGTTTAGTCATAACTAGTATTCATACAATTGTTTTCCTTTAAAACATTGTCAGGGCTCACCTGTTTCAGAGTTGTTGTTTTTATACTGTATTATTTTTTTAATATTTTACACTTGGATCAGATAGAACACAAAAAGAGATATTATAAACCAAAGATTGTTCGCTGATTGTGATTTTAAAAATTTTCATTTTTGGTTAGCCGATCCTCCTGACCCTTCCCAGCATAGACTTAGCCTGGGTCATGGACAGGGCAGTGACCTTGTGGCTCCCAGCTGGAGGAGGAAGCATGCAGGACGGCAACCAGATAAACTACAGCTTCCACCGGGTGGACATGTGGATCCGCTGCGTGGCGGAGTTTGCCTCGAGGGAGCACGCCCAGCACTCCTGCCCCCACGCAGTCAGCCATGCTTGGCCAATCGTCTTCACGAGGCTCAACGCTTTGTTCCCATTGGTTGATCCTAAGTAAGTGTATTCATTTGTTTTATTTGTATTCATCTTGTTGGCCGGATTATTACTTTCATTGAAATTTTAAACTATAGGCAAGAGGGATAAATTCAGACTTTTGTTTAGTCTATAGGCAACAGTTTTCTGGGTTAAAGCATACATGAGGAAATATTTTGTGAACACAACTACTGACTGCCTTTACTTACTATATCCAACTTTTTTTCATTACCTGTGAGATTCTAAGAGAATTTAAGGCTTAAGTAGAAGTGCTGTTCTGCTGTTAAGATCATCCCCATTATATGTCATAGCAACAAAAAAACAAAAAAAAACTGATGAATTTAACTATCGTAGAGTGGTATTGAAATGTAAGCATTACTTTATGCCAATAAATCCCATTGCTTACCTGACATATCAACACATTCAGACATTAGGTTATACGTTCAATTTATTGTCTGAGTATTGTGATTGTTTTAACTAGTTACTGTGTAAATTCTTCAGCTTTTGTTAATCATTAACTTTCCCAAAAACCTTGACAAAATAACATTTGTACTGCTGTAGTACAAGGGGAATAACCCATTGATAGCTAAATCACAGATTATACAAAATTTAATCTATCTAATGGAAAAACTAATTTCTGTTGATTCAATTTACACTATGTTTGTTTTTATAGTATGTAAAGAAGAAAAAAAAATAAAAAATTGAAAAAAAGAACAAGGCTTGTTGTGATAAAAAAAAATTTAGGGATAAATTTTATGTATATACACCTATAAAGAATTATGGATGCATTTACTCTACTATAGAGCAAAACTTGACTGGTTAAACAATAAATAATCTGCATACAATTTAACAAATCGGGTAAACACTATTGGGGATGCACAGGGTTGTGAGAAGTGAAAGGTTTCAATGATATTGCAATATCCTTACACTTGTTTAACATTAATGTATTTTTTTTGTATCAAACAGTAATCAAACTGAACAGACAAGAGGTTCATCCATACTTCGGTCCAGTAAAAAAGGCACCTCTGAGAAAGATGTCCACATGCAGCTCTGGCAGAACTATGTCATCCTGGCCTGCACCATTGCAATGCACAGTGCCGGCCTGCAGCAGAGATGTTCTTCTCCAGAACTTGGGTCTGTGGCAGTCTGTGAATCAGATAGTTTCTAACATAGATCCCATACTGCTCTTTAGTATTAGAACTAACAGTAGGCACACTAAACTTTTGAATGACATCAAATAATTTTTAACAAAGTCCAAACACATAATATTTACTGCTCAGGAGTTTACAGAAAACAATGCACTTCTAACAAAAGTACAGGATAATGTTTGTCGCCTTGCACTGAAATTATTTTTTCAGAATCGCAATGATTTTTTTAAAAAAAGTTATATCAAATAAAGTTTTAGTTTTTCTGGTTCTCTAGCGTGGCGTCATCTCCAGAATCCACCTCTGACAAGTCTCCAACTGTTCAGGCATGCACTGCTGCAAATTTGTTCCAGAGATTGGTTCCCCTGATGAGGTGTGACAGTTCTGACTTAAGGGACACTATAGTCAATGGATTGGGTTACTGTAACCCCACCGTTTTTAAGTGAGTCTTTCTGTTTATTGAACCCTCATTAATAGAGATGTAGATTTTGATTTTTTTTTGGGGGGGGGGGGGGGGGGGATTGACTTTCCAATTATATGCTTTGTGAATTTATCAACAAAGTAGCTAGACATTACATTTGGCAAAGCTTGGGTAAAACTATACAAACATTTCAGTTTCACTGAGAGGCAAAAAATTTTCTTTGCTGCTCTTACAGGTATCCAGTTGTTAATTTTAAGATTGGGGAAAACTAAGCAAGGATTGAGACAGTGTGTAAAATACTTGTTAATCTTGTCTTTGAAAAAAATGAATAACCATGTAGTTAATTTAAGAAACCTTTAATAAAAACCTCCATAAACATTTCTTTTATTTGGACTACCTATTAATGCCGCCATAAATTTTTTGACATGCCAGGGAAAATTGGTTTGTGAATTTTCGTAAAGTTTGGTAAATTTTTTAATGATTTTAGAGTAAGAACCCTGTGGGACATTGGTTGAAATCATAATTAATTTTTTTCTGACAGAGAATTGGCCGAGGAATTGCTTTCCTTTCTAAAAGAGGCAATAGACAAGAAACAAGACAATCTGAGACGGAGAAGAAAGAGAGACATACTGAGAGTTCAGCTGGCTCATATTTTTGAACTCATGGCTGAAAACAAAGCTTTTGCTCAAAAGTATACAAAATAATGGCTGTACATTTATTTATTTTAATTTTAATATTCTTTTTTTAAGTTTAATTTTTTATTTTCTAAAGCGAATGTAATTTTGAATTGCTTTATCAATGTAATTTTAAAATTGGTTATACGTAATATGTTCACCTAAAAAAATCTTGGCAATTAATATTTTAATGTTTTTATTAATTTAGTGAGTCTGGCATTATAGACATGGAGACTGGCTCACTGACATCAATGTTTGTGGACTACATTGATGGAGCTCGCCAGTATCTGGAGGGTGAAAATGACAGAGATCTGCCTATACTGCAGGAAATTAGATTGCACTTCAGTGGATTTATACAGCATTTGATTTGCAATACACCAAGTACTTGAAATTTTTACTTTCCCTGTTCTATCAGTTTGTATAGATTTTAATATTTTAGCTATAAACCAAACTCTATGCCCCATTTACCTCCTTACTTTATTAACAAAAAGAACAAAATGACATTAATTTGCGTGAACTGCAAGAAATTTCAACTGAAATCAAAATCTATTTTTCAGTGGAGTACAGAAAGAACTTGCTGTCCAGAGATCTACGCTACAGTCTGTTTTACTTGTTCGCCAACTGGAGTGGCCACTTCAACTTGCCCTTTGGGGCAGGAGATAAAAGGTAGACAAAAAAGTACATTTTGAATTGCAGGTACATTGCTATAAAATCAAGGTTGTCTGGACTTGATGAACAACTTTTTAACAGTAGAGAACTCTTCAAAGTAGCATGCTTATTTAACTTCAAGGAATTTTTTTTAATACCTGAATGCTTATGATGTAAAACATTTGTTGATAGGGTGGATTATATGATATTAAAATTGTCAGATTGTAAAATTGGATGATCCTTAAAAACATTTTTTTTAAACAATCAAAATTTATTTAACAGCCAACTTCAGGTATCTCTGTACCCATGGGCTTCAACGTGGGGAAGTGGGGATACCATTAAGAGTACACCAGTGGGCTAACTCATGGGTAACAGCACTTGTTGTACGTCCGAGAATCATTGCATTCCCAAGAGGCTCCGAGACTCTGTTGGGAGGAAGCGATGTGCGCAACATCCAGCCTGGAATGATCCACGGGAATTCTGCAGGTGGGGAGAGAATAACCTGTACTGCGCAGACTGTACTATATCAGCATTCTGCAGGGTGGCTAGTCTCAGACAGGGTCTTGGTGTGGCCCCTCCGCCGATCCATTTCTTTAAATCGTTTTGGCCTAGACGTAAGAATCAGAAGGCTTGTCTGTTTTTTTTAAAAATGATTCGGTATTTGAAGACAGCAACATATTGCCACATGATCCATTTTCTATTTTGTAGACACAATAAAGAGGACAAGTGGAGCGAGCAGGAAATCTCTGCTGTCCGAGCCATGTCGGCCGTGCTGTGTTGTGGGAAGGTGTTTGATCCCAATGGGCTGAATGACGACGGCTACATCTACCTTTGGCTGGATACACTTCTCAGCTCCCAGGACGAGAAGGTAAGTTGACCAATCACATGGCAGGGAGCTGCGTTACATTTTGATCAAATCTTACTTCATCTTTCACTTCATGAAAAACATTCATTGTTGTTTTTTTTGCCTTGATTTATTTTCTCTAAGAATCATCTTTTCATTTCAAACTACATCCATTTCTTTTCTTCTTATTTTTTTTACCATTTAGTATTTGCGCTCAGTGTCTTTTTAAAGTAAATTTACTATGATGAGAAATTCTAAAATAATTCAATTGCATTTTCTGTTTTAAACATTACTTTCATTGTTTAAAAAGGTAAAAAACTTAATTTAAAAAAAAAAAATGCCAAAAATTTTTTTACGAAACAAATTAAAACTGAAACATAAGAGATGATTTGTCTACAACTAGAAATATTTTCTATAAAACAGAAAGTTTTGTTTAGTAAATATATAATAGTTTCAGTATATATTTAACAAACTTTTCTTCGCTATGCAAACTAGATGAAATCTAAGGTAAGGGGCATGCAAGCTGATTTTACATTTTGGCATTGCAAAAAAAAAAATAATAATAAAAAAAAAAAAAGAGGATTCATTTGTTTTGTTCCCTTTCTTCAGGCTGACTTGGTCTGAAAGTTGATATTTTTATTGTTTCATGTTTGCTGCCTGGCTATTAAATAAAATACTTTCCCATTTTATTTAAAAAAAATTTTTATTCTTCTTTAAAAAAAAAAAAGAATATATTTGCAACTTTTTTTCTTTGAAATTATAAATGAAATGTACACAAATTTACAATAAATTTCCCATGCAGCACTTTTAAATTGAAATACTTTGCTTTTTATGGGCTCTACTGGACTGTAGATAATTTCTTGATTATCAGCTTATTATCACTGACATATATAATTATATGGGCTCTACTTGACTGTAGATAATTTCTTGATTATCAGCTTATCATCACTGACATATAATTCAAGTTTTCACTTTTAGAACAATTTATTTCACTTTCCATTTGTATAAACAAGGAACAAAACTTTACTGTATAATGCACTCAGCTATAACGTTGATTTCTAAAAAAAAGCTGCTTTTCTATTTTTGCCTCCAGTAGGAGAGAAACATATTTGGTTGTTTGTGAAAATGATTATAAAAATTGTAATGGCAGAAAAAAAACAATTGTGAAAGAAAAAATAAAATGGCCGATAGGAATTAAATGAAGTTTGACTGGCATGTGTATATTTTAGTCTTTGCCCTGATGTTAAACTTTGTACTTAAAAAGTGAAATACCCTCAAGCTATTTACATTAACCTGGCAGAAGCATGCATCCAACTGGACAGAATCAATTATACACAGTTGCAGACTTTGCTTTTGTTTTTGTTCAAGTTTTTGTGTGTGTGTGCTGAGTTCTAGAAACTTTTTCTTGAGCCATGCTATAGTATTGATATAGGTATTGATATAGTATTGATATAGGTATTGATATAGTATTGATATAGGTATTGATATAGGTTTCCATATTATCTTCCCCCCCTTGTCCAACTCTTTTCTCTAGTTTAATGAAATAATTGGTAGATTTTGTTATTACCTGCATCAGTTCAATTGATAGTTGTTGTTTTTTATAGTTATGTTTCCTTACTGTTAATAATAAGTATTCTTGCTAAATTATTTTTTAAATGCTATTTATTGTTTGACTGTTTATTCTCTTGTAATGGTTTAAAGAGGAATAATGTTCTAGAGCAGTGCTTCTCAAACACTTAAGTGGACTGAGAGGCAAAACTTTTTGTTTGTTTTTTGTTTGTTGCTCATACAGGTGTCCAGTTGTGGTTTTTTGGGGGCATTTTACTTTTTCTTTTTAGCGAGAATTGAAGATATCTGTTCTAAGTGGCATTGGTTGCAACTGGTTTTTAGATGCAGTAATTTTTCCCCACACTATTAACCTTATTGGCCTGTGTGAATGTAAATGCGTGCAGTGATATTTGAAGTGGTGGCTGTTTTATTCAATAAAAATTACAAATTTATCAACATTTTCAATACAGCACGTAAATTGTTATTCAAATTACCGGTATATTGTTGTGCGTATATTACAAATATTTGCTATCCATAAAAAGTTAAAAGCTGTTACTAATGTCAGAGGTGACCTTGTGCTGTTTTTTTTTTATCAAAAGCTTCTCTGTCTGTGGGTTGAATGTAGACTGTGCTACACACATAGAAGAAGTTATGTCCATAATGTTTCTTTACATTGTTTTACTCATGATTGAAAAACGAATCTTGCAGAAGTAAGATGAAGGAAATAGGAGAAGAACTTTCACGGCAAGTTCAAGTCAACAAGTAAAGGATATTCTGCCTTGACATGAATCAAATAAGCTGCAAGTGTCAGCAGCTAGTTCCAACCAATGTATCTTGTAAAGTAATAGTAAAATATGCTATACATGGATTTCAGATCCAATCACTTCTATTCCAGGCTCCTGTTGTGTTAAACTCAAAATGTCATCTACATGTCAAATGTTCACTAATCATGATTTTGTAGCGGACAGAACATCAAGCTCTTTGACTGCATCAGCAATGCTTACTGACGTTGTGTGAAATATAATGAAACAACCTTTTGGGGCACTCTACTCTTTCAAGCTTCTAGCTGTTTTGTTTTGTCTGTCTGTCGATCATTTCAATCATTGTAATGCATGAAGCCATCCATCCTTGCATGAAGTTATTGGGCTATTAAAGATAGTAAAGATTTCTGCAAAATAACTTAACTTGGCTATACTGTTGTTGTTGGTTTCATTTGTAAATGAGAAAACTATATGAGCTCCCTTTGTAATTCAAGTGACAGTCTTTTTATATATAAGATGAAATAACCGTTAGCTAGGTCAAATCTGGTTTTAAGTCAGTTCGGATATAAAGACAGTAGAGTACCATCAGTTAATAAAGACTGGCGATTAAGGGCTCCCCCAGTTTGAGAAGCACTGGTCTAGAGTTCTATCCCAATAGTCTTGGACTCAAATCCTGGTAAAACTGATGTGAATTTATTTCCTGAAGCGTTGTTTCACTCTCCCCTCGGACTGACTAAAGAGTTTAATTGTTTTATTATTTGTATGTACACATTAATAACAGCTGAGTGTTGCTAGGGTGAAATATTACAGTCTGCAATACTTCTTTAATATTTTTTTAAGATAAATCTTTGAAAGAAATTAACTAAATTGATTGAAAAAAAATAAATATAGGAAGCTTTATCTATCTGTATCCAAGTCCAGGAATATTTCTTGTTGACCTTTCACCCTTCATTGTGAATTTTTAATATATATTTTTCATGTTAATAGTTTAATTTATACATAATTACTATTATTTCATTGTGGTTTCAGTAGAATTTTTCTATTAAATTGTTTTTCATATCACGTAGAATAGTTTTAAAAAATATATTTTCTTCCTTAAAATTTTGTTAGCAGAGGATTAATTTGACGTAGTTTTATCTTTATTGATCTGTTGTTGTTTATTTTGCTTTCTATTACATAATGATACTTCACTTGAACAAAATTTTAATGTATAGAGAATATTATTAACTTATCTAAGTAATTTAATTTTTGCTTTCTATTACATACTTCACTTGAACAAAATTTTAATGTAAAGAGAATATTATTAACTTATCTAAGTAATTTAATTTGTATGCCAAAAGGATTTTCTTTTCCTATACTCAGCATGAATTTATTTTATTTCTTCTATATAATAGAAAAATAATACAACTTATTACAGTATAAGTTAGTGCATTAAATGTATACATTTTTTAATATATTAATGTCGATAAGAAATGTTTTAAAATCTACTCAAAATGAAATTTCTAATACTGACAAGAACATTTAAGACTAATGTATCAGTTAAACTCCGTGCTTTAAAAAAAATGTTTTTTATAGTAAAACATATACAAATCAAAATAATTCTTCTAATGGTTTTTTAAGATCTATTATTGTTACATTGTCTTACATATTTCTAACTTTTCCCTGGTTTTAAGTTATCTGTAGTGTAAGTCTTTGAACGCATTCACATGTGATAGGTCTGTCAAAGTATTGTTATCTGTAGTGTAAGTCTTTGAACGCATTCACATGTGATAGGTCTGTCAAAGTATTGTTATCTGTAGTGTAAGTCTTTGAACGCATTCACATGTGATAGGTCTGTCAAAGTATTGTTATCTGTAGTGTAAGTCTTTGAACGCATTCACATGTGATAGGTCTGTCAAAGTATTGTTATCTGTAGTGTAAGTCTTTGAACGCATTCACATGTGATAGGTCTGTCAAAGTATTGTTATCTGTAGTGTAAGTCTTTGAACGCATTCACATGTGATAGGTCTGTCAAAGTATTGTTATCTGTAGTGTAAGTCTTTGAACGCATTCACATGTGATAGGTCTGTCAAAGTATTGTTATCTGTAGTGTAAGTCTTTGAACGCATTCACATGTGATAGGTCTGTCAAAGTATTGTTATCTGTAGTGTAAGTCTTTGAACGCATTCACATGTGATAGGTCTGTCAAAGTATTGTTATCTGTAGTGTAAGTCTTTGAACGCATTCACATGTGATAGGTCTGTCAAAGTATTGTTATCTGTAGTGTAAGTCTTTGAACGCATTCACATGTGATAGGTCTGTCAAAGTATTGTTATCTGTAGTGTAAGTCTTTGAACGCATTCACATGTGATAGGTCTGTCAAAGTATTGTTATCTGTAGTGTAAGTCTTTGAACGCATTCACATGTGATAGGTCTGTCAAAGTATTGTTATCTGTAGTGTAAGTCTTTGAACGCATTCACATGTGATAGGTCTGTCAAAGTATTGTTATCTGTAGTGTAAGTCTTTGAACGCATTCACATGTGATAGGTCTGTCAAAGTATTGTTATCTGTAGTGTAAGTCTTTGAACGCATTCACATGTGATAGGTCTGTCAAAGTATTGTTATCTGTAGTGTAAGTCTTTGAACGCATTCACATGTGATAGGTCTGTCAAAGTATTGTTATCTGTAGTGTAAGTCTTTGAACGCATTCACATGTGATAGGTCTGTCAAAGTATTGTTATCTGTAGTGTAAGTCTTTGAACGCATTCACATGTGATAGGTCTGTCAAAGTATTGTTATCTGTAGTGTAAGTCTTTGAACGCATTCACATGTGATAGGTCTGTCAAAGTATTGTTATCTGTAGTGTAAGTCTTTGAACGCATTCACATGTGATAGGTCTGTCAAAGTATTGTTATCTGTAGTGTAAGTCTTTGAACGCATTCACATGTGATAGGTCTGTCAAAGTATTGTTATCTGTAGTGTAAGTCTTTGAACGCATTCACATGTGATAGGTCTGTCAAAGTATTGTTATCTGTAGTGTAAGTCTTTGAACGCATTCACATGTGATAGGTCTGTCAAAGTATTGTTATCTGTAGTGTAAGTCTTTGAACGCATTCACATGTGATAGGTCTGTCAAAGTATTGTTATCTGTAGTGTAAGTCTTTGAACGCATTCACATGTGATAGGTCTGTCAAAGTATTGTTATCTGTAGTGTAAGTCTTTGAACGCATTCACATGTGATAGGTCTGTCAAAGTATTGTTATCTGTAGTGTAAGTCTTTGAACGCATTCACATGTGATAGGTCTGTCAAAGTATTGTTATCTGTAGTGTAAGTCTTTGAACGCATTCACATGTGATAGGTCTGTCAAAGTATTGTTATCTGTAGTGTAAGTCTTTGAACGCATTCACATGTGATAGGTCTGTCAAAGTATTGTTATCTGTAGTGTAAGTCTTTGAACGCATTCACATGTGATAGGTCTGTCAAAGTATTGTTATCTGTAGTGTAAGTCTTTGAACGCATTCACATGTGATAGGTCTGTCAAAGTATTGTTATCTGTAGTGTAAGTCTTTGAACGCATTCACATGTGATAGGTCTGTCAAAGTATTGTTATCTGTAGTGTAAGTCTTTGAACGCATTCACATGTGATAGGTCTGTCAAAGTATTGTTATCTGTAGTGTAAGTCTTTGAACGCATTCACATGTGATAGGTCTGTCAAAGTATTGTTATCTGTAGTGTAAGTCTTTGAACGCATTCACATGTGATAGGTCTGTCAAAGTATTGTTATCTGTAGTGTAAGTCTTTGAACGCATTCACATGTGATAGGTCTGTCAAAGTATTGTTATCTGTAGTGTAAGTCTTTGAACGCATTCACATGTGATAGGTCTGTCAAAGTATTGTTATCTGTAGTGTAAGTCTTTGAACGCATTCACATGTGATAGGTCTGTCAAAGTATTGTTATCTGTAGTGTAAGTCTTTGAACGCATTCACATGTGATAGGTCTGTCAAAGTATTGTTATCTGTAGTGTAAGTCTTTGAACGCATTCACATGTGATAGGTCTGTCAAAGTATTGTTATCTGTAGTGTAAGTCTTTGAACGCATTCACATGTGATAGGTCTGTCAAAGTATTGTTATCTGTAGTGTAAGTCTTTGAACGCATTCACATGTGATAGGTCTGTCAAAGTATTGTTATCTGTAGTGTAAGTCTTTGAACGCATTCACATGTGATAGGTCTGTCAAAGTATTGTTATCTGTAGTGTAAGTCTTTGAACGCATTCACATGTGATAGGTCTGTCAAAGTATTGTTATCTGTAGTGTAAGTCTTTGAACGCATTCACATGTGATAGGTCTGTCAAAGTATTGTTATCTGTAGTGTAAGTCTTTGAACGCATTCACATGTGATAGGTCTGTCAAAGTATTGTTATCTGTAGTGTAAGTCTTTGAACGCATTCACATGTGATAGGTCTGTCAAAGTATTGTTATCTGTAGTGTAAGTCTTTGAACGCATTCACATGTGATAGGTCTGTCAAAGTATTGTTATCTGTAGTGTAAGTCTTTGAACGCATTCACATGTGATAGGTCTGTCAAAGTATTGTTATCTGTAGTGTAAGTCTTTGAACGCATTGACATGTGATAGGTCTGTCAAAGTATTGTTATCTGTAGTGTAAGTCTTTGAACGCATTGACATGTGATAGGTCTGTCAAAGTATTGTTATCTGTAGTGTAAGTCTTTGAACGCATTGACATGTGATAGGTCTGTCAAAGTATTTAGCAGTCAAATGATTTTTCAACTGTGAATCTTCTACTGACCCCACCCCCTCTTTCTCCCCCTCCCACTTCTTGCAGATCTATGAGCTGGCCAAAGAAACTGTGTTCCTGCTTTTGGATTTCAACTCTGAGACACAGGGCCTGCTGGACTGGGTCATCGACAGGTGTTACACTGGGCACAATGAGGTGGCTGACGGATGCTTTAATGCACTTGCTGCAGTTTTTCAGACAAGGTGCAAGAACATTTATTATTGATTTCAAATGTTTTAAATTCACTGCACATTTTTCTGCTTTGTCTTTTCAAGTTGCATGTTTTGTTTTATTTTGTTTCTTAAGCTGGATACCTGAAATACACAGGTTAATATGCCCTTGTTAATTTTAAATAGTTCATCATCATTGGCTCCATAGTCTCGAAAGACGATTAGATTTGCGCTACTGTGATTTGGCCAGCCCTGCAAAATTGACTGTGTCTGTGGAGACCTATCCTTGAGAGACAGGCTCTGTCGCATCTCTGGCACTTGAAAGCTGGACCGTTGGAGATTGTTAGGGGCAGCCTACTTTTCTTCGCTGCTCGTTTAGCCTCCGCCATAAGGCGAAGTTTGCCCTCTGCCGCATTTATACCGGTGTGTAAGGTGCCTCTCCAACTATTTCTGTGCTGAGCAAGGTTCTCCCAGTTAGCAGTATTATAAAGATCTTAAAAATAAAGAATGTATACTTTTTCTAATTTTTTTTTTCTATTATTGAAGTAAAGTATCCCCATTATACCAATTCGATTTATACAGCCTGTGAAAAGGCTTTCACAGCTTTCTGTGGCCACAGCATACCAGGTGATGTGTGACCAGCCCAATGTCCAGCAACCTTTACTTTTCCCCCAAACTAATGTCAGGTACCAATCAGAGCTGGGTAGGCTCAAGGGCTCCCTCCAGGCCTGGAAAACTTTCCTAGCCTTCACCAGGATTTGAAACCAGGACCTTCAGTATAACAAATCTGTGTGGGCTGCCATTAGGCCACTGTACCCCCTTATTTAAAAAAATATTGGCATTGTCTAAATGCTAAGATTAGATTTGTAAGAATATGGTTTTGTAACTATCTGAACATTATTTTTGAACTGCAACAATTCTTTCTTTCTATTTACTTCAGCTTTATTAAAACACTATGCCTTGATACCATTCCTACAATGATGACACTATGTGTATGTTCTGTCGTTGTAACAGGGAATACCCATGTGATCATGTTGCTATGCTTAACCTGGCTGTCCTCAATGTGGGAAGTCCCAGAGTGTCCACCCATGAAACAGCAATACAGCTTTTGCATCTCCTTGATCTAAGGTAAAGTTTGGAGAAGAAGAATAGCAGGTTGCAACTGTGTGATTTTTTTTAAAGTTTGAAATATGTAAACTTTTTTGTATTCCATTAAGTTAATGATAATGATGGTTATTTGTAAAACCTGACTCTCCATGTCATCACATTTTATTTTAGTATGCTCAGTGCCCTCACGTCCACAATTATGGATTTGATGTAAAAGCTAATTGCAATTAATGCACCATTTTCCAAATGTCACTTAACTTAGGGCCTTCCAAAAGTTAACTATTGGAGTTTATAATGTTACACTGATATCAAATGGAGGTGTGACAGTAAAATGGGCTTACAAACAACTGTTACAAAAAATGCGTTACTTTTATGCTTTGCTTTGAAAAAACCATAAGCATGTTATAACTGTGTCTTCCTTCCAGGTTTTTCCAAGTAGCCCCAGTGTTTAGAATGTTGTAACTGTATCTTCCTTCAGGTTTTTCCAAGCAGCCCCAGTGTTTAGAATGTTGTAACTGTGTCTTCCTTCAGGTTTTTCCAAGTAGCCCCAGTGTTTAGAATGTTGTAACTGTGTCTTCCTTCAGGTTTTTCCAAGTAGCCCCAGTGTTTAGAATGTTGTAACTGTGTCTTCCTTCAGGTTTTTCCAAGTAGCCCCAGTGTTTAGAGATGCAGGTGAAGAGTCCCCTCCAATCCTCACAGCCCTGAATGACACATTACTGGCAGTCTCGTACTGCAACTCCCAGATATTTATATCTGACCAGCTTGCCAGGATGCACACTGACCTTACAATGCCCATGTTTTCAGGTAAAGTGTTGTTTTTTTAAATCTTCAATATTTACTTTATTTTTTATTTTTTTATACAACCTTTTCTTGTTAGGTCTTTGCTAATGAATCATCAGCGGTGAAGAACTCTGGCAATGTGTGCAGTAGAAATTAATTGAAGATGTAATCCGCCAAAGAAGAGTGAGGTGGATAGGCCACGCTCTAAGAAAACCCACAAACAGAATTCTTAAGACTAGCCTTTACCCAGAAACTGCAAGGCAAGCGGAAAGGGGGCAGACCAAAAATAACCTGGAGATGGGAACTTGTAGCAGACAGCAGCATGATGGGAGAAAACTGGAGATAGCTTGAGAAACTTGCCCAGGACAGGGACGCATGGATGGCTTTTATGTGTGGCCCATGCCCCAGGCTGGGAAACAGTTGATGAATTAAGGAACATGGTGAACCCTCGTTTATCACAGTAGATAGGTTCCGAGACCGGCCACGATAGCTGAAAATCCACGAAGTAGGGTCACCATATTTACAGTATTTATTTAAAGTATTCAGACTTTTAAAACCCTACCGTCACGTACTGTTAGCAAACCACCCTTTACAGTACTGTACAGATGTCTACAGTATGTACATACAGTACACAGGCACAAATGTTTAGCAATAAAACAGTAGGTGTACATAAAAAAAAATTTAAGATTGTTATGGTACTGTACAATTGTATTATTTTAGAACTTTCCAGAAAATCCGCAATATATTATCTTAGATAATATAATGAAAAAATCTATGAAGTCGTTAATCCGCCAATGTCAAACCGGGAAATAGCAAGGGTCCACTGTAATCAATGTGTATATTACTTTCCGACTTGATTAGTTTCATTAGTAGAGAGAAAACATCAATTGTATTGTAATGTAAATCTGTGATTTTAAAAAATGACAGTCAATGTAGAAAAAAAAAGTCACAGTTTAAATAATTTGTTATACAATTTTAACTTCCTAGAAATAACTCAGAGATTTCACACTGCAAGGCCATCAGTAAGGCAGACTTTACTCAAGTATCTCCTGCCTTGGCTTCACAACATGGAGCTGGTTGACCCTTCTTTGCCGCAGACATCTCCCTTGACCTCGTTTCTCACCAGGCTCAGCGATGCCCAGTCCGATGTGTTCAGTCCCCCTCTGAAAGGGGAGGGTTGGGGCTCGACACAAGCCACGGAGATGGTCCTCAATAACCTGTTCTATATAACTGTTACAGTAAGCCTACAAATAGAGTCTATATAAAAACATTCTGTGTATTTAGCTTTGGTCCTCAATAACCTGTTCTATATAACTGTTACAGTAAGTCTACAAATAGAGTCTATATATAAACATTCTGTGTATTTACCTATGGTCCTCAATAACCTGTTCTATGTAACTGTTACAGTAAGTCTACAAATAGAGTCTATATACAAACACTCTTGTTAATTCAGATGACATATTCTTTTGATTTTTTCTTCCATAAACTTTCTACTAGTATTTTATTTCTAACTGAAACATTAGAAGTTTGCTGACATGTTTATAAAATTTGTTATTACTCTTTATAGATACTTCACTGTTGCATATTTTGCATCTTTTAAAGACTTTTAAAATTTATATTTCTTTTATAATTGTGCTAAGTTAACAGCGGTGGTCAGTTGTTGTTTTTGGTGGTTTCCTTTCTAGCTGTCTGCTTTCCTGTCATTGATTTCAAATTCACAGTGAAAGGAAATCTAAACTATATAGTTTAGAAGACAACAAATATTTTAGATTTTTAAAATTAAAATATTTTAGTACATCTTGTATGGAATTGATAATTTTCCCCAAAAAATTAATTGAACAGACGGTGGAGACGCTGAATATGAACATTGAGCGAACACAGACGGCGTCATTCTATTTTAATCAGCGTAAAAAATTGTGTTCTTTTGTTTTTTTTCATTTATGTATGATTTACATGTAAATATAATGAAAAAAAACAACAACTCCAACCTAAACTTTATTTAATACAAAATCTGTTTTAAAAACTTTAGTTTGGAGATGAACATCCACTGGAAATAGAAGCCTTGTGGGCAGCACTGGTGTCATGTTGGCCTTCAAACCTCAAGGTCATCATCAGATATCTGATTATAATTACCAATATTGCTGCAACTGATCTCTTGCCCTTTGTAAGTAGATCTCAATGATATGATCCAATGATATGATCCAATGATATGATCTCAATGATATGATCCAATGCTTTGATGAAATATCACTATTGAGGGGATTAATTGAGGAAAACCTTTATCACATTTTAACAGTGATGAAATTAATTTGAAATTCTTTATCACGTCACTGTTTAGTCTTATTAATTGAGTAAAGCATTTTTTAAAGTCGATATTGATTGAATTAATTAAGTTTAGCTTTTATTGCTTTCATAGTGATTGAATTGAGTAGTGGTTTTATCACATTAATATTGATGAAATTAAACCAGGAATGCTCAATACTAGTGGAATTAACATGAGAATAGACTGTTATTGTTGTAAATTTTTGTTTGTTTTAATTTTCCACTCAGGCCAAAAGGATTGTGACATATCTGGGCAGGGCCAAACCAGAGAAACTTGTGGATGAACTTATGAATGAACTTCAGGTAAACGAATAGATACAAACAATGATGTTTAGAGTTTAGAGTTTACTATGTTCTTATGTTATTGTTTCTGTCTTTCCTTTTGATTAAATACAGAATACATTCCTCCGTTATTCCTTCCAGTATCAGTCACATATATGTTCACTAGCTTATTTTACCCCTGCAGGCCCAGGCATGAGCAAAGCGAGGATGTTTTCGGAGGGGGGGGGTAACTCATGCATAACGAACATTCACCACATTTTTGGCGAATTAGGAAGTTTTTTTAAAATATCGTACAAAGAATTTTAATCCCAAAATGCCATGGGGCACTTAGCTTCCCCCTCTGGCTTTGCCACTGAGCCCTGTCGTTTTATCTATATATAGTTTACAGGGTTCCCGCGGCCTCCTGAAATTTTGATTTGAGTTTGTTGCAGGAACCCTGAGTTTAGAAGACAACAAATATTTTAGATTTTCAATATTTAAATATATTTTAGTACATCTTATATGGTATAGAATAGATAATTTGTAAAAATTAATTAAACAAACAGACAGTGGAGACGTTGAACATGAACATTGAGCGAACACAGACGCCGCCATTCTATCGCCTGTCAAGCATAAAAAAGATCGTGTCAGGCAACAACGCCACAGATGGGGAGAAACAGTTCAGCCCGCCGACAGACTACCCCGCAGAAAAGGGAGTACTGCACACAAAGAGACACAGTGATGTCCCTCCTGATAGGTATGCAGTTCAAATCCAGTCTTGGTATTTTTTTATTTGTTGGATATTCACAGTTTGTTTCTTCAGGTATCTTACATGTAGTTTTGCCTTCAGCTTTTACCTCCCTTTTAGAATGTACTCACCCCTGAGGTCAGGTCCATATTAGTGGGAATATGGCAAAAAAGGTTGAGGACCATTGGTATCATTTTGTATTTTTGTATAGAACAATTTATCACTGTTCTTTTTTTTTTTTTGTTATTCATTCCTCACAGTACACCAAGAACTAATTCCACTGCATCTTTAAGAAGTATCAACAGCAACAGCACTGGCTCAACAGCCGAACAGCCTGGTGGTATGTATGAAATGATCAGTTTGAAAATGAAATATACATCTGAATATATATCTTTGTAAACCATACTTTTATTTTTTTAATATACTTAAAATAAAGAAAATCCAATCTATGTCGTGATATTTCCTTCTAGATGATGATGTCATTGGCCCTGCACCAATCAGAGCTGGTGTAGAGATGAGACGCAGCGAATCCCCAGCTCCCTATCCACTTCCTATGCCAGCTTATGGCGGCTATTTCGCTCCCCTGAATGAATGTCTGCCAGAGAATTTTACCCCAACACCAGGGTTTCACAGGCAAGACTGAAATATTAACACACAAGTGTTTGTTTCTATTATATATTTATTGTAATGAGTTTAGTATACATTTGTTTACAATAAAAGAAATTCATTAAAAATAATTTATAATGTAAGTTTCTAGCAGGTGAAATCTCTATTATTCTATTCCAATTTGTTGATAACTTAAAAGTAAAAAGAAATGATCAGACATTGAATTTTTCTGATCAATTTTGTAGTATTTGTAAATTAATGTTTTTATTTTTTCCAAGAAAACCAATTCAATATAAAAAGTTGACTAGCTTTAGGTGTAACAAACTTCAGGTATAACAATCATGATTTATGAGTGTGCACACATTAAATCATACAACATAAAGTAGTAGTGTTACATGTGTTTACAGAAGCAACATAGCTGTTATGTTTCTCTGTGATTTGGTTCTGGATGGTTTGGAAGTTGACTGGTCCCCACACCTTCCTCTAATGCTGCACATCATTTTCTTGGGTAGGTTGTTGAATATTTTATTTCAAAACAATTATGACGATCTAATAATCATTTGTTTGTATCACTACATATAATACATGGTGGCCGAGTGGCAGTGTCTTGGGCTTGCAAATCAAAGTTCATGCATTTGAATCGCGATGAAGGCTAGGATTTTATCCCGGCTATTGAGGGGGGAGGGGTCTTCTCTGAGTCTACCAATTTCCTCACATGTTGGTGTAAAGTAAAGGGAGCTGGGTATTGTGCTGGCCACACAATCCCCTAGTATGTTGTGGTCACAAAAACTGTGAATGTTTCTTCACCCGGGATCAATTTGATCTGATGAGATTACTTTTTCTTTTTTCTTTAAGATATAAAACAATGTTGTTTTCTTTCTTTCTCTGTATGTTTAATTCTATCTGAATGATGCACATTTGAAGGTCTGGATCATTCAAGAGCCTTAGTCTACGAGCACTGCAAAAAACTGTTACAAAATCTCTTGTTGCTGGCCGCCTCTCAGGAGCAAGTCTCTCCGACTACCTCACGTCTGCTGCTCTCCTACAGAAGCTCAGTAGCAGACACACTGAAGGTCATATCGGAAGACAGAGACGCCCAGCTAACACTTGGTGAGTTGATTCAAAAGTATGAGAAAGTAAATTATGTGTTACATAGTTAACTAGCATTGAAATATATCAATGAATTAGTTAGTTTATTGTAGTTAACTAGCATTGAAATATATCAATAAATTAGTTAGTTTATTGTAGTTAACTAGCATTGAAATATATCAATGAATTAGTTAGTTTATTGTAGCTAACTAGCATTGAAATATATCAATGAATTCGTTAGTTTATTGTAGTTAACTAGCATTGAAATATATCAATGAATTAGTTAGTTTATTGTAGTTAACTAGCATTGAAATATATCAAAGAATTCGTTAGTTTATTGTAGTTAACTAGCATTGAAATATATCAAAGAATTTGTTAGTTTATTGTAGTTAACTAGCATTGAAATATATCAAAGAATTCGTTAGTTTATTGTAGTTAACTAGCATTGAAATATATCAAAGAATTAGTTAGTTTATTGTAGTTAACTAGCATTGAAATATATCAATGAATTCGTTAGTTTATTGTAGTTAACTAGCATTGAAATATATCAATGAATTAGTTAGTTTATTGTAGTTGTGTACATAGTGACATAGTTGATGTTTCCTTATATTAATTATTGCTTAACTTGGCTGAATTGAAATTTAACATAACTTTCCAATGACTGAAGATTAACAGTTTAAAACTTTACTGACCTTAACAGAGACGCCGTCTCGAGACCCTTACATCCAGTACATCACCAAGTCTACATTTAGTATTGACAGCAGCGCCACTGTCACCCCAGACAGCACTACAGACTACGCAGACCCTGAGATGCTGAACAATGTTGAGGAAGTGATTAGAGCCATGTTGAATTTTATGGAATCAAGGTAGGGATTAGAGCCATGTTAAACTTTATGGAATCAAGGTAGTGATTAGGGCCATGCTGAACTTTATGGAATCAAGGTAGGGATTAGAGCCATGTTAAACTTTGTGGAATCAAGGTAGTGATTAGGGCCGTGCTTAATTCAGTTGAATTAATTTATTAGGAACATGCTGAACTTAATGGACTCAAGGTAAGAGTTCATTTTATAATAGGGTTCTGCAACACTACGGACAAACTTCAAAAGAGAAATAAACTGTAAACATCCAATAGAAATAATGAAAAACTTATTAGATATTGACTTTTGCTGTATACATTTCCAAAATAAAATGTACAACCTGTTTTACTTAACCTAAAACATACAATTGTACAATTGTTAGAAGTAGGAAAGAAAATGTGCAGTTTTATTTCTTATTTATTTCTGACCATTTCCTTTTTTCCTGTTTTACTTAAACTTCTTTAATTGTTTATCAATGCCAGGAAAGGGAGACCACTTTGGAGCTCAGAAGACATAACTCCCAAGATGCTAAACACACAGAGTGCTACTCACCTGGGCTATTTCCTCAAGTACACTGTGAAGTGCTTTAAGGATTTATCTCCCCTGGCCCTTGTGGAACAGAGGTGGTCCCTGGTGGCCCTTCAGCTGGCACTGTCATGCTCGTCGCGCCACTACGCTGGGAGGTCGTTCCAGATCCTGAGAGCTCTCCTGATTCGCCCCTCGACTCAAATGCTGTCAGACATCCTGTCACGGCTGGTGGAGACTGTGGCGGAGCAGGGGGAAGACATGCAGGTAAACCATGTCATTGCAAAAATGCAATTCTCTTAATCTTGAAATGTTTGAAGCTATGAAACATTGAAATTATTATTTGATTCAAAATTATTTGTTCATGTAAGTTTTATATATATATATATTATGTTACTTATATAGCAATGTGTGTTAAGTAAGTTTATTTCTTTATGCAAATTAGCTCTAGATCTTGTTTTTTGTCAGTTAAGTAAGTTGTGTTTTTGAAGTTGTTTTTTACATGACTTACTTGTTCTTTTTGTAGGTTTTTGTTTGTATCTCTTTTGTTAGATAGGATTATATAAAGGGTAGCAGAGAGAGTTATAGTTATTGTTGTGTTACTTTGTTCATTCTTCCACTGAAGTGCTGCTGCAACATATTCTTCATTATTATTGCAATTGAGATTGCATGTAATTGTGTAATTATTGTTAATACAAAGGATTGATTTGTGAAGTGTAGCTGGATGATTTAATTGTTTGTTGTTGCTACAAGTGGCATGTGTATCATATCATATAATATAATTAATGCCTAGACAACGGAGCAATCTGTTATCTGGGTGAAACACTTTAGCGTTTAGTTTTGCTGACGGATTATTTTGTCTTCAAACCCCAGGGCTATGTTACAGAGATGATGCTGACGCTGGAGGCATCTATTGACAACCTTGACCTTGAGTTCAGGCCCATTGACTTCATGAGGGAGCTGTTCATGTCCACTCCAAATCTGGCCAAGGACTTCGGAGACACCCGCCGCAGCGCCATCACAGCCCCCAAGCACACCCAGGCCCACCATGCCCGCAGTACGAGTTACACTGTCTCTGCCTATACACAGAGGGCTTACGCTGGTGGAGGTTTGTCACAGCTTGTCACTCATTTCTTTATCAGCAGTTTTACAAGTTCAGTTCTTTAATAAGCATGTCACAGCTTGTCACTCAGTTCTTTATCAGCAGTTTTACAAGTTCAGTTCTTTAATAAGCATGTCACAGCTTGTCACTCAGTTCTTTATCAGCAGTTTTACAAGTTCAGTTCTTTAATAAGCATGTCACAGCTTGTCACTCAGTTCTTTATCAGCAGTTTTACAACTTCAGTTCTTTAATAAGCATGTCACAGCTTGTCACTCATTTCTTTATCAGCAGTTTTACAACTTCAGTTCTTTAATAAGCATGTCACAGCTTGTCACTCATTTCTTTATCAGCAGTTTTACAAGTTCAGTTCTTTAATAAGCATGTCACAGCTTGTCACTCAGTTCTTTATCAGCAGTTTTACAAGTTCAGTTCTTTAATAAGCATGTCACAGCTTGTCACTCAGTTCTTTATCAGCAGTTTTACAACTTCAGTTCTTTAATAAGCATGTCACAGCTTGTCACTCATTTCTTTATCAGCAGTTTTACAAGTTCAGTTCTTTAATAAGCATGTCACAGCTTGTCACTCAGTTCTTTATCAGCAGTTTTACAAGTTCAGTTCTTTAATAAGCATGTCACAGCTTGTCACTCAGTTCTTTATCAGCAGTTTTACAACTTCAGTTCTTTAATAAGCATGTCACAGCTTGTCACTCATTTCTTTATCAGCAGTTTTACAAGTTCAGTTCTTTAATAAGCATGTCACAGCTTGTCACTCATTTCTTTATCAGCAGTTTTACAACTTCAGTTCTTTAATAAGCATGTCACAGCTTGTCACTCATTTCTTTATCAGCAGTTTTACAACTTCAGTTCTTTAATAAGCATGTCACAGCTTGTCACTCATTTCTTTATCAGCAGTTTTACAACTTCAGTTCTTTAATAAGCATGTCACAGCTTGTCACTCATTTCTTTATCAGCAGTTTTACAACTTCAGTTCTTTAATAAGCATGTCACAGCTTGTCACTCATTTCTTTATCAGCAGTTTTACAACTTCAGTTCTTTAATAAGCATGTCACAGCTTGTCACTCATTTCTTTATCAGCAGTTTTACAACTTCAGTTCTTTAATAAGCATGTCACAGCTTGTCACTCATTTCTTTATCAGCAGTTTTACAACTTCAGTTCTTTAATAAGCATGTCACAGCTTGTCACTCATTTCTTTATCAGCAGTTTTACAACTTCAGTTCTTTAATAAGCATGTCACAGCTTGTCACTCATTTCTTTATCAGCAGTTTTACAACTTCAGTTCTTTAATAAGCATGTCACAGCTTGTCACTCATTTCTTTATCAGCAGTTTTACAACTTCAGTTCTTTAATAAGCATGTCACAGCTTGTCACTCATTTCTTTATCAGCAGTTTTACAACTTCAGTTCTTTAATAAGCATGTCACAGCTTGTCACTCATTTCTTTATCAGCAGTTTTACAACTTCAGTTCTTTAATAAGCATGTCACAGCTTGTCACTCATTTCTTTATCAGCAGTTTTACAACTTCAGTTCTTTAATAAGCATGTCACAGCTTGTCACTCATTTCTTTATCAGCAGTTTTACAAGTTCAGTTCTTTAATAAGCATGTCACAGCTTGTCACTCATTTCTTTATCAGCAGTTTTACAAGTTCAGTTCTTTAATAAGCATGTCACAGCTTGTCACTCATTTCTTTATCAGCAGTTTTACAACTTCAGTTCTTTAATAAGCATGTCACAGCTTGTCACTCATTTCTTTATCAGCAGTTTTACAACTTCAGTTCTTTAATAAGCATGTCACAGCTTGTCACTCATTTCTTTATCAGCAGTTTTACAACTTCAGTTCTTTAATAAGCATGTCACAGCTTGTCACTCATTTCTTTATCAGCAGTTTTACAACTTCAGTTCTTTAATAAGCATGTCACAGCTTGTCACTCATTTCTTTATCAGCAGTTTTACAACTTCAGTTCTTTAATAAGCATGTCACAGCTTGTCACTCATTTCTTTATCAGCAGTTTTACAACTTCAGTTCTTTAATAAGCATGTCACAGCTTGTCACTCATTTCTTTATCAGCAGTTTTACAACTTCAGTTCTTTAATAAGCATGTCACAGCTTGTCACTCATTTCTTTATCAGCAGTTTTACAACTTCAGTTCTTTAATAAGCATGTCACAGCTTGTCACTCATTTCTTTATCAGCAGTTTTACAACTTCAGTTCTTTAATAAGCATGTCACAGCTTGTCACTCATTTCTTTATCAGCAGTTTTACAACTTCAGTTCTTTAATAAGCATGTCACAGCTTGTCACTCATTTCTTTATCAGCAGTTTTACAACTTCAGTTCTTTAATAAGCATGTCACAGCTTGTCACTCATTTCTTTATCAGCAGTTTTACAAGTTCAGTTCTTTAATAAGCATGTCACAGCTTGTCACTCATTTCTTTATCAGCAGTTTTACAACTTCAGTTCTTTAATAAGCATGTCACAGCTTGTCACTCATTTCTTTATCAGCAGTTTTACAACTTCAGTTCTTTAATAAGCATGTCACAGCTTGTCACTCATTTCTTTATCAGCAGTTTTACAACTTCAGTTCTTTAATAAGCATGTCACAGCTTGTCACTCATTTCTTTATCAGCAGTTTTACAACTTCAGTTCTTTAATAAGCATGTCACAGCTTGTCACTCATTTCTTTATCAGCAGTTTTACAACTTCAGTTCTTTAATAAGCATGTCACAGCTTGTCACTCATTTCTTTATCAGCAGTTTTACAACTTCAGTTCTTTAATAAGCATGTCACAGCTTGTCACTCATTTCTTTATCAGCAGTTTTACAAGTTCAGTTCTTTAATAAGCATGTCACAGCTTGTCACTCATTTCTTTATCAGCAGTTTTACAACTTCAGTTCTTTAATAAGCATGTCACAGCTTGTCACTCATTTCTTTATCAGCAGTTTTACAAGTTCAGTTCTTTAATAAGCATGTCACAGCTTGTCACTCATTTCTTTATCAGCAGTTTTACAAGTTCAGTTCTTTAATAAGCATGTCACAGCTTGTCACTCATTTCTTTATCAGCAGTTTTACAACTTCAGTTCTTTAATAAGCATGTCACAGCTTGTCACTCATTTCTTTATCAGCAGTTTTACAAGTTCAGTTCTTTAATAAGCATGTCACAGCTTGTCACTCATTTCTTTATCAGCAGTTTTACAACTTCAGTTCTTTAATAAGCATGTCACAGCTTGTCACTCATTTCTTTATCAGCAGTTTTACAAGTTCAGTTCTTTAATAAGCATGTCACAGCTTGTCACTCATTTCTTTATCAGCAGTTTTACAACTTCAGTTCTTTAATAAGCATGTCACAGCTTGTCACTCATTTCTTTATCAGCAGTTTTACAACTTCAGTTCTTTAATAAGCATGTCACAGCTTGTCACTCATTTCTTTATCAGCAGTTTTACAAGTTCAGTTCTTTAATAAGCATGTCACAGCTTGTCACTCATTTCTTTATCAGCAGTTTTACAAGTTCAGTTCTTTAATAAGCATGTCACAGCTTGTCACTCATTTCTTTATCAGCAGTTTTACAACTTCAGTTCTTTAATAAGCATGTCACAGCTTGTCACTCATTTCTTTATCAGCAGTTTTACAAGTTCAGTTCTTTAATAAGCATGTCACAGCTTGTCACTCATTTCTTTATCAGCAGTTTTACAACTTCAGTTCTTTAATAAGCATGTCACAGCTTGTCACTCATTTCTTTATCAGCAGTTTTACAACTTCAGTTCTTTAATAAGCATGTCACAGCTTGTCACTCATTTCTTTATCAGCAGTTTTACAACTTCAGTTCTTTAATAAGCATGTCACAGCTTGTCACTCATTTCTTTATCAGCAGTTTTACAATATGATATCAATCATTACATCTTCATATTTTTTATTTTTTAAGGAAAGTTTCAAACTTTTCATTTGTATAGCGTTTTTTGCAATAATTTTTATTTCAATCATTTAAAAGTAAATGCAATTTAAATACAGATCACATGTAGTATTGGTCCTATTTTATTCATAGCTTATTGAAATGTTGTTTATACTTATACAAATTTTTTTCTCTTCTTAAATCTTTGTTATTAAGTGATTTTATTGTTTTGTTGTATTAGCTCATTATTTAAAGTTTTAACACAGCCGAGAAAGTTTTGTTTTGCTATGTAGAAACTTTGATCTCAATACATGTCTGAAGATGCCACTTGCTTTCAGGGTGTCCGAAATGTGCTTACCATGAAAGACGCAGAAGGTTTTTGGCTGTTGCTAAGGGTATACTCCAAACAAAATAACAAAAACTATCATAACACTCACAACATTTCACAATATTATTCTAGCTACTTTATAGCGGCCGCTTCATATCCTACAGTGACTGCCCACCAATGTAATAATTTCTTATGGTGATGGACTAACTGATACTCTTCAATGAATTGGAGTAATTCCAACACTTTTTTATATAATGGTGAATTCCTAATCCTTGAAGAATTTACTGCTACTACTGCTTTTTTTCTCTGCTAGCTTTTTAAGGTTATTATCAAATCTTGCACTGAACACAAAAGTTTAGACGTGTCTTGACACAATCCTTGTAATAGGAACACAATTTGTTAAACCAGGAATATGTAGATGTTTAGATTAAATACCGTGCTCATTAATACAAAAGTTTACTTCTTCAAGATTGGTAAAAGAGCTAAACCTTTTTTAACTAACATTTTATTTCATTGTAGAAAAAGGGTACTTAAATGAAATAGACCTTTAAACAGCTGGCTGACCAATCAACCGACCAATGGTTTAAAGCATAATTTTTTATTGGTTGACAAGAGTAACAGAAAGTCAAAAAAGTTGTTTAACCTTGTGACCTTATTCCTTAATTTTTAACAAAATGAAATTTTATGTTTTTATGTATATATATATATATATTTTCCAAAGAGCTCTTATTTTCTACAATTTCTGATGCAATTGCTGGGCAGTCACATAACATTGGTATTAATTGGTTAGCTCTAAGCTTTTTTTTTTGTTTTATTCTTTGGGCTCTGTTTCAACAGTTTTACCTTTCTATGTATTAGTAATACCTTCACTCTTCTCTATTCTTCTATTGGACTGTTGGAAAATTGCTTTTTTTAACACTCACCTTTATAATGTATTCTGTTTGTTTAATCTCAGTTATTAGAAATTTAATCATAATGATCTGAAGTGCAGCTTGTGATGATTTAATTTTGGTTGGATATATTTTGTTCTACTTCATATTGGCTGAATGGATTTTGTTCTAGATTATGTTTCATGAATGGATTTTGTTACTTTATGTATGTAATTTGATCTATACATGTATATATAAAATCATTGGATGATCTACATAGATCTTGTCTCAGTGAGATTTCACAAGTATGTGGGGAAGTATATCTGTTCATGTGCTTAAATCTCATGTCTAAATCATTCTTATTAAGTGGCAAGTGTGCATCAGTGCTTGTTTTCGTTTTGGCAAGTCGTGGATATTGTGTTTGAAATTTTTTTAGTTGTGCAAATGTCTTAGTTATTTCTAGAGACACAACACATTCTGTGAATATGACTAAGGTTGTCAATATACACTCTAGATAGCCAGATCCTTTCAATTTTTTGTCTATCACCTATAAGCATGGCAACTTCTGAAGTTTTAGGAGTGAGATCACTGATATTTAATCATTTTAAAATGTCTATTTTATCATTTCCTAGTAAGGATGGGAATATCCTATGCATTGTATGTTTGCTGATATATCTAGTTGTAGATGGTGATATATACATAAATATATTGATAGAAATATTTAAAAGTTTTAGTAAAATATTATATTCTGTCTCTATAGCTCCAGTGCTCTCACCATTCTGACCACACACCAAAAATCCCTATTTTATTGTTAAACTTTTTTTTTCCACCAAATATAAGCTGATTGTCTCTTTTTAAAAAAGTGTGTGTTTTTAAAATATATTTATTTCAATTTAAATAAAGAAAAAAAAAAAAGACTTCCAATATTTCTTTTCATCATTTTCTTTTCCCTTAGGCTGATAATCCAATATTTTGATTTTATGATTTGATTGGCTGATTCTGCTTTCTATACAGAGGATTAAAATTTTTGTTAGAATCGTTAAAACACAAATTGTCTATTAATAGTTATTGCGATAAGAAAAATATACCTTAGATATTAGATATCTCAACTTTCAGCTCTTATTCTTTACAGCTTGTTAGAAAACTAACTAGCTATTTGCTAGGAAATCAATTTTTTTATATATTTGAAAACAAGCTAATTTTGTATTATATGTTGATAAACACGTTGGTTTTTATCTTTATTTTAGTCACTTTAACAAGAGCAGGATAAATATGCTTTTTGTTTTAATCAACTTTTATTCTAATGCTTTGAATTTTTTAAGCGGCAGTTATCTGACAATAGTTATTCCCTTTGCAACTCACACTTGACCTTCACACTTGTGGAAACACTTGACCTTGACAACTCGGGAAAAAGACAACTACTTTTTTTTAACATGCACACTTTGGAGAAATCTGGAACATGAAGAAATAAAATGCAGAAATAATTTCATTTGTTTCAATCTCTGCACTAACATAGTTGTAGTTTATCTTCTGGTTTGTTTTTTTTCTACAGTCACTTGACACTGTATTTGGCAAATAACTTTAGGGTCTCACAAAATGTTAAACACAGTAGCAAGATCAGATTTTATAATAATTGATGTTTCTCTTTTTGGATAAAACTCTTGCCAAAAAGACAATATTTTTTGTTACTTCAGTAACTTCTATAGATATTATTTGAAAATATATATACTTTTCAATAGAAATTGTTCATAAGGCTCTAGCGAATTGGATTTTTCTTGTAAATATTTGTATATTATGGTATATGCTTTAGTTTGAAGTAGATGCCTCTAGAAATTTATAATGACTTTTGATTTCATTTGTCAGAATTTTACAACCAGCAGAATATGTTTATGTATAGCAATATTTGTATGCGTAGCTGTTTGTTAAAAATGATTAATTGAATAATGCACAGCATTAATTAATGTTGAAAAGATTGAATTGTATTTTTATTTTGTGGAGGTGATGGAAGAATTCGCAGCTGCACAGAAGTGGAAAGCCGCAAGTCTAACCTGGCGCGCTCCCGCTCGGCCCAGTCTCTAAAAAATCTGGACCAGACAGGTACAGAGGACAAACTCACTCTGGTCACTCAAATGTTCTGGATCACGGTGTCTCTCCTGGAGTCAGATTATGAATATGAGTTTACATTAGCAGTTAGACTATTGGATAAGGTAAACCACTTTTTGTATGGAAAAGTTACATTTGTAAGTTAGGCTTTTTAATTGTTACATTTTTTATTCTCCATTATAAATATAATTTTAATTGTTTTACTTTTTCTTACCTATTTTTAAACTACGATATAATTACAATACAATGTTCTTCATTCTTTATTTACACAAAAGTGGTGTTGCTTCAGATTTGACATAAAGTAAGAAAGTTTTTGGCTTGATAAGGACTGAGGTGAATTTCAATTTGCCTGAAATAATGGTGATTGCCTTAAGGAAATAATGTCCCTGCTCCTCCTTCACAATAATTCATGTAGCAAACGATTTCATTTTAAATGACACATCATCATCTGTGGCGCTACAGCCCATGGAGGGCTCTGGCCTGCCTCACCACCTCCTCCCGCTCAGACCTAACTGCTGTTTTAAATGAATCCTGGTTAAGAAAAAACTGTTGAATTTTTTATTTGCTTTTTTTTATTTTCAGATTTTGTGCCATCTTCAGCCTGAAAGACCAGAATGTAGAGATAAACTAGACAAAGTTTTAAACCAAGTCAAATGGCCAAACTTTCCTGGTGTCTATATTCTACTTATGAAAGTAAATTCTCTTTTTTTTTTATTATAATATTATAATAAAATATTTCATGAATGGGATATTCGGTTCATAAAACGTTTTACCTTAACGGGGCAGTGATCGTATTATATTCATTCCCAAAAAACTGTTTCTAGATATAGGCATTCATTCTGGTATGTTGTCATTTATACACATATGTTGTTTTTTTCCATGTAAAGGGCTGTACATCACACATGGCTGCTGAGGCAACATGGGCTCTGCTCTCCAAGATAATCCTCTGTGTTAACTCTCCCATCATTGATCCCTCTGGACATCTCGGTAAGTCTCCTAGTTGTCTCTTCTACAAGCAGAACTGGGCTCCTCTATGTGATTCTATCTGGTTTGTTACTTCTGGACCCCTCTATGTGATTCTATCTGGTTTGTTACTTCTGGACCCCTCTATGTGATTCTATCTGGTTTGTTACTTCTGGACCCCTCTATGTGATTCTATCTGGTTTGTTACTTCTGGACCCCTCTATGTGATTCTATCTGGTTTGTTACTTCTGGACCCCTCTATGTGATTCTATCTGGTTTGTTACTTCTGTCTTTTGTTACTTCTGTCTTATTCTAATGATGTGTATATTTCCAATGGCTAGGTTTCCCTTTGATAACAATGGCACTTCTCCCATATCTGGTGCACAACTACGAGAATCCTAGTCAGATTTGTCGAGATGCAGCTGACCGTGTCGCTCAGGTGAGGCGTTGTGTTGTTCTCTTCGCATGCTTACTGTGTTGAATACTACCTGTAAACTTTCACCTTGGCTTGTGTACCTCTAACATGTTTTTTTTTCTGATGTCCAGATGTGTAGTCATCAGGGTGACCGCCTGACCAATTTGGCTACAGTCATGTCACTGTACAGTAGAGGAACGTTTGGTAAAGACAGTTTTCAGTGGACTAAGTGTGTGGTCAAGTATCTGCTGGACGTTTATGCCTCTAGCGCCATCAGTATGGTCACTTTTTTGGTGGAGGTAAAAAAAAAAATTTTTTTAGTTCATAATTATCTGACAATGTGACAATTTATTTTGCTTTTATTAATAGTATGAATGTGTTACTATTTTTTTTTATTTCATATATTTTGTTGTTTTCTATTGTGTAATGAAAATGCTTATTAATAATTAATTACTTCTGAAATACCTACACATTATAATCAAGTCCAATGCTCATTTGTTTGTATCAATAAATTAATCTTATCTTATCTAAAACTTAAACATTGCAGGTTTTGGAGAAAGGTCAGCAACTGTACCAAACATCTTGCCTTCAGATTCTTTACTGCATGGTTCATTACCTTGACATTGCCTCAGCCCCAAGCTCTTTTCTTAACCTTGAACTTTTTCATGCAATTAACAAACATGTACAGGTCAGTGCCATAATAATAAGAAAAACAATTGTTGGTTCTTCTTGTTTTGGATTCAGGGAGATTACTAAGATTGTAAATCTGTAAAAAAAAAATGAGATTGCAAGATTGTTAATCTTAAAATTAATGAGGTTGCATAGTTTTACAGCAAATTATTAGTTAACAGTAGAATTCACTTCAATATATTTCTCATAGAATAGAGTTTTTATCCTATTTCATTGGTTTCTTGCACTGGTTCTAAATCATATTATTTATTTGGTTGCATTCTTTATAGACCAACAATTGGCGAGAGGCTCTCAAGATCCTAAAACTTGCTGTCACACGCTCTTCCACTCTGGCAACTCCGCCACCGTCTTCCCAGTCTTCGGCCATATCCAATGACCTGACTGTGTTTGCGGCGCACACCTCTTTCGCAGAAGCTGAGAGCTTGACAAAGTTCAGCAAGGAACTGCCAGGTAAGCCTGGGCCTTTAAAACACCAGTGAAACTTTTGTGAAGCAAAAAAAAAAGAACTTGTTCCCAATATAATGTACTGATTAGGTCTCAAATCAAAATGTAATATAAATATTTATTTAAGACACTTGTCTATGAAGTGTAGACTCTGACAATCTTGATGCAGATTTTGTAGCAGTCTTAGCCAATTATAAACTATTTAAAACATCTTTAGACTTTTTATAGAAATAAATTTTTGTAACAATGTTCCCAATGGTTGGTACAATGATATTAAAAGGTTTTAAATATTTTGAGTCAAGGGCCTATACATTTGTTCTAAGTATAAAATGACTGTTGGCATATTTAAAGTATCCCTTTCATTGGACTTAATTGGTGGAATAGGGCAGCCGTGTTCACCAAGTTTCTTTAATCATGGCATGTAATGGGATCATGTGGTCAGCACAATGCATAGCCACCTTTAATTTCCCCAAAAAATGTCAGGTACCGATCAGAGCTAGGATATACTAGGGAACACCCTTTAGATCCTTGTGCTTTCACCTGGAATCTGAATTCTTCAGAATGGAAGATGGGATGGCACTATAACCATTGTGTCCAACATAACAAAAAAAATTCCATAGTGCCGTTAATTCTCCATTCTCCTATACTCAGGACGTACACTGGATTTCACTATAGACCTATCCAGGACACCCATCATTGGCCGCAAGTTTTTCTCACCTGACATCGTCAAGCAGTCCACGGCAGACGAGAAAGAAAAGCCTCCTTCCACCAGCGGCTCAGCCGTGTCGCTCTCCCGTAAACCTTCCAACAATCAAGACATTGATTCAGTGTGGCGGCGTCCTCAGGCATCTCAGGTTTGAATTTTTTTCTGTAATTTTAAAATAGAGCCTAACCGAGTAGATCATTTCCACCGAGTACCAAATCTAAGTAGTTGAATGTACTATTTGCCTAATCAGAGTTTTGCTATCAATATATAAAACATTTTCACTTGAAAATCCCACCATTACCATCCCCACATTTCCAATGACATGCTTTCTTACAACACTAGCAGTAGATAGGTCTTTTACTAAATTGATCCTGTCCTTATTATGTAATAAAAGTTTGGAATTAATTGAAATATAATTTAGTCTTATATGGTAACTATTTGTGTGTATATTATATGCCGAGGTGAAACTAGACCTAAGGGAATGTGTAAGGTGAGTTTAAAAGTACATGCAACCTTCCATTCTTCATGTTAACACAGTTATCTGTAGGTTGTTGTTTTTTCATATTTGTATTTATAAACAAACATTAAACATTGTTTTTATGTACTTTTAAGTCATAAAACCATCTGCCCAATGTCCATTACACACGGCCTGAAAATAATTTTCATTTAATGTATTTTTAGCGATAAATTACAGTAATTTATTTTATGTGGCTGCCACCACAGTTAAGGTTTAACTGAATTCAAATCTGAAGGCAATGAAACAATTAAACTGTTTTCCTCCAGGCAAGAGTTAGAGAAAGACTTGTGAATCTGTTGACTTGCTTCGGCCAACGTGTGGGTCTTCCCAAGAGTCCATCTGTAAGTATTGCTACATCTGATGCATGGCTTCGTAGTTTTTTTTTACATTCCATCCCTCCTCCTGTCTTCCTGTCTTTCAGCCTATTGTCAACCTTCGCTGTTGTTTTTTTTTTGTGTATTCCCATTCATTTCATTATGATCACTTTCACTAAATGAATTATAAAATGTTCATGCCTAATCATATTTAACTTTAATTGATAACTGGGATACACAGTATTTGTTACATGTACTTATAACATTGATTCATGGTATATAGAGCTGCTGTTTGGTTTTGGTAAAAAAGGTTGCTTATACCATAAGGAATATGTAAACAATAACTAATATAGGCAGTTGTGCATGATAACATTGATATATTGAAATGTTATTTTGACTACTTGTTAAAAAGAATTACATCTAGACCAGTGAACCCAAAAGTAGACATTTACTGCTGGACTGTTTCATTTCGATTCATCTAAATAAAGTGGGTCAATTTCATCATCTAAGAGCCAACTGGGCAAATTAGAAGTGCTTTAGTACTTGTGAAAAAATGTTTAGGATTTGAATTGAAACAATTTGAATATATGATTAATCTAGGCCCCCAATTCTTTCTTTCAATAAATGAAGTGAATATCAAGAAAAGATCAATAATCTTACCCAACATTTTTTTTAATTAGCAACAGTAAATCAGAACTAAAGTGAATCAGAGATAGAAATGTGGAAAATTATTGAAGTTGTTTGCCAAAAGCAATAAAAATATTATTCTTTTCTGAAAATTTTTTTAAAGACTAAAAATAGGAGGCCATTGAAATGTCAAACTAAGCCTTGAGTGATTTAAAACTAAAGCCTCGTACATGATTTATTAAAATTATTTCCATTTATTTTTTATATTGAAAAGCCACTATGAAAAAATAATAGAAGGATTAAAATTTTTGTGTGAAATATGATACTTGTTAAGCAAATACTGTATTGTATGAGTTAAATTTCTAAACAATAAAAGTTGCATACAGTGTTCATCAATTCACTTTTTACTGTGAATTTAAATCCATGCAGTTTCCATATATGTATTCCCTGTACACAGTGTTCATCTATAACTAATTTTGTCATTCCATTTCTCTCTCTCTTTCTCTCTCTCTCCTGTTTCATCAATGATGCAACTTTTTTTTTTAAACTTCAGGAATATATTTTTTCCTTTATACAAAAAAATATTGTGCACTAAAAACTTTCTTTGAACGGCTGTTATCAAAGTGATTCTTTAATTAGGGATGAGCAAGTTAAAAACAGTTGGAATTCATTTTTTTTTAATGCTGTCATGTGTAACCCTAAAACTGGAAACAACAAAAGAATTTCCCAAGCTTCTGATTACTGTTTATCAACTTGTTCCATAGAAGGGTTGGACAATTAGACTTACCACTACTGAAATATGATTTTAGTTACATTTGATTTATCTAAAGAAATCTTGATTTCTATGCACATCTGAATTTCTGTTTAATCTGAACGAAATGAACATCTTTTACTTAAACTCCAGCTGTTTTTACATCAACTAGACATAGAAATGGAAAAACATAAACAATCGTGCAGACAGTTATGTTGGAATTCTTCAAATTATTATTATTATTCGCTGGTATATTTAATGTCACAAAATAATGGTGACAACATAACTTACCTGATTCCAATATTGTTTTTTCACATCCCAATTTTAAAAAAAACATGGATCTGTGAGAATAGTGAATGATAGTCGATTATTTAGTTTAGTGCAGGGAATAGTGATAGAAATTCAATTACAAAGTTCAGTGCAATGATAACAAATTAGGGTCTAACTATAGGGGCCAGTGCAGTGAATAGTGTAAATAAGCCCGGTTGTGTACTATAATATAGTCTATATTATATAATATTTTTACCAATTATATTTTGCTTGCCCAATTGTCTAATTAGGACACAGTTATCAATAAGGTAAGATTTATTTTTAATGAAAAGCAAAAAGAAAGCCAAAAAAAAAATGATGAAAGAAAAGAAAATCTTCATTTCCCCCATTATATTAGTTGAACCCGCTGATTTATTTGGAATTTCACAAGGAACTGTATTTGTACAATTTTTCAATCTACTATTGTTTGCAAATTGGGGTACCTTTGTAATTTCTATTCATCAATCAAACTCATTTAAAATTATCACAGTGGTATTTAACAAATGTAGATTTAGTAAAGACTAATGTTATTTCAACCTAAACATTTCTTTATTTATCTATATTAAAATGTATACATTATGGTTACACTTTTTATTGCAATTTGTAATTTGAGCATAATTTTAAATTATGACCACAAAAAATGTCTAGCCTTTTATTAATTTTGTCAAATTGAATTATATCTTATAAATCACCATTCTCAGTTATTACCAATATTGAATTTGGATAAAAACCAAGTGAAATAAAATACCTGGACCAATAATTTTACGAAAAATAAACAAGCAACAGTTCTAATATCCAATTATAATGTATATTGTCCACCAGTTAATATATCAATTTACATAATGATAGCCAATCCAAACAACAAACCTTTCTTTTATCTTTAAAAAAAAATTAAAAGCAACAGTAAACTTCCTCACTTGTGTCAACAATCAGATTCAGATTTATCTCCCTTCTATTCATTCTATCCAGTGATGTAGAATATATAGATCGCTTATTGCCCCAAAGCTTAGGGGATTCGATTTTGATTTCTGCAAAGAAGGTGAACCAAACATTATTGGTCAAAACAAACAGGCAGTGCTGGAAAACATTCTTTTTTTTTTAATGTTAGTGTAATACTATTTAGGAACTACACAGCTTCTCCAACCTTGATTTTCAAATTGAATTTCAATTTTATAGAAAGAAGACAAATATTTCATTTGGTTAAAAGAATGATTTGTTAGAATTAACACAAATATAGAACCAATTTCAATTAGCATTACAATAAGAATAAATGCACTATTGATTAATGAATATAAATAGATCAGTCATATATCCACCAGCAGAAAGGGAAAAAGAATTTCCATGAGTAACCAATGGTAAATGGCTTTTATGAGCAATCTTTATGCTCTACATCATCTACATCATTGACTAGCCTTTAAATAGAGCAGAGTTCATGCCAGTTTTTTTTGTTGAAAAATGAATTGGTTACAAGGGTAGCCTGTTTGCACACTAAATCATTTTGAAAATGATTTTTCTACATATTTTTTTTCCAGATATTTATTTATTTAAGCTTTTATATAAAATGCTTTTTTAAAATTCTTTTTGGAGATTAAAGTGTGTATATATATTTATTTTGCTGAACTATAATTTATTTGCTATATTTGTTTATGCCAGCTAAAAAACTCCTTTCTGCTCATGGTACAATGACTATAGTTAAACCTTTAAGGTTTTTTGTATATATTATCCACATCAATGTGTATTCTGTAATAAGAAACTCTTTTTGTTTTCTTTTTGCCTTTAGTCTCTACATTTTAATTTTCAATATATACCTCTAGCAGTTTTTCTTATTTCAGCACTGAGTTTATAAGTCATCAGCTTTTTTTCTTTTTTAATTTTTTGCTTTGCCTCTTAGAACATATTCCAGACGTGTTTTTACGAGTGTTAAGACTGCTATCAAATTGTCTTGTGATATTTGGTGGGATTAGCTTTCCTTTTGCATGCATTTTTACTAGTTAAGCTTCTGCTGATATTTTTGTGATTAACTCCCTTATCAAGTTCATGTTTTAATAGTCAAGAAGAGAGAAGAAAAATAATATCAAAATAAGTCAGATTATTAATTTTATAACTGCTTTGTTAAAAATGTATATTTTTAATTTGCAAATTTTAATTAGAAACAATAGTTTCTAAAATGTATTTACTTACTGTTCAGTTTGTTTACATCTTGCTACAATACAAGGTTCATTCAATATATGGCCAGATCTAATTGCATAGTTCATTCAATATATGGCCAGATCTAATTGCATAGTCATTCAATATATGGCCAGATCTAATTGCATAGTTCATTCCTAATTGCTTAATTTATTTATTTTAATCATTGTTAGTTTTTTTTTTGAAGCACTACAAAAATTCTTATTTTTTTAAATGAAAAAATTAAGTAAATTAAGTTTGTCAGTAATGGAAGCTTGAAGTATTTTTTTCTGACTACCCCAACAACTGAGACATTTTTGAAGGTTTTGTTTTAGTTGACACTTCAGTTGGTTCAGGCATAAGAGGGAGTCTTGATTTTTGTTGTGTGTGTGTATTCCAGAGAATGGGTTTCTTTTTTCTTTAAATCTTGTGTTAATTTTCATTTCTGTCTTACAACTTAACCCTTCCTGTACCGACCTACTTTCTATCTATGCTATCTTCAGTCCCGCTATATACGCCCCCGGGACTGTAAGGGTTAACCTTACATCATTCAGGACAGCATCTACAAGACTTATTTATACTTTCCATCTTCTGCAAATCCATACATGTTTTGGCATTGGAATATACCTTTTTTTTTGTGTAAATGTTTTCAGCTATATTTCAGTCTTGCAGGTTTGGGGCTGCAGAAAATCTTATCAATTTGTTTTTTAAAAACTTTGTAAATATGGCCCGGTGCTTGATGTTCTGAGGCTGTAATTCTGTAAATATTTGATTGAAATATTCAGTCTGACAAATTTCATTTACCAGCACTAAGTTTGAAGAGTTTCATTTTCTTTCTAGTTAAAAAAACATTTAAAAAAAAGGTTGTAATAAATAACACAAAGTTTTGTTGAACTACTTGCTTGTTTAAATAATTGTCATACTAACCAAATTGTATTGACCTTTTATCCTGTTTGTGTTGACCTGAGCAGAAATTTTGTGTCTAATATGTTGGCTTTTATAATTTAATGGATTTAATTTTTTTAATACTTCTTTACTAATCAAAATTTCACAAGAATTCCTCGCACTAAAAGACACATTTGTTTGTTTTTTGTGTAGTTAATTTGTTTGGCAGTATGGATTTTTAAAATCAGTCCACTCTATGTGTTTTTTTTCAGGTCATTTTCAGTCAGTCCAGTGACACGCTCGACCATCAGCCCAGTGTTGGTGGTTCCAGTGGGGAAGAAACGTCAATACCTGAAGCCTCTTCGAGTGAGTAGCAGACTTCAGCTGAAATATTTTACAATGTGTTCAGGCTTTTATAGTTGGCAATTGTTTTATTCAATAATTGTTCTTTTGTTTCTGGTGAATTATTCTTTTTATATCAATTGTCTCTGAGAGTAACAACAATTTAAAAAAAATCATGTTATATATAACAAAACGGGTGATTTTTCCACTTTTAAATCTTGTAAAAAAAGAAATGGTTAGCTGTAACAAAAAGAAATGCGTTTCTGTAACATTATATCTCATTGATTCCACAGATGATACTCTGATTGGCAATGAAAGCAGTGGCAATGAACTTATGGTCACATTCAAAGGATTTGACTTTTTGGACAATGAGTTGGAAGAATCTGAGGTAGACACACATTACAATTTTAGGACCTTGAAGTCAATGTTTGTTTTTGTTCCTTATAAAAGTATTGAGAATTTTCTTTGCATTCATTCATGCATTTTATCTCCTCAGTCTGAAGATTTCTTTTCTCAACTGGTTGACCGGCGCCACTCTCTCCACTTGGAGCAGTCGCCCACTTCTTCGGGGCGACCCAATTTTGGCAGTGAGCCCAACCTCCAGATGATCAGCAGTAATCTAACAAAGAGATCTCCGAGGGACAGTGTCACAGAAGAACCTTCAACAGATGACGAGGTACAAACTTTTTTAAAAGTCAGAAATTTGTAACAATTGTTGACATTACAATATTCAAGTAAACTATATGCTTTAGGGGCTTGATGCCCAAGTGGTACGAATCCTGTTAAAGGTAAGAATTTTTCACTGGAACTGGAAGGTGTCCCTGTGTCTACTCAGCCCTAATGCGTATCCAACATTAGTTGGGGTAAAGTAAAGGCGGCTGGGTATTGTGCTGGCCACACAATCCCCTAGTAGGCTGTGGCTACAGAAACTAGTGCACGCTGCTTCACCGGCTCCATAATAAATTTAGTCCAACGGGATACTTTGTTTACTTAACTGATTAACTACCGCATTAAAAGCAGAAAAAAATCAAGCTGTGGCCGAATTAAATTTATGTCCCGTTTTTTTTGCATGCGGGTATGTGTACATATTTGTGTGTTGTTCTCTTATCCATTGGTAGATTTTAAAACAAATCATACCATTTTGTGGGGGAATAAATTGTGCATAAGATAAATAAAAAAAATCTAGTTAATTTGTTAGTTTAAACAATAATTTATGTTGAAATGTGATTTGTAACGAAAAATTAGACGGAAGAATAAAAAAATCATTTTACCTAATATTTCTTCTTTTCCTCAATGAATTTATAGTTTTCACTCATAATTATTATAAAGTATATCAAAATAAAACATAATAAATCCAAGATGAAGATAATTGAGGGGTATTTACACAAACAAGATAAGGTTATAATGAATCGCATGAGCCGCTCACAGCGGCTCATGGTAGTTAATCAGTTAAGTTACTTTCGCGTTAAGGATTTTGTAAATTATAAGTCTACACCTCTTCATCAGAAAGAAGAGAAATTTTGGGGTTAGATATTAGATGTGTTTAAATTGTGACTTTAATTTTGCAGTCTGAAAGCTCAGAACAGGAGGCCAGTGGTGCCACCGCCACAGATTCACTTCCAGGGTCAGCCACAATGCAGACCAACTACATTGGACGCTTGTGCTCCAGCCCACTCACTGCATCAACGTAAGCATGTTGTTTCTGCTCTAATACTAAATGGGGTAGGTTTGTAACAATCATGAACATAGCAAGAAATAATTAACTTAATAATCTTGTTTGGCCAACAGTCAAAGTCTGACCAGCAACTCTCCAAGTGAAACAGACACAATTGACCTCAACTCCAGCCAGGCGTCCCCAGCATTTTCTCAGCTTTCTACATTTTTGCCCAATCTTCAGGCAGATGAAGTGGAAGATGCCTGGAAGAATCATGTTGCTAAGGTGACGGTAGAGTGTTCAGTCAGTTATGTTGGAAAAACTTGCCAGATCTTCCCAAAACTATTTAGAGTAAGTAGAAAAAATAATCTTTTTGAACCATGAATTTGTGCATTATTCATAAAGTAAAAATAATATACTGTCAACATTCCTTTAAATTTCAGGAGTAAAGACAAAAGTGTTGAATTCCATTGTTTTATTTTTAATTTTATTGAATATTATCCATGTTTAACAGGCTGCTTTTTTATGTGGATAATTTATTTAGCATCTTTATTTAGTTATGTTCATTGATATTTCTAAAATAATGGTACAAAGTTAAAATTGAAGTATCTTTAATGTTGTGGTTTTTTCATATTATCCGACAGGAACTTCGCAAACGTCTGACAACTATGACAAAGGAAGCCTGCTACTATATCTCAAAGTCAGAGAACTTAAAGCCTGTCACGTCACAAATAGGTAAAATAAAAAAGTTCATTGGAGCTCATGAAAGTGAAAAAAATATTTATCTTTAGATTCATAAAATTGTTGTATAGCCTTTAGAAACACTTTTATAAATGTTTTTTTACTCTTTCCCTCTTTCTATCTTTGTTCATATCTCCTTATATTCTTTCTGTTTATAAGTCTTCAGGGCAGATAGAAATGTTTGTCTCTTGGCACTATCAAATACCATAGAAATGTTTGTCTCTTGGCACTTAATTCTATCCAATACCATTTCAATCGTTTCATTGTTTTTGTCAATCTAGTTCTGCAGTACATTTGTGATAAATGCCTCCCTTGAATATTCTTCTTATTGGCCAAATAACTTGTGCAATCTAATCTTATAAAGCTAACTTCTCAATGTTATTTTTTTCTTAATGCATTCATTAACATGACCAAGTGTAATGATAAACTCTTCATTTCTGTTAGGCAAAGTGTTAGACCTGGTACATGAACAGCTGGACTGTCCATTCTTTTACTCAGAATCAGACTCGGTGAGTGTTAAGCACAACATTAGCTTGACAGTTTTTTTGTGTAAATATAATTTGTCTAGTGAACTAAATAAAATGAATTTCACCTTTTTTTACCGTCTAGCTTCTTGGTCTAAGGCTGGTGGACAGACACAGGTTCTGTGTCCTGGAGATTCAGGAATGTTTTCAGATTTATTCTACTAAAAAAGACCAAGCTGAACAGGTGAGAACAGAAAGTGTATAACCTTTCTTATCTCTTGCTAAACCTTTTAATTGGATTTTCCTTTATTTCCTTTCATAAACAGCCATTCATCTCTCCATATGATTGACCTTGTGTTAATAATCAAATGGCTAAAAAAAACATAATTACTTTTATAAGCTTTTATTGATATACTTATTTTTGGTCGTAACTTTTCCTCATTTGGCAAGTGTTTTCATTTTAGCCCCTTCTTAATCTTCTTGTATGTTTCCGTCATTAGCAATGTTACTTATGTTAACCTCCCTGTTAGTAGTGTATTCTAGGATACAAATACCAGAGTTTGAGATTCCCTGGGTTAGTTTTAAGGGATGCATCCAATCTGGACAATATTTAAAAACATTGCCATCCCAATGAAATTCCCAACTTTATTGTGATGCATTTTATTGCTAAGATGAAGTTGTCTGCTTTAAATTCTTGTCATGCCAGGATTATTTCCCATCTGTTCTGTCCAGAGTTATTCAGCTCTAATGTCCTCTCTACATTAGGATAGTTGGCTAGTGGTTGGCCACAATTTGCCCTTGTATCAAATACCTATGTACACAAAAAATTAGTGAATAGTTTTTTAACTACCTCACAAACTGTTGTGGAAACTAACTTTGATTTTACTTTGTTTAACTTGATGTTTGCATAACCTACCTTTACTGTTGCATCATGCAAAGCTAATTTCTTCTAATAGTGGTTATAATTTCAATATTTCATTACAAATATATTTTTTTCTCCTCCCCCCCCCCCCCCCCCCCCCCCCACAGAGCCTGGAGAGCCTCAAGTGTAGTATCAAACAGCAGTCACTGGGTGATGGAGGTTCTTATGTTATGGCTGGGGAGGAACAGGTTGGTTGGCCGTTTCCTTCATTTTAAATTTTCTATATTACCTTAGAGATTTGTTCAAGGCTGTAGAACATGTCAGCCTCTAGTCTTGACAATGTCTAGTGATCACCTCCTTTTTTTTAAAAAACAATGTTTTGTGCAGCTTACTTAATATTGGAATTAAGTCATGGTCAATTATTTTGATGTAAATACAGTAGTTTGTGTTCCCCCCCCCCTCACTTTTTTAAAGATGAATCGGTGGCTGCATATAATTTATTGGCCTGAAAACTGCCAAAACTTTTTTTTAGAACATTTATGTTTCCCACTAATCTTAAATTTCAAGACATTGAATTCACTTTTATTTAGCAGCAGCCATTTTTTTTTTACCTTTTGAGATTGGTGAAATCTTATTTTTGTTATTGTTTGTTTTCATAGATAATATATGTATATGATTTTTATTTTTAACACTAGCATACCTATGTGTCAGTATATTATTCCTTTAGTTTAATAACAACTGTGTTATACAAAAACCTTTTCAGCAACTTGAACTGTGCCAGAAGCTGTACAAGCTGATCTTCCAATTAGTCTTGCTGTTTGAGTCCTACCTCAAGCTTCTTGATGTCTTCCATATGGTAACTGCATCACCTCAGGTAATCTCCCCTTTTTGCACTTTTTTTTACTCTTCTAATGCCTAATGACCATGGCAGTAATCAATATTTGCTAGGTTGTTGTGAAAAGTTTGTTTTCACAGTCTCAATAAAAATCTATCTTTAAGATATTTCCATTATTTCATCAGTCTGTTCACATTTACTCAAACAACAAGGGTTGTACTTTTTTTATTAAGGACCTTCTGGTTATATAGGGAATAAGGATTCCACCCGTTTCTCTTTGCCACAAGATATAAAGAAATTTTGTAAATCAGTTCAGGTCATGAGAGTTGAACAGATTTCTGGTCGTTATGTGAGTCAGACTAATACATTGGGCCTAGACAAGATACTTGAAGTTTTAGTACTATCTTACTGGACCTCCCTTGACCCATCCTTAAACAATCATGTTATAGTTCAAATATAGAGCATTATATATTTCAAGTGATGAAATTGAAAGAAAGTTAGACAAAGTAAACCTTTCCAGACCAGTAAAATGCTATTGTCTGTCAGTGGTACAATTTGTCTAAACACAAGTTACTTCTCTAAATATGATGTTAGATTTGCTGCCAAATCTAATTGTTTTTTGTTGACTACATACAGAATAAACTGAATTCTTCCAGCACAAACTAGATTAAACCAGTTAATGTAAAAAATAAAAATCTGAATACCCTGTAACTTGGCCATTATTTAGAAATTATGAAATTTGGACAAATCTCTTGTACCGTACTGAGGGTAAGAGCATTCAAATAATTGCTTCTCTTTTTTTTTTAAATCTGTCCTCAGGTGTCTGATGTGTCAAACCAGGTGATGTCCATTAAAAAAGAACTTCACTTGTCACTCCAAGAACTGGACAATGGTCAGGCGTCACCATTTAATGTGGACACAATCAGCAAGCAGGAAGGAGTCATAGCGCTGGCAGAATATCTCCAGGGAGGACATTACTTGAAAGCCATTCAGATCCTCAGATCCTTTAGGTACAGTTTCAAACACATTCCTTTCCCAACAGACTGTCTGATACACATTCCACATGGTGGCCGAGCATTTGGCTGGCATACCAAAAGTGAAGGGTTCGAATCCTGGTGAAGGCTAGGCATTGTTCCCGGGTCTGGAGAGTGTTCCTGAGTCTACCCAGCTCTGACAATAGTTAGGGAAATTATAGGCGGCTGGGCATTGTGCTAGCCACACAATCTCCTAGTAATGCATGGCCACAGAAACTTGTATTCACAAGTCCTATTGATCAAATTGCTCTGACAGGAACACTTGACTTTTTTTTACTACTTTCCCAAGGAAATGGTTAATATCTACACATATTTTCAACTTGATGTTACATATATACCTTTTAAAACATTTATTCACAATTCCTTTTACAGGGTTCTCAGTCTGGAAAGTCTGGAAAAGTCTGGAATTTTAAAAAAAATCAAGGCCTAGACAACCTTGAATATTGGCATGTTAGCCTGGAAAAATAGCCTGTCAGCCTGGAAATTTATCTAAATTTATATTTATATCTAAATTTATTATAAAATGAAGGTCAGACAAAAAACGCCAATCCCATTTTTCTACGCCATAAACGCCCACTGACCGAGCCTTAGATTAATACCTTATTCACGCAATATTTAGGTCACTTAGGGGGAGGAGGCGCATGACCATTATCCAAATAACGTGTTACAGCAGCCTGGAATTTGGCTCTTATAGCCTTGAAATATGCTGGAAAGAGCCTTGGAATTGTTTTTAGAAAAAAATTTGAGAACCGTGCTTTTAGGCTTTTCCATTATTTCCAACTAATGCCCACAATATCTTTGTCTTATCTTTACACCGCATTTTATATTTCAACAAATTTTTTAACCCAGATCCTCCTGGCCTAACGACATATTTGGTATGACCACCGAAGATGATGTCACCACTCTACTCAGCATTTACTGCAGTAGTCTGGCTGAGAAGAAACAAGGTGAGTGTTCAATACTCGAGGATTAACAAGATTTCTTTCTAGAACCGATTTACTTTACATTTTTTTTTACAGAACTAGTAGTTTAGTTTTCTTATTTTTTGTTTACAGACAATTCCCAAACATTTATTAGCACATTCTACTATACTATTTCAATTTGAGTTTTCAACATTGAAATGTTTGGCTTACAATAAACAAAAGTGAATCCACCAATTGAAGCGAACACTAAATTAACTTATTGATGAGTAATAATGAAACAACACAAGAAAATATGTCTTTATCGTTCACTAATGGTGTGGAGAGAACTACCTGATATTGAACATCACAAAAACGAAAGAAATGATTGTAGACATCCGGAAGGAGAAACACAAGCTGGCTGATTTGCACATAAACAACCAAATAATAGATCAAGTCTCGCAATATAAATATCTTGGCGTCACAATTACTGACAAACTGACTTGGTCTGACCACTGCCAAAGCCTTTGTAAGAAAATGCACCAACGACTTTTCTGTCTTAATAAACTAAAAATATTTCACATAGAGAAAACCATTATGAATCTATTTTACTCGGCGACTGTTGGTAGCATCATAACCTTTGCAATCACCTGCTGGTATGGTAATACCACCACATTGAACAAACACAGGATAGACCGCCTAATAAACAAAGCCTCTCATACTACACAGACAGAATTACCATCTCTTGCGGATATTTTCAGTTCAAGGTGCCTGTCTATGATTGATAAAATCCTCCAAGATCATGTACACCCGCTTCATGATAGTTACATAATATCTAGTCGAAGTGGTTGGCTTCTTTCAATAATGGCAAGAACAGAGAGATTTAGGAACTCTTTTGTTCCACTGTCAGTGAGACTCTTTCAAAAGAATCATCTTTCAGCCAGGAAATACAATGGCTCAATAGCTGACTCCTAAATAATAGGCCTACTTATTTCTTGTATGATAAATGGTATGATAGTGTGCGTGAATGTCTATTGTGTTTGAGTACAAATGGTTCTTTAATATTGTTTTAGGTATGCTGAAAGACGAAATTTATGTAATCAAGTCAAATTTCCATTTATTTGGATCAATAAAGCAATCTTATCTTATCTTATGTTAATTATTAATTTTATTCAAGTACAATTTTAAAGTTTAATAAAAAAAATTGAGTGATGTATACTTCACTAAAAATTATTTTCCTACACTTGTTATTGGTCACACTCTTGAGAGGGTTTCAGATGCCAAGTACCTTGGAGTGAACATCACAGAAAAACTCCACTGGGGCACGCATGTCCAATCTATTGCTGCCAAAGCAAATAGAGCTTGCGCCTTCGTCCATAGGACCCTCAAGGGATGCTCCACCAGGATCCAGACCCATTGTTATAAAGTTTAGCTCGTCCCATCCTGGAGTACGCATCGACTGTATGGGATCCTCATCAACAACACCTGATATCTAAGCTGGAGATGACCCAACGTCGAGCGGCACGTCGTATCTTACAGGACTACGGCCTTAAAACTAGCGCCTCAGCTTTGGTGGCCCAACTCCAACTGGAGCCCCTACAACTCCGCAGAGCGATAAACAAGGTCACCACTATTTACAAGATTGTTAACCGCCACGTGGAAATGTCCACACAGTCAGGCTGAATCCAACAGGTGTCACGCTCTACCCGAGGCCATCAGCTCAAGCTGCATGTCCCACACGCACGCACCGACGTTTACAAATATTCTTTTTTTTTCGTCAGCCATTAGACTGTGGAACACCCTGGACCAGGCCTCCATCACTGCCCCTACAGTTCCGGCTTTCAAATTGTCACTTAAGTGCTGGTCTAAAAACCTAAAGTGACACTCTGTCATTTGTTTATAATTGTTGTTTGTGATGCTTTTTATTTTATGTGTATTTAAATTGTGGACTCTTTCCTCGGTTCTAACGGGTTCTCCACAGTATTATGAAGAAGAAGAAGAAGAAGCCCTAGTTATATTATGGCTGTAGCAAACATAGATTTTTGTAGGGCTTATGGAGATTTTTAAAAATATTTAGGTATAAAAGAATGGTATTTTAGAACCTTAAAAAGCAAATTATCCTAAGTTTGAGTAGTTCAATTTTGTATTAGTTTTCCTGATTCACTTATGGGTATCTAGATTGAGTAATTTGTGGATTTTGAAGTTTGTATACTACTAGCTCATTATTCTTCTGCAGGTTTATTTGCACTGACCCGAACAAGCTTGGAGTTATCGCCTTTGTATAGCCAGCTTATGGACATCAACATAAGACTCAGTCCTAGTTCACTGACGTCATCAACTTCTTCCGCCACTGGTGAGTTTTTTATTCCTTTTTATTGAATTTTTAAAGACTCCTTTGTAAACACATATAAAAATATAAAAATATTGTATGTTGGTATGCATAGGCAGGTTGAAATATCAAGGTCAGAGTCCTCAAAACACAAGGGATATAACTATTTTTCTTGTTAGTTATTTATCTCCCCTGGCCTACGCATAAAATTACATTCCGAATGCTTGCCCTTTTTTTATCATTTGTTTTTTAAATCTATTACTATTTTTGTAGTTGGCAGACGAGATTTGAAATCTACATTATTTATGTATCCCAAATATTGTGTATATTCCTTTAACCTTCATTAGGTCTCAATCTGGGTTCCACGACACTGATACTGTCATCACCGTCATCTCCCAGAGGTGCAGGCAGCAGCAGAGACAGTGGTGGCAGTGGGGACGGCAATGCCAGGAACTTGTCAGAAGAGCACCGAAGGCTGGAGCTGCTCTTGAAGTCCACTGACTCCAGCATCTTATGACTATAGGCTGAAAGGGTGGGCGTGCTGAATTCTGAGGCATCTAAGATAGTGGCTATGGCAGGGGACAAGGATAGTAACCAATGAATATATAACCTTCATCATACCATCTGACTTCTAGGCACGTCTTGGAATGGCTAGGCCCAACCCATTTTAACAAAATTCTACTACAGTACACATAAAAGATGCCTCTTTCCTTAAATAGGGCAGGACTACTATCAATATTGACTAGCAGATTTTGACTTCTTTTTTTTTCAATTTACTTATTTTATAATTCCTGATGCTGTAAATATACTGGTACTTCTAGTAATTAAACTAAACTCTACCACTAGTCAAAACAAAGGTAGCGTTTGTGTTTTCTTTTTGACTCTCAAAAAACCTGTTCTCTAAGCTTTTATGCATCTTGCTAATATTTTGATGTAACACTTCACCAACATTTCATCATAACGTGTCTTAACTTGTAATAAAAGTACCAACACAAAGACATAGCCTTTTAATTTCATACAATTAGTTACAATTGTAACTTTTCAAAATGATTTTTTTTTTAATAAGTTTTTTTATGTTGTTGTTTTTTTAACATGAAATTATTTTTTTTAATTTTGGGATTTGTTTTTCAATCTTATATTTAGTTCTATGAACAAACGAAACAATTTCTTTGTGTGTTATTGTTGTGTAAATAACAAACTCAATATGTGATTTGTTATCTTTTATTAATTCACAAATAAACACTGAATCTCATTGTAAAAATACAAATTGTAAAAAAACAAACATTATATTATGTATTTAGTTGTTTTTTCTTTTAACTTCTGAAATCAAAGTTTGTTTGTAATTTTTCTTCTTTTACATATTTGAATTAGCTTGAGTTTTATTATTGTATATAATTATACGAGCCACTTTTAAAGATTAGGATGATATATAGACTATAGACTGCATGTTGACATTGATTTGTATTTGTTAAAAAAAAAATTGAGATAAGAGCCACAAGAGAAACCATTGTGACCACTTAAGTTTTTCAAGCTTTTAATAACATCTTTTTACAGCTCTTTATGTATATAAAACCATAAGCCATGATAAACCATCTTTTTGAGTCTTAATTATACTATCAGATTAATTTTGGACAATAATTGTGTCATGGCTACTATTTTAAAATTGTATGGTGTTAAGTGTTTGTGAAGCTTTGTATGATATTCAAAGCCTAACAGGCTATAAGGCCCACATGGCTAGTGAGAAAAACTTAACCAGTCTCTTTGACCTCAGCATATAGGGAATTTTGTGGCCAGTACATTGTCTCGCTACTGTTATCCACATGACTGCTTAAATCAGGAGTTGAGCCCTTGTGACTACCTGGGAAGTGAAAACTATGTCATTAAAAAATCCTACCCCATTTAAATATAATCTTAAAATTATTTCTTTTTACTAAGTTTGACATATTATCTGAATTTTTTTTTACTAATGCACCACCATTGAATTAACAAGGAGACAAAGATAAACTTTGCTAAATTTAGGTTTGGTCTATAAATCCTTAAAGAAAAAGAAAAAAAGAACTCTTGTTCTTTGTAGTGTTTTTATTTTACTAATTCATCGAGATACATTGAAGTAAATCTTACTAATATTTCCATCATTTACTTCTTCCATATTTTAAAGGATTTAAAATAAATGATATCATGTTAGAAGTATGTGTTCAATGCATCCATAAGACTTTTAGAAATATTTAGTGTTTGTTCTTTACTTTATAGTTTCAATGTATCTTTCATACAGATAAGAATTATTGACATTGAGTAAATACTTTATCTCTTCTTTAGTCTTAAGCATTTACTAAACCTTAAATATCATGTTTCTCTTAATACTTTCATTGCCAGATAAATGTCACTGTGTAAATATAAAAAAATTTTTCTTAGCCTTAATATTTATTTATAGTCAACAGCAGAAAGATTTAGTCTGGGAGAGTCATTTCCCTTGGTCAAGGTGCTGACCACTGAGCTACTTACCAACCACTGATGTATATATACACATGTCTTTAATTCATAGTCTTGTTACAGAAATACACAAAAAGAATAAAAAGGAAAAAAACTTTCTGGGTCAGGGCTTATTCCAATGCAAAGATGTGTTTTTATTTAAGCCCTTCCATTACATGTATTTATAGACCATTATTGCCAGTCCAAATGATTTTTTAAAAAAGATGTTTCCTTCATAATCCGTCTGAAGTATGTAAAAATATGTTAATGTTGGAAAATGATTTTATGATTATAAACAGGTGGTTTTCAAAGTGCAGGATGCAACAGCTTTCAGATTTTCCCTAAAAAGAGCAATTTAAATCAACAATTACAATATGTGTACATGAAAAATAATGTTTTTTTTAGACCAAGATATAAAAAAGTCTTTCTATAATTGTTTATATAGATGTTCCTGAACCAATGAAATTTAGTTTTAAAATATCTATCTAAACCTTGATGATAAGCAAGTCCTGACAGTGTCGATTAATAAATTTGTGCAAGTTTTTAACAGGAGGTGATGGAACTCTTTATATAAAAAAAATTTATAATTTTTCAGTTGTCTATATCTATATTTGAATTGGGGGCACGGTGGCCGAGCGGCAGTGCATATTGCTGGCATACCGAAGGTCCTGGGTTTGAATCCTGGTGCAGGCTAGGTTTTTTTCATGGGCGTGGATGGTGTCCCTGAGTATACCCAGCTCTGATGGTTTACCTGACCTTAGTTGGGTTAAAATTAAGGCGTCTGTGCATAGTGCTGGCCACACAAACGCTGCTTCACCGACTCTATGGATCAATTTGTCAGAGGGGCTTTTTTACTATATTAGAATAACTTGTTTATATGTTTCAATAACAATGGTGAACAGTTTAAATAACCTTACTTTCATGGCATTGTAACTGCTGAATAATGAGTCTATTAAATATATTTGTTCTTTTACTTCCAGATTAAATTATGTCTTTACAATTAAACAAGTCATGTATTTTTTTTTTTTTTCTTAATTTCCCTCCTGAATGTTTAGTAATGTTTTGCAATTCTATATTCCAAGTAAATTATAAAGTAAATTTGAAAAAAATGTTTTGCCTGTTTTTTTAATATTAAGTTAAATAGAATGAATTCATTGCTGTAAATTGCATAACTACTTTTTCAATTAAATGTGGCAAAATACAACATTATGAGCTTTGACTTAATCAAAGTTTTTAAAACTTTTATTTAGCGTCCCAAATAAAAAATTGGGGCACGGTAGTATGCTGTGGCCACAGAAACTGGTGAACGCTGCTTCACTGGCCCTTTGTATACTTAACCAATAAAAAAAAAGTTTGAGCTGCCTTTGCTGTAAACATAACAATAGAACTAATGATGCATGGTTTATTCCTGTAATTAATGCAAATTCTAATCTAGCCAAGGACCAAAAAGGGATTAGTTATATTTTACTAACAGCCAGATTAAAATCAAATAATGAAATTGAATGCCAAGATTGATCAGACAACTAAACAAAACTAATAATTCCTATTTGATGCCAATGTGCAAAGGGGCAAAAAACTAAACCATGCCCATAATTGTGTGATGAAGTAAAGAAATGGCAGGTATGTAAGGTCTAAGGGCAAAACTAGACATTTTCAGAACTGCCCATTGTAATTCCTCTATAGTTGAACGTTTTATGGGTGAAAAGACATGCTCTGGTCCAGTTAAACTTCTATTTTATGGAATTATTTACCTAACAGGCTACGGTATCGTAATACTTCATTTCAGTATCTGCATTGATTTTTTGTAGTTACTTGTTATATTTATATTGTAGGCTACTTCTTCTTCGTTCTCAAAAGTTATGATTTGGAGGATTTAGACAACAAGTCCAATACTTGTGATCCCTCCATCATTTTGAGTATTGCGTGCTGACGAGTTTTACGCCATATTGGCCCGTGGTCTCCGACTCAATGTTTTCTCTAGCTCTTGTGTACTTTCTTATTTCCTACCATTTTGTCTCTTAGTATTTTTTACTTTTTCTTGTTCACTAAGATTTGTGTTCAAGACTATTGTGTTCAATTTGTTTATATAAGTTGCAATTTCTTCAGTGCCGTTCCATTTGCTGAATATATTTTTATCTACTTTATGGACTGTTCTTCATTTTCTGTCTTATCTTTGCTCTTTACTTTGAAATTTGGAATCTTCATATCATTATCTTTGTTTCTATATATCATAATCTTTGTTTCTATCATATTGCTTTGTTTGTGTTGCTGTTGAAATTGTGCACATTACTACTTGTTGTATTTATAGTTCTGTGCTATTGAAGGGTAATACTTTGGTTTAACAAAAAGTAGGGTTTTAAAAAATTCCAACTTAACCTTTTTTCGCTTGGAGCTATTGATTAGTGTCTTAGGAAATGCGGCAAACCATTTTCAATGAACATTTTTTAATATTTTTTTATGTAATTTTTCTAGTGTTTACATTTGGAGTGTGATGTCACTCTCCCCACCCCTGATGTCACTCTCCCCACCCCTGATGTCACTCTCCCCACCCCTGATGTCACTCTCCCCACCCCCCTGATGTCACTCTCCCCACCCCCTGATGTCACTCTCCCAACCCCTTGATGTCACTCTCCCCACCCCCTGATGTCACTCTCCCCACCCCCTGATGTCACTCTCCCAACCCCCTGATGTCACTCTCCCCACCCCTGATGTCACTCTCCCCACCCCCTGATGTCACTCTCCCAACCCCCTGATGTCACTCTCCCCACCCCTGATGTCACTCTCCCCACCCCCTGATGTCACTCTCCCCACCCCCCTGATGTCACTCTCCCCACCCCCTGATGTCTCTCTCCCCACCCCCTGATGTCTCTCTCCCCCTCCCCTGATGTCACTCTCCCCACCCCACCCCCTGATGTCACTCTCCCCACCCCCCCCTGATGTCACTCTCCCCCCTGATGTCACTCTCCCCACCATCTGATGTCACTCTCCCCACCATCTGATGTCACTCTCCCCACCATCTGATGTCACTCTCCCCACCATCTGATGTCACTCTCCCCACCATCTGATGTCACTCTCCCCACCCCCTGATGTCACTCTCCCCACCCCCTGATGTCACTCATATGTTTTGATATGATATGATAAGAGAGACCTGAAAGCTTTGGCCATGGACACAAACAGCTGGGAGGAACTTGCCAAGGACAGGTTCAGCTGGAGACAAGCGCTGACCTCCGGGCTGGAAGCAGGAGAAAGAAACCTGCAACGGCTCGCTGACGAGAAGCGAACCAGAAGGAAGGAAAGAGACCAGCCAATGACCAATTCTGCCTTCTCGTGCCAGATGTGCAACAAAGACTGTCACTCGCGTGTGGGCTTGTACAGCCACAGCAGAAGCTGCACGACCAGGAGCGCACACTCCCTAGGGCACACTAAATTCCGTCGTCTCTCGAGACTAATGGAAGCCAACGATATCTCTAACACTGATCTTTTTTTTCCCACTGTGTGTCAACTCTCTCCCTGTCTGTGTAACACACTCACTGGCTCCCCCGTGCTGACCTCTTGAAGGCTCTTGAACACATCACGTGCTGATGGACAATGTCTCTGTGTTCTTGCCACCTTCATTATTGTATTTGTTATTGACAGTTTATATAAGAATTTTTGTTTTAAAACTTTACAAATTAGAATATTTGCTATAATATCATTTTTAAAATGAGCCAAAATAAATTTGTCTTATAAATAATTAAATGTATGCTATATCAGTGTAGGGCGCCTATGCTTAATCTAATTAAAGAAGATGAACATAAATCTCATTTCAATTTAACTAGTCGAAAGTGTTTTTGTTTTTATGTTTATCCGAGCATCGAAAAACAATCTATTTATGAAGATACATACGGTATCTCAATATTTTTATTAGTAGGCCACTAGACCTATTTTGGGGGCCTAATCGTAAAATTTTCGTAATATTAGGGTAACACACTACTGTGTTTATGTAAACATATTATATAGCTCAGTGACACAGCTTAAAAAAATAATAATAAGTGCCATCTACCGGACTTTTTTTCCATTATGACATCACCACTCACCATAGATATCTATGACATCATCAGTAAAAAGTCAGGACCAGGGCAAGTAAAATCATGCACAGTTCACAGTGATTTGGAATAACTATCAATTTTCGTTAGTAAAAGTGAAACATATGTCTTAATAAGCAATATGTCAACGCTATTGTTCAACGCTGGGTTAATAGGTAAGTTTATCTAATCTGGTTTCATTTTAATTTAGGCCTATTGACAAGTTTTAAATTTAAGGCGGGTTTCACAAAGTACAAAATGGCCACCAAACTTCAAAGTCAAAGGGTTAAAATTACCTTTTTTTTTCAATATTTGAACAAAATAAAATTGTATGCATAAAATGTTTTTTTTTTACATGTTTGTGTTTATAAATAATAAAAGTATCAGCAAACTCAATGTTGTGAGTTATTTATTTATTTTAGTGTTGTTTATTATATTTTGGTGTTCCGCGTGATCAATCATGCTGCTTCATGCAGATCCCAATTCCCCTCAGCATTAGGCCTATAATAATTGGCCTATATTAAATGTAGTCTACCTACTTTAAAAGCTTTAACTAAAAGTATATAAAAACAAAATGTAAGCGATTTCAGAATGTTTTTCATTTACACATATCATTCACATATTATGTTATAATATATGTTACACTTGCAATGAAAGCCCGTTACTGGCGTTACAGATGTTTATTATATAGTCTAGATTTAGGCTAGTGGCCTAGGCCATTAAAAAAAAATCTCTTTAGTTTTTTACGCCCCGTCTGTAATTTTTTCTTCATTCACGGCGCTAGATTTCTATAACTCTCCAAATTAATAAAAACGGCATTATTTTTAAATATTCTGCCACAAATTTTATTTATTTGCTAATAAATCATCGGTGTACATTAGGCTACGAAAAACGAGCTCGGTAGGCAAAATTTAATGTGAAACACAAAAGTTGAATCGATTTTTCTTTAATTTTCAAATTTAACATATAAATCCAATTGGATGGTCGTTTTGTTCTTTTTGATTCATTTGCCGACTTAAAAAATGCGTTTCTCGATTTAATATTATTATTTTACCCGTGTCTGACAGAGATGTTGCACCATGTTCTAAATCGGCTATATTCCAGTTCAATTTATAGACTATCATTAAACAGAGAATGAGGTTAAATCGCACAGAGTCATATTTATACATTAATTTAGTATCGATATCCTATTGAAACCGGATGTTCGAGGACAGAAAAGGGGAGAGAGATGTCACAACTCTAGACTCTAAACGTGTATAATGATAGCGTCAGATCAAAGGCTTGACGACTTCAACTGTCCGAATTTAATATCTTTTTCCTTTCTATTAAGATTGGGTGTCAAACTTAACCTTCAGTGTTTGAGGCTATTAATATTTTATCTTTAATATTTTATTATTCTAGCACAGTTCAGAGACTTTGTTTCTTCTTTTATAAACTTTCCATTGAATTTACTGCATTCACTGTAGATCCCTCAACAGCGTGGACACTTTGTATCACTCTATTCTTAGTGCCAACCTCAGCTATAACATTTGGATGATTATAAAACTTTGGCTGCTTTTGTCCCATAGGCAAGCTACTGAAGAACGGGGGTTCAATATCAACAAAGACACAACCCAAACAAACCTGAGTGAACACAGCTTATTAGTGTCAAAGATAGTAATTAAAGACCACATTTCCCATGTTGGGGGAATTTCAAGTATCTGTTTAACAAAAGAAATGGTAGCTGCAGCACAGAGGGGCAGAAAAGAGTACCATTTTTCATTTTTAGATAATAAGAAAAAATCTTCAAAACAAAAACTAGCAGAGAAAGATATTGAAGAACTGAGAACAAAGAGGCAAAGGCTCATCGATGATGCAAACAAAACTTCAGAAACTGCAGGGCAATTGCAAAGTCTACCACATCTCTCTAAGGCAAATGCTAAATTAAATGGTTTTAAAGCAATAGAAAAAAACAAAAATCTTGGAAGAATTAACAAGTATGATTGAGGAAAAAATGAAATTGTTCAAAAATTTATAATTTTCTGATGAAAAAAGTTTATTTATTTTTACTAAATAAATTTTGATTTCATTGAATTTTTTAACATTGTGCGAAATTCTGTATTGTCAGTAACCTATATTCTAGTAACATTACACTAGTAAATTTCACTTATCATATTTTCTATATTACAGTGTTGCGATAACCATAAATTTTGCTCTTATAGCCAGGAAACAGTCAGGAAATTTTTTTTTCAGAAAAAAAGTGAGAACCTTGTGTTAAATATTGATGGCTGATCTTTCTAGAACAAAGTTCTCTCAATGTGCAAAGAGAAAATATGTTATATAGTTGGTCAAGGGGCACGGTGGGTGAACGGCAGCTTGCTCGAATCCAATTAAAAGCTAAGATTTGTTCCAGAGTCTGGAGATTTCCACGAGTCTACCCAGCTCTCATGGGTACCCGACTTAAGTTGGGGTATTGTAAAGGCGGCTGGAAATTGTGCTGGCCACACAATTCACTAGTATGCAATGGTCACAGAAACTGAATGCTGGTTCACCGGCCCTATGGATCAATTTGGTCAGACAGGATACTTTTACATGGTTGCATATTTCTTTGGGTATCCAGCTCAGTATTCTTCTTTTTTTGCAGATATTCTAATCATTGTAGCCCTGGTCCTGATTGTACATTACAGTATAAATTGGTGGTTCCCTCCAGGAAGTCGGGTAACAAATGCAAGTACAGTAACAACTGCAAAACCAGTAAGAACTTTTATTATATCAATATAAAAAAATGCTTATATATAATATGCTTGTTTGTATTTAAATATGTATAGTATAATATATGTTTGTTCTCTATCCAGCTCATATCTGTTTGTACTAAATTAAAACATGTTCAAATTAAAATATATTGTTGTCTTTTTAAAAATACCGGTATTTGTATCTATAGGAACCACCTATTCAAGATGTTGACGATATAAGTGATTTTGACGATATGAGCGACGGGGACGGGGAGGATATGAACAACAGTAAGAGAATCTATATTATTATCTCACTATATATTATATATAAATAGTATGTATATATGTAAAAGTTAAATCTAAATAACATGACGCTTTAATTCCATATGGTATGCATTTTAATAACCAATTTTTTATATATTTTTTAATAGTCTCCTGGAGGAAAGTAACAAAAACTAAAACTAAAAAAAAAACAATAGTTACCCGAATGCTATGATGTTTTAAGCTGCGTGCCTTCCTTGTCATAGTCTTCAACTTTGCCCTCTGGCAGTACAGTGAGTGCCGTTTCCTCTCATTAGCATAGACAAAAAATGCTTTGATCAATATGATTGTTAACCTTGTAATTGAAAAACAAAAACATATAGTGTTTATAATCTATCTAAGTTCTAGCTAATTTAACTAATCGTTCTAATGTCATCTCCCAGGTTAGAGTAAAGAAAACTATTCTAAAAAAAATGCTGTCTGACTCCACAGCCAAGTCTATTGGCTTGGCACTATCCTTATATCCTGAAGACCTTCGACTCCATACTTAGGGCACTTGACCTGGGACAGGACCAAACAGAAAATGCTAAGAAGGAGCCAGAAGAAATGATAACGTAAGTTCACAATGACTGGAAAATTATTGAATGTAAATTTTGCAATTTACTACTATTACCAGTGTCAAAATAGTTTATAAAAAGAAAATCTATGAACAATTTATTACCCGCTTTTGGCATTTTACTCTTTAAATTCATTTGTGAACTTAGTTTCTTTTTGGCAATAAAGAATAGTGTCATATTATAGTCGTGAAAGCAGGGGCGAAGCCAGGTATTTTTTATAGGGTGAGCTGAACTTTTGTGTGACAAACATTTATCATTTTTATTCTTTGCTAATTTAGTACATATTTAAAAAAAACAGTTGACATTTTTTTGTTTCTTTTTTTGTAGAGGGGCCTAGCGCCGCCCCCCCCCCCCCCTCAGCCTTAGGGGCTTTACACCTACATGACAAGCAAATGCATGTTTCTCATAATGCTTCTGAAATCAAATTTAGCTTAATATGGAGCATATGTATACACAATTTCCATGAATAGTATAATTCACCAATACATAGTAGGAAGAGAATTATAGTTCCTTTTGGTTTTCTCTGGGCCAAGCTGGGCATGCAGTTTTGTTTTCATTTGAACTCAACGTATCTGGTTCAATTACTTTAAAAGCACCTTGGATTTTTCACCAAGATCTGAGTTTTACAAATACTGACTTAGTAGTCTTTTATTTAAATAGTGCTTTGAGAATTGTCTTTACAGTATTCATTTATATCTAGATAATGAAGATGTTCTACAAATATTTTCATTGCTGATGAAATGTTTAAAAGTTAATGTATTTATTTTGGGTGTTTTTAGGTTTTGTTCAGTTGATTCAGAAAGAGAACAGTGACACTAAACCAGCTCTGCTTGACAACACATTGAGACTTTTATCTCAGCTTCTGGTGCAGTGGAAGTCAACCATGACTACATGACAACACAAGGACCCAATCAACAAGCAATGAAGGTAAAATCAAAGGAGGAAATACACCAAAAGAAAGAAACACTAAAATAAACAGCAAAAAATTAAACTAATATTGCATTATTTTTCCCCATCATATAATAACAAATATTATATTTTCTTGGTAACAATGACCTTTAGCTTTAAACTTTATAATCTTAGAGAAATCAAGTCTCACATTTCTAATTAGATTGGTGTTGATTTTTTTAGTCATTACTCTCTTTTTATCATTGATTTATGAAAGTAAAATTTAATACTATTAAACTATTGGACCAATCATTAGGGTGTTGGGTCATCTGGTGAAGTGCTTGATAGATTACTATAATTTGCCCTGTATTTAATAACAGGATCTTAATAGGTCCCATGTGCATCTATCTCTCTTGTTTGTTATTGCAACTTACTGATAGCTTAGCATTGTGCTGGCCACACAATCCAATGAAATGCTGTTGCACCTATATACAGTTGTCTTTTAGGCTATTATATGTGAAAAGAATGTGTGGTCTCTCATTGTTTTGTTATCTCATTCAATGTCATTAGACCAAAGTTTTTTTTTTAAAAAGGCTTTTAAATTTTTTAGAAGACTGAAAGATTGCATTTCACCTTGTAAACTGTGTTAGAACCTTACTGACTTTGATTCAACTTTTTTAAGCTTTATGTTAGCAAACCTATCTTTACATTTTGCTAAAGGAATTTCTTCTTAATGCAGACATGCCTACCGTTCCGCTTTTGGCGTATTTGTTCCGCTTTTTGATTAAAAAACACACTTTGTTACGCCGTTACGCTTTTTACTAGTTTTGTTACGCCAAATTGGAAAGTTTGGGTTTTTCATGTGTTGAAATATAGTCCATGTCTAGGTTGATAAATCAAAGGCATAAATAAGGTCACAATGATATGATTATTATTATTTGGGTTTTCTGGGTTTTTTAAAAGACATTTTCTAGTCTTTTCTAACGTTTTTTTTTGCGGTATTACACGTGTTTGGCAATTAATCTTATTTTCCTTTACTGTATTGCTAAGATTGTGAAAATGTCTAAACGTCTTGGCCCAGAAAGTTTAAATCTGATTTGTTCAAACTGTAAAAAAACAGACAGTTTTATAGGAAGGAATATTCAGAGGAGTTTATTCAGCAAAGAAAACCTTGGATTTAAGCCTAATGTTCTTTGTACTAAGCTCTTAGGTCTTAGATCTAGATCGATTGCGAACTGTCTGTAAAACGTAGGCCTACCTACATTTTAAATAGTGAAATAATATAGTAAATAGATGGGTATGTTCCTCTTTTTTTTTTTGTTATAAAAGATTGTTACATAAAGGGTGTTCCGCTTTTTTGTTGACAAATCCTCTTTTTCATCAAGATTGTTCCTCTTTTTAGTCCTTAGGGGTAGGCATGTCTGTTAATGTAAGGGGGGGGGGGGAGTTTAAGAGTTTAAAACATTGGTAGTGTGTGTGTTATTGGATTATATAACACACACAATTAAATTAATATACATATATTTACATATACATTATATACAAGGGGAGGGGACGGGTATATCTGTGCATACCTATATTGTGGTAGGCAGGTAGGATTAGCTACCTGGATGAACCAATACTAAAAACTACAATTACTAGCTAACTATACTAAATACTAGACTATACTAAACTACTAAAACTACACTAAGCTAAACACAGAACAGCAAACCACAAATAAACAAACATAAACCACGCACACTACAACAATGTATCTATCAAGGGAACAAATAAATTTTTCATAATACACAAGTTTTTTCAAATATAAGCCCTAACCATCAATATCAACAACAACTAAATAAATCCATCGTCTACCAGCGCCATTTCTAACTAAATAAATCACAATCTCTACCAACTCTTAATTCACATACTACAAAATCATAATTCAAATCTTCTCATCACTTAACACACTATCTCATATCTAACTAAGAAAATATAACCACAGATCTAGCAATTATACATCTAACTTAAAAATAATATGTACGTAAAGACCAACACAGGCGGTTTTACCCGACCTAATTAATAAGAATATAAAAAGCAAACATTAGGTTAACAATAATAATATAGATATACTAAAGACAATGCAACGGAAACAACATTAAAAATGGCTACCTCCTTGTATGTTCGCTGTCCATTTAATGTACTTCGAAAATCCCCATATTATCTTACCCATCCCACAAAATAACTAATCATCCTGTCAAATTGTTAACGTTAAGATAACAATCAACAATTTATCGTACATATTTTAACAATGAAATTCATAGAACTATAAAATAAACCCAAAACTTACGGGACTTAAGAGAGATGCCATCTTGACCACACACAATAAGAAGGCTTTACTACTGAAGGGAGGGAATTAAATAGCCCTCTAGGGCAAATCAACAACTATTACTGACCAATCCGATTCAAATAGGATTAAAATACAGACCAATCCTAATCAGCCAATCAGATTCAAGCAACTTGACCAGGCGCTCAAAAATACTTAGTTAAAAAATGTTAAAAGTGTACTTCATATTATAAGTAAAACGAAGACCTCTAAATATATAAACAATCTAATTAAACTAAACTATATATATATACAAACTACAATACCTTTCCTACTAATTACCAATAACCATCTTCCCCAACAATAATTGTTAACAAAGTTATTTACCCAAAACGGACAAGTTTTGGTACAGAATTTAGTAATATACAAAGAATATATAGCAAAAAAACACAATCATACGCCGTAGACTGGTATAGTAAAAAAACAAAAATACAACGTAAACTGGTCACCAGTTTACATTAATGTGAATATTACAATGTCTTTATGTTACGTATTGCGTATTATGCTCAAGTTGTTTCTTCTCTACAGAGCCTGGAAAGCCTCAAGTGTCGTATCAATCAGTAGTCTGTGGGTGATGGAGGTTCTTGTGTTAGGCCGGGAAGGAACAGGTTGGTTTACTTTTACCCTTCCTCTTAAATTGTCTACTTTATCTTAGATGGGGTCAAGGCTGCAGAACTTCAGTATGTTTCTGTCATAAACATTGTCAACCAATAGTCTTGACGGTGTCTAGTGATCACCTCTTTTATTTTTTTCAATTTGTTTCTGTAACTCACTGCGATATATTGGAATTAAGTCTGATCAATTATTTTGATGTAAATACAGTAGTTTGTGCCCCCCCCCTTTTTTTAAATACCGTATATACTCGCATACAAGTTGCACATTTTTTACGGAACATTTTGACAAAATGTAGGGGTGCAACTTATATGTCCGACAATGTTTTTGAAAAGTTCAAAAAACATCACTACTCTGTCATAAAGTTTCCTACATAACCGGTATGGTTGACTGTAGTGATGCAGAATTACTAGGATATGCTTAGGCCTACATTTTTCATTAAGAAAACTTATGTAGGTGTAAATATACTATCTTTATATAATTGAAATTGACAAATGTTTTAGGTTTTTCAGACACCCCCCTTTCCCCCTTTTCTTTTGAACTTTTGTATTGCCGAAACGTAGCCTAGGCTTAAGGCAGCATTTTTCATAGGTCTATTGAAGGCAAATTACAGTATGGAAAGAATCGTAAATGTGTGAAAACCTGTCTAGGCCTATAATGTAGGTATAAGCTTGTAGACTAGTAGCTTAAGATGCATTTTATTTATGGCCTAGGCCTATAGGCTATATAAGGTAGTGTTTAGCATTCCGAGAAAACCGCACCATGGCTAAGCAATGTTTATATGCGAGTATATACGGTATGAATCAGTGTAGTAATGTTTATATGCAAGTATATACAGTATGAATTAGTGTAGTAGCATATTAATTTGTTGGCCTGAAAACTGCCCAAACCTTTCTTTCTTTATGTGCTTTTATCTTAGAATATGAATATTTATGTTTCCCACAAATCTTAAATTCCAAGAAATACTTTTATTTAGCATCAGCCATTTTTATTTTACCAATTTACACTGGTGAGATTTTTTTGTATTCATAGATATATATATGATTTGTATTGTTCACACTAGCAGTACTGGTATATTTATTTAATTTTATTTAAGTACTTTAATTTATTAACTACTTTGTAAAACTACAACCTTTTCAGCATCTTGAACTGTGCCAGAAGCTGTACAAGCTGATATTCCAATTAGTCTTGCTGTTTGAATCCTAGCTCAAGCTTTTGATGTAGCACTTAACTAAGATATTTCATCAAAATTTGTATCACCTGTAACTGTAATAAAAGTACCACCAAATAGTCATAGTCTTTTAATTTCTTACAACAAACACCTTTTTATTTATTTCTTTTTAATAATTTGTCTTTATGTGTTGTGTTTTTTTGGGTTGTTGTTTTTTTTACATAAAACTTTCTAATTCTTGGATTTGTTTTTAAATGTGATTTGGTTCTGTGTCCAAACAAAACAATTTTGTGTGTGTTATTGTTTTTGGAAATCAAAGTTTGTTTAATTGTCCTCATTTACTTGTTGGAATTAGTTTTTTTTTTTTTTTATATATATAAATAAATATAAGCATTTAAGATGTGGTTAATGTGTGGACTATAGATTGTTTAGTATGATGACCTATATCTGTATAGTATGATGACCTATATCTGTATTTGTTTAAAAAAGAATGTTTAGCCACAAGTAAAAACAGTTGTGTCCACCCAACTATTTCAGATTTTAATAGCATCTTTTTACAGCACTTAATATAAAACCATAAGCCAAACTTTTGAGTCTTTTATCAGATCAACTTCACTAGTCATTTTAGACCATAATTGTCAGTCATGGCTACTGTCAGGATTTAAGTGTTAGTGAAGATATGATATGCATATAATGCTCATTAAACAAAACCTAAGAGGCTACAAGGTCTAGATCGCTAGTGAAAAGACTTTAACCAGTTAATTTGGCCTGCACAGATTTTGTGGCCAGCACATTGTCCAGCTACCATTAATTGTATATCAACCTGACTGCTTTAATCAGGAGTTAAGGCCTTTGGCAAGTGAAAACCAGGTCACTAGAGCATCCTACCCTATATACAATATGCTTTTAAAATAAAATTTTTGGACTGAGTTGGATATATATTTTTTTTAATTTAAATTTATTACCACTAGACCACCATTCAATTCACAATAGATAAAAGATTAACTTGGCTAAATTCAGGATTGGTTTTAGTTTATAAATCCTGAAAGAATAAGTAAATACAAACTTTAGTTGTTTATTTATTATTAATTTTTTTATATTAATAAAGTAAGATACTCTGTAGTAAATCTGACTAATTTCCATCATTTATTTCTTCTATATTTTCAATGATTTAAAAACAATATTCACTTTCACCTATCCCTTAACCGTAACCCGTGGGTGGGTCGTTGGGGCACCATCGTTGACTGTTCACAATTTGACGCCATTTGTTCCGGTCCTGTGATTCCCTTTGGATTTGGGAGTATATGAATGATAGGCCGATCCACTCCTTGATGTTGTCTTCCCATCTCTTCTTTTGCCTGCCACTTTTTCTTCCTCCCTGGACTGTGCCCTGAATTATAGTCTTTGAAAGACCTCCAGATCTTGCTACGTGGCCATACCATCTCAGTTTTTTCTTATTAATTAAGGTGAGAAGGTCCTCGTATGGGCCGATGACAGCAGCTATTTCATTGCGGACCACTTCGTTTGTGACATGCTCTGTATAGGAGATGTTCAATATCTTGCGGTAACATCTCATCTCTAGCGCACTGATTCTTCTTTGGAGGTCTGCAGTGAGTGTCCAAGCTTCGCATCCATACAAGAAGACCGACGTTGCCAGAGAGCCGTGAAGCCGGCTGGTCTAGCGGTTAGTTCACCGGCCTATCAACCAAAAACCAACTGACAGGTCACGGGTTCTATCCCTGCCACCGACGGATCCATGTTGCCCTGCAGGAGTTTTGGGCCTAGTGGACGTAATAATCTTCTATCTAGAAGGAACGTCTGTAAATTTATAAGAGCGCATTAGTCGAATCTTTGATCTGAGAGAGATTTTCTTGCTTTGCCAGATGTGTTAAAGTTTACTCAGCGCTGCGGTTGTCTGGGTCATTCTGGCAAGAATTTCTGGCTTTGAACCTTCGTCGGATATTATGGCCCCTAGATATTTAAAGACCTCTTTGAGTTTTTGCCGTTTATCCGAATTTTACTTGAGACTGTTCTATTTGCCATGACCTTGGTCTTTTCTGCATTGATTTCCATACCATTCCATACTGATATTTTCTCGTTTTGCAGTGAATTCTTTTAATTCATTCAAGCTGCCAGCTAGGCCGTCAATGTCATCGGCGAAGCGTAAGTAGGTTATAATTCGCCCGCCTATGCTGACTGTTCCAACGTGGTCTTGTAGCACATCTGACATAATTCTTCCAAGGAAGAGGTTGAAGAGGGTGTGGGAAATTAGACATCCTTGTCTAACACCAAAAGTAGTTTTGAACCAATTTCCCTGCTTGCTGTTGAAGAGTACTGCGCTAGTTGCTCTGTTGTACATGTTCTTGATGACTTCAATGAGGTTTGCATTAATGTTGAATTTGTACATAGTCGCCCACAGTGCCGCATGCCATACTCTGTCGAAAGCTTTTTAAAAGTCTATGAAGTCATGATAGAGGTCGCTCTGGTGTTGGAGATGTTTTTCACAGAGCACTCGCATGTTAAAGATTTGCTCCGTTGTGTCGCGGGTTCTATCACTGCCACCGACGGATCCCTGTCGCCCTGCAGGAGTTTTATGGGCCTAGTGGACGTAATAATCTTCTATCTAGAAGGAACGTCTGTAAACTTATAAGATAAAGGCAAGCTTAGAATCAAATTAAATGCCTAGATAGGTCAGACAACTAAACAAATTGATAAACTAGTAAAAGAACAAAGGTCAATGTCAATATGCAAACAGGTGAAAAACTAAACCATGCCTATTTTAATTTGGTGGGGTCAAGAAATGGTAGGCTAATTAATAGGCCTAAAAGGGCAAAAATAACAAATGTACGACGTATGCCCAGACATTTCAGAATTGGCTAATGACGTTTGAAAATTTTATACAGGCTATATATAATAGTTAGTAAAGTAAGTCCGGTGAAGCAGCGTTCACCAGTATTTGTGCCACGGCATACTAGATGATTGTGTGGCCAGCACTATGCACAGCCGCCTTTACGTAGACCACTTTGCCCCAACTAAGGTCGGGTACCCATCAGAACTGGGTAGACTCAGGGACACCATCCACCGTGCCAAATATATAGGCTAGTTACCAGGGGCGAAGCCACAGGGGGGGGGGGGGGGGCTAAGCCCCCCCTGGAATTTAATTTTATTTTTTTTACCGATTTTTGTAAAATGTGCACTAAATTCGCTAAAAATTTGGCAAATCTTTGTCACGCGAAAGTTTAGCCCCCCCCCCTGGTATTTGGCAAATATTTGTCACGCGAAAGTTCAGCCCCCCCCCTGGAAAAAATTTCTGGCTTCGCCCCTGCTAGTTACGATAGTTACCATAACTTGCCAAACGACTGACTGCGGCTTATTTTTCTTTGATACTTTCTTTCAAAAGTCCTAGTTGACATGCTACCGATATCTATTAGATCTATAACGCTCTCATATAAAACATAACTAAAGATGCATGACTAGACTCGGACCACGGATGAGCGTAGGACGCAATAATCTTCTTTATAGAAGGAACGTGTGTAATATTCAGACCTGTCTACCCTGGAAATTCGCTTGGAGTATTCTTGAGAAGGCTAAAGTGTACTTTTCCGAGGTCAAGTGTACTATGCAATAATAATTGTCAACTTTCGCACCAATTATTCAAAATAATAGTCATTAAAATGTAAACAGTTGTTTCATTTAATGTTTAAAACAAGCAAAGAAAATCTGTTTTGTATTTTCAGCACATTTTAATAAATGTATGTTGAAAATGTTAACAAAATAGACAGCTGGTGTGTGTTCAATAATTTTTCTGTCCTCCTCCATTTGGTTACCTCAGCTATTTGTTTGGTCATGCTTCTTTAGACTCTGGTAATATGCCCTTTTCAGGAGTTTAAAAGCTGTATCATTAAGAGCCTTTACAGACTCCAAAATGCCCACTGGCCGGGACTTGAGCGCCAGAAGGCTCTCCATGGTCTGGTCAGACATTGAGGAACGCTGTGGTGTCCGGTTCTTCCTGACACAGCTGAAAACACGTTCGCATTGGGCACTGCTGTGTGGTATGGTGAGAAGCCCCAGCATCACATTCGCCAAGTTTTCAAACATCAAGCTGTCAGTATCTTCATGCTTCATTTCAGCAATAGAAAACCAATTCTGTCCTTGATGCACCCTGACACATCAGTAGATTGATATAGGCAGACCTGCTCAGCAGCTTTGTCTAGTGAGGTGTTGGTGACCAGGACAGGAAATCTGTTGATGATGAATTCCAGATTGCTAAACCTGCAAGACTACTGCAATTTGACGTCTGCCACTTCTGCATGCATCAACAAGTCAACATCGAAGCCACAGCCTTTGTCAGCACATCAGAGCACGACAGCGACAAGTTATGATGTTGCAAATCATTGCTTCTGCACTAGTCACATCATGCTGAAGTTGCTCCTCCCCAGCGACGGGCTCAGGCTTCACGAGAAAAGACCTAATATTTTGTGTAGGCATAGACTTTTCTTTCTCAACAGCCAGTTTCTGGTGCGACTCTGATTCGTCATGTCTCTTACAGTCATAGAGCCATCCGTGTCCCACCAAGAAGTCCATATGACAAATAGTGCAGTGTGCCGATGTGTCACTTTTCAATGTTCAATGACACATGCAAGTACTTATATTTCATAGAATATTTATTTATAAACTTTTGCTTCCGAGCAAATACACCTTCGCCTTTTTACTCGGAGCCATACTTTAGATCGCCGAATTTGGACATTTGCGAGAGAGGAAAAAAAGGATATCAGGTCAAGGTCGCCGCGCCGTGTAACAAGTTAGGTATTACTAACAATGTAGGGCCTACAGCGAGCTCCGTGTTGTAAAAAAACTAGTTTATAGTGACGATTTTACATCATTGAATCATTGATAGCAATAATTGACGTTGAGCCGAGATAAAGTCTATTAATAAATAGTTGCTTTCGTTTTAGTAGGCTGATAAACAAAAGTTTTATTGTAATGAAAACAACGAGTTTTAATCTCTCCGTTAGTAAAATAAAACGTTAAGAATTTAAAAGAAAGCCGCGAGTAAAGCGTGCGTGACGTACAGATTGACCTAAAAACAAATTCGCGTGAAGTAGGCTTATTACCGATTGCCGTGTCAGACCATAAAACGTAGACTTCTTGGAGATTTATATAGATCTAGACTAGACTATAGCCTATGAAACTACAGGGTCCAAAAAAAAAGCTACATTACGGGATTGCACTAAAAAAAAGTTTGTAAAACTCTGGAGGCACGAGTAGGCCTATACAAATTACCGGGTCACGAAAGCAAAAAACTGGGGAAACCCTGACCTAAAAATAAATATAGAATCACGCATGCATTTTATTTCGCCTTTTAAGTTTTCATGAAAGAAAAAAGTTGATCATTTATAGTTTCCCAAAACTTAAATTGGCCGATAGCCGGCACTCTAAACTCTTGCACCCAAGCAGAATAGCCTACCCCTTCGCTTTTTTACTCGGAGCAGACTCGGAAGCTTCTTCGTCATCTGTTTCATGATTTCGTGCACGCTAAGTGTAAGTTTGCTGTCAACCATACTTTTGATCGCCGAATTTGGATATTTGCGAGAGAGGAAAAAAAGGATATCAGGTCAAGGTCGCCGCGCCGTGTAACAAGTTAAGTATTGAAACAGACGATATCCATTTTCGACCAATCAAAACATCGGTTTTATGTAACTGCGGTTTAGTGATCGTCTAATTACCGAAAAAAATAGAAATAAAATGAAAAATTGCGAAATCATATTTTTTTATTCAAGAAGTCGTATTTTCAAGACACTCGGTGTAACAGCCGTATTTTGCATCCTAAAGCGTACGAAAATACGCCCAAAGTGTACGGGTAGGCAGGTCTGAATATTTAAGATAATGATATTATAGGACTTTGCTAGGGCTAGAGGGCAATAAATCAGGCAAATGGAAAATTACCGGGCTGCCCAAAAAAATTCAAAAATTTCATATCTAGGTCAAACTAGCTTTAATGTAGCGATAGACCGAAATTAACAGCATATTTCGTACTTAAGCAGACATGATAATATTATTAATATTATTATGTGACGATAGTTAGAGGGTTAGAGTACCGTTAGACCAGTTAGAGGCGAAGTTCACTGGTTAGAAAATATCAAAATTAGCAGCACCGTTTGCGGACAACTGTCGGTCACGTGATACATTGATCATGTGACAACTGTTTTTTTTTACAAACCTTGAGGGAAAAAAGAAGGGATAAGAAAGAATAAAGTTTTGCTTCTAATGTAAGACTTCATGTCTGTCTATCAGTTCTATGTTTTGCGTTTGATACAGTGTAAAGTTTTCAAAAAAGGTATAATATAATCATAATATAATAATGATTAATAATGACGTTAGAATACAGAATGGCAGAGAGTAAAGTAGTAATAATAGCCTACATAAGTAACATAACATTAACTTGAAATAAAAGCCTACACTACTAGTTATGGTCATGGTACTTTAACTTTAGTATAAGTAGGGCCTACTATTTCTTCCCGTGTGGCATTCGGTTCGGGCATGGAATGGGTTGCCTGAACCAACCAGAAAAAAACAGTAACTTAACATCATTTAAAACATTCATGATCCAGGTAAAATCCGCAGGTGGGGAGAAGCTGAGTGACACACATAGTAACGTTAAACGTGCATGTGACTGCAAAGACCATACACTTTGTTATGCCAGTTATGCCCTATCCACTATCAGTAGTAGCAGCTTGCTGTGAGGTGGCTATAGTCTCAGACAGCATTTTGGTATGCCTCCTCTAATTGCATTGTTAAGTTCTGGAATTGAGAGTCAAAAGCTGCTTGTCCATTTTTTTTAGGACCTAAGATTGGTGACAGTGAGGAGCCACTAATAGAGTGGTTTCAATGTTTCCAAGGTCAAGGTTGTTAGGGAGGTGACATAATGTAGTGTGTGCTTAATAACTTTAATTTTAATAACTTTGTCACTATGGCAACTTGTGTACACATTTTTACTTGCTCTTTGGATCAAATTAACCTGACAGGATTACTTTGTGTTACTTATTTAATTACCATAAGTTAGATTATATGCTTTAGATCCATATACTCACTGGTAGTATTTAGCTAGGTAAAAAAGTAATTAGCTGAACAACTATTCACCTCTATACCTACTGGCTGTGTCATTGTGACAGAAAAGTCATCCTAAGTTCTCGCCAAGCCCACTCGAAGATCTTAAAAAAAGAAGAGATGATGTAGTGAGGCATGACGTGGGGGAGAATTGGTGGTTGATAAACAAAACCAATAATCTAAGAGACTGGGGAGTGATATTTTAAAATTTTAGTACAAAAAGTAGTTTTCAATAAACAGTAAGATTACAAGTTAACATCACAGAATTTATTATTTACCTAGGCTTTATAAGTGAATGATTATATATTTACTAAATCAGTCTAAAGTCTAAATGACATACAAATAAAATTTAAAAAATTAGGCTTTTTATGCCATTTTTAAACAATGCCATTGTAGTGAATTAATTTAATGAATTTTTTTTTTTCAGAAAAATGTGGTATCCTCTCAACATTTTGATATTAGTCCTTTTCAGCAATCTCGTTTCAGTAGAATCTTTTTGGCGTTTTGGTAAACCAATCTCTGTTGTACAAAATGTACAATTAAAATCTAAGTTACCAAGTGGATATTCATTTAAAACTTTCTATTTTAACCAACAGGTAGGCACAATATATAAGTCTTATATTCTTTAGAAATGTTAATTCTTTGAATATATATTTTTAGCCATTGCACTTTTTAAATATATAAATCTTATCTTTGACCAGATAGCTAAATGATGGTTTTGATGGGGCGAGATGGTTTTAAGTTTTGTACAAACATAAAATATGAGGCACTGTGGCCGAGCGGCAGTGCGTTCGACTGACAAACTGAAGGCCCTGGGTTCAAATCCTGGTAAAGGCTAAGATTTTTACCCGGGTCTGGAGGGTGTCTCTGAGTCTTCCCAGCTCTGATGGGTACCTGACCTTAGTTGGGGTAGAGTAAAGGCGGCTGTGTATTGTGCTGGCGACACAATCACCTATTATGCCATGGCCACAGAAACTGGTAAACGCTGATTCACCGGCCCTATGATCAATTTGGTCTGAAGGGTACTTTACTTTTTACAATCATAAAATATTGAAATTACAAATATAAATATTTCCAAAAAATAATTCTTATAGCTCTGCTCAGGCATTTATATTTTATAAAAATATAACTTAATATTCATTAACATTTTATGTCAGAAAAAAATATTTCTTGTGTTGTTGTTTTTTAAATGATATAATATATATAATTTGTGTTTATTAATTCCATAACCTTGTTTCAGGTGGATCATTTTGGATTTGCAAATAATCAGACATTTAAACAGAGATATCTATTAGCAGATCAGTTCTGGAATGGAAATGGAGGTCCAATATTTTTCTATACAGGAAATGAAGGAGACATTGAATGGTTCTGCAACAATACAGTTAGTGTTAATCTATGAACAGTTACCCATTACTTTTTCTAATTACTCTTGTTCTTTTATTTTTAACAAATGGAATATGATTGTAATTATCAGAACGGATACATTTTATATGCATATAATAGTCATATTGAGATATGTTTTTTTGATTTTTTTTTAAATACAAATTTTCTTTGTATTGTCAAATTGCTATCTCCCAGGGCTATATGTGGGACATTGCTCCAGATTTCAAAGCATTGCTGGTTTTCGCTGAACACAGATACTATGGAGAATCTCTACCATTTGGAGCAGATACATACAAGGCAATCTTTAAGGAATTAGAATTCACAGTAATAAATTTTAATCACTTGGTCAAGGTTTGTCAATGATATTATTATATGTTTTTCTTTTCATTAGAATGTAACTTTACTGAACTACCTAACGTCAGAGCAGGCATTGGCTGATTTTGCTGAGCTCATCAGATTTCTAAAACTAACCTTGCCAGGTGCACAAAATAGCCAGGTGGTAGCTTTTGGTGGTTCCTACGGTGGTATGCTAGCAGCATGGTTGAGAATAAAGTATCCAAATGTTGTCATTGGGTGAGCTCTTCTATACACATTTACCTCCAAAATTTCAATGTAATTTTCATTATAACTTATTATGCACTACATTAAAACATTGGTATGTAAGCATGTTTTTCTATTGTAGTATTTAAAAAAAAGCAACTGCTGTAACATAAAAAGTAAAATGTCAAAAAGTATTAGTTTAAATTGAATAAGCAAAGTATTGCCCGCCAAAAAAAGATTTAACTTAACTAAAAAAAACATTTAACATAGGCCTATCATTTACATTTCTGAATTTCTTTTAAGTCATTTACTAAATAAATCTGTTTTTCTTATTATAAAATTAAAGTAATTTTAAAATACATTACATTTTCAAAGTAATATGTGACTCAATCTGGCAAAATAATAGATAAGCCACTGCAGATCTGATCTAGGGGGAAAATTAGCTTTTATAAAAAAAAAGCTTTAGAACCAATGGTGATATATATCATTTGAAGGTGCATAATCTCAATATATTGAAACTTTAATATAAGCTGATTATAAAAATGTCAGGTACAAGTTTGGTGCCAACTGCCATAAACAATCATTCTAAGTTAACCTGAACAATAAAAATGCATGTATTTTTTAAATTTGTAAATGTTGGACAAAAGCCTGTGTAAACACAATGACTTACAATTCAGTTCACAATACATGCAATATTTACATAGGCAAAAACAGAAGTACTGTTTCTATGTTAGAGTCTTTGTAATTAGTGTTATGGCCTCACTGATTACCCAAAAACTGTTACTGGAAAATGATATACCCTTTCCAATGGTATATAAATATCATAAGTGTTATTAGTAGTTTTTGAAAAGGATAAAAAAAACTTTGTTTCCATAAAACTATAGTTTTTACAGCTCAAGACTTCAATAAGTCTTACTGTACAGTAATATATTGAAGTATATTCTTAAATTTGGTACCAAATTTGTATGCCTGTTCAAAATCCTTTCTAACCATATATACAACAACAAAAAAGTTTAGAAAAAAACTCTATCAAATCTATCATTTTGTGATACTGTGTACATACATTTTTTACCATGACAAATTGAGCGCATTTTTAGTACAATTGTTGTAAATTAAAAAAAATTCTACTATTATTATTATAAATATGTATTAGTTAAATGAGCCTAATTTATATTAGCTTTAAATTTTCCATCCAATCAGATCTCTTGCAGCTTCAGCTCCAATCTGGCAATTCACTGGCCTGACCCCATGTAATGCCTTTTATGACACAACAACTGCCACTTGGTTGGATGCTTCACCCATATGTGTGGCCAATATTAAAAAGTCTTACTATGTCATATCATCTACTGCCGAATCAGGTTGGTTAAAATGTTTAAGCAGTTTATTATGAAATATGACTTTTTTGACAGTCTGGAGTTGAATATATAATTACCCAAAGCACATAAAGATAATTCTCTCTGATACTAAAATTATTTTGTTGAAAAACCAGATGAGCCTAGACTATATATTAATTACATGCATAGTAAATTCCAACCACTGATAAGCATATGATGCAATAATCTTTTATATAAAAGCAACTGCTGTAACATAAAAAGTAAAATGTCAAAAAATATTAGTTTAAAACTGTTGAAACAATTTGAATAATTATTGAAAAACATTAAAATATCAGCTACCGTTTCCTGCATTGAAGATGAATTAATGATAAATTGTGTATAATTTTTTTTGTTTTCTATTATAATAATTTAATAATAATAATATTTGTATAGCGCTGCCAACAAACATAATGTAAGCTCAGAGCGCATATATTATTACAAATTACATCATTTATATAGCGCTATTCATAACAATTAGACTTCAAATTCACTTTATATTTACCCTATGTTATTACCTTATGCTTTCTATTAGCAGGAGGCTACCAATTTATTACTGACACATTTGGTCTCTGTTCACCCTTGACCTCCAAATATGACTTGATTCCATTCATGGCCTTCCTAGTAGATATGTATGTAAATCTGGCCATGGTGAACTATCCATACCCTGCATCATTTCTAGCAGATCTGCCTGCCTGGCCAGTTAAGGTATTTATTCTTACATTTATAAGAACTGTTTCAATTTAATTATAAATGGTATTAACAAAATTAAAAAAGCATGCAAATTATTTATTTTTTAAACCTAAGATTTCACTAATGTCAATAAAAGTGAGAATCTAAAATTAAAAAAAATAATATTTTTTCTTTTATTCCCTTTGATAAAATATTGACTCCTATGCCAGAATTTAAAAAATAGCAAACTATTGTTTTTAAACTTTCATAGAAATATTTAGCTAGGCTCTTTTGTGAAAAACTTACTGAAGTCTGCAAAGCTCATTTCTTACTAGAAGCGAAAATATGGGTTAATTTATAGTTTTGCAGACTTTGTTTTATTTTTAGTTCTGAATGTTTTGTCAAATTTTTCTGAATGAAATTATTTCTAGAAATTATTTTTCAAATAATTATTTAGAAAAGGAGTTTTATGCAGGAATTTAGTTAACGTAAAATGTCTGCAGCAGAAAATTAATGAAAACTGAATTGTTTTGTATTTTATTTAAAACTTAAAACTGTTTTAACTCAGTGTATTTGCAAAATGTCATTGCAATTAATTTATATTTACTCGTCTGTTTAATATTTTCTTACAAGTCACAATACTGTAGCATTAAAGACTGAAACTTTTTTCTTTTTTATTATTCTTAGAAATAACTGCTATGACTTTACCTGATATAATGTTGAGAAACTTTTGGCCTTATAATTTAACAATATTTTGTGTCACCAATGTGTAATTAAATATACAAATAAATTCTTAGGCTGCTTGCAGCTTTATATCTGAACCATTGGATGATAAACCACTGCTTGTGGCACTGGCTAAAGTGACAAACATGTACTTTAACTACACTGGAAATACTAAATGCATCAACTGGACCAATGATGGCAGCACAGAGACGTTGGGATATCTGGGATGGAGTTATCAAGTAATTCATGATAAAGAAAGTTTACACAAAAAAATGAACATAGAAATTACAATTGCACTCTGAGGTTTCCAACTATTATTTTTGTTTTGTTTTTAGTATAGTCTAATAGTTTTTTGTTCTTTTGCACTAAAGCCTGCAAATTTTATTGTGAAATTGTTAAAATCATGGAACTAAGAATGTACCTCATAAGTAAGAGTTAGAGTTCACATATTTACTTTCAACAACTTGTGTTCATTTGTAAATCTAATTTATTTCTTAATGAATTTCCATTGACATAATAAGAAATTCTAAGGCTTACATATTTGTAAAATTAAAAAGTAAATTTATAAAAAATCTTGTTATAAATCTTGGGTTCTTTAGTATGCCTTGCATTACAGTTTTTTCTTCAAATTACTATCCCCACACATACAACATTAAGTGAAGTAAACTTTTCAAACTATGTTAGTTCAAGGGGCTATAGAAGTAGTGTTCACCATTACGACCAGCAAAATGGCCAGCCAACTTTGCATTTCTCCAGAGCTGGGCTGACTCAGGGTCATCAACATGACCTTTAACCTGGATGATCCCCTGAAAGCGTTGTCGCTCGTCCACCCTGTCCCTTGTATCTAACAAATGTTTTATTTTACTTTCAGTCGTGCACAGAGATGGTGATGCCATTATGTAGCAATGGTAGTGGCATGTTTTATAACATACCTTGGGACTTCCAACAAGTTAGTGATGAATGCTACCAAACTTTTAAAGTGCGTCCAAGAGAAAACTGGATATCTTTGGAATATTGGGCAAAACAACTCAAGGATACCTCTAATATTATTTTCAGGTAAAAGAAAATACAATGAAAATTGCATGTTGTTGCACAACTTCAAGAAATATGGCTAGTATGTAGTACAGTGAGGGCCATTAAATACTTTTAATGGTCATAGTTTAAAAAATTCTTCAGTATTAACACTTTATGAATTCAAATCCATTTAAACTCCAGATGTCAAAAATAATGTTAGACTGTCAAACTCAACATGTTAAAAATAGACCTAATTACTGGTATTGGACATACTTGCCAACTTTCTGAAGGTTTGGGCTAAAATAATTTCCCAAATAATGAAAGATTCATTGCATTTCAGTCACTGTGAAGAGGAAAGGGAAATAGTTCAGATCAGTCAATGTGGGGAAAAAAAAAATTATGTCTTATAAATAAATGAACAAAAGCTTGTATTCATATACCAGAATTGTTCACTTCAATGAGTTATTTGAACCTATTTTTGACATCTTGTAAAGATTATCTTTAAAAAAATCAGTGGTAAAATTGCTTCATGAAAATGTATGTATGATTTCTTTATAAACTTCAGGAAAGCTTCTGTCTGAATGTATAATGCAGGGCTGTGGAGTAGGTAGATAAATGTTCTGACTGCCCAGTTTTTTGTGCTTCCGACTCCTGTGTACAACGCTATGAAAAGTATAAGTATTGCCGTGCCTAATTGTGCGTTGTGCGCCATATAGTGAAGCACATGAAAAGCATGCTTCTTCACGGTCACTTAACGTGATTGTATTGCGGTTACGTGAGGCACTGCATGCATTGGTTTTACTATTTGTGAATTGGGACATTTAAATCTAATTTTGGTAGGAGTCGGTGCATTGTTTGCCGACTCCCACTCCAGGTACCCGAAATTTCAAATTTCCTTTGACTAAGACTCCACAGCCCTGGTATAATGTCTTTTTTTTTTTTTCTACATTGTCAAAAGACTTGTAATTATCGGTGAAGTCTGGTTCTTTGTTTGAATATTAGATTAATAGCCTGTTTAATTTTTCTTTAGCAATGGATTATATGACCCGTGGTCCAGTGGTGGAGTTATGGAATCTGTCTCCGATACAGTAGTTGCCTTACAGATACCTTATGGAGCACATCATTTGGATCTCAGGGCTAAGAATCCTTTGGACATACGTGCAGTGGTCAGCGCTAGAATCCAAGAAGGAAATATAATACGTAACTGGTTGAAGATGACCCCTAGTCAGTGAACAAATCATAAAATCAAATCTAGTCTGCATCTATATTTCACAAACTTGGTAAAGGTTATATTTTTGCTATAAAATAAATTAATTAATATTCATATTATTAACAGCATTTTCCATAATTATCTATTGGAATATAAAAAAAACTTTGTTTGCTATGTGATGAAATGTAAATGAAGAGTTATTCTATCTTAAATGTTATAGCTTTAGTGTTAATAATATGATGTGCCAGTGAATATAATATATAATTGTGTGTGTTAGGGTCCAGATTGGTTTTAATTGACACGTATTTCTAATAAAGTTGTCTCAATACTCAACAGGACAGGATTTTAAATCTTACCTTTCAATATTTTGTAAGTCAAATGTTTTTATTTTTTTACATTATATTTTGTATATGAAGTAATATATCTTTAATAGTTTTATTATATAGAGCTATACTTTCAAATGGGGGCAGGGTGATCAAGCACGTTTGGTATACCGATGGTCCTGGGTTTGAATCTTAATGAAGGCTAAGATTTTTTTTCCCATGTTTGGAGGGGGTCACTGAGTCTACCCAGCTCTGATGGGTACCTGACCTAAGTTGGGGTAAAGTAAAGGCAGCTGTGCATTTTGCTGGCCGCCTAATCACCTAGTATGCTGTGGCCGTAGAAACTGGTGAATATTATCAATTTGGTCCGAAGGGTACTTTAAATTACTTATATATTCCAGTGTCATTTAAACTAGTTTTGTATTATTTATTTTTTATCTGTGTAAGATGCCATAATATTCTTATATAAGGAGCCTCTGTAATAAATAAGATAACATACAAGAATTTTTGATTTATTGATTTGTATGTTGGAATTTTTTTATATTCATGCAACTATTTTTTATTTAATAAATGCACATTAAAAATTGTCAATTTTTAATTTTTCATATTTAGTTGCCATACAAGTATTTTTAGATTTTGAAATTATTTTCTTTATTAAACAGTATTTTCAAATCTGACCTTATAGTTGATTTAAAAGTTGAAGAATGATTTATGAGTTCAATTTCTTAATTATATCTCTAAAGATAAATAATGTCTCAAATTACTCTTCTAATATATATAGATGTACATAACTTTTTAAAAGCATAAAAAATTAATGTAAAATTATTATTTAGGCCATAAAAGTTGAAAAAAATTTCCAGGATAAGAATGATATAATAATGGATTAATAAAACAATAATTTATCATATAGGATTGGTAATATTGATCCTTTATCTCAATAATGAATGTTTCTTGAACATATCAAGAGCCTTCTTAGCATCAACCAAATAGGTACAGCCTCTTGGCAGTTAGAAGGTGATGGATATGTCTACTTGTATTTTTTGTTTAAATCTTAAAAAAAAAAATTAGGTGCATATTTTAAACAATGGTATATCTATATTCATCCATTAAAACACATAAAAGACTGATAATAATTAATGGCATCATTTCATGAAACAGTATGTTTTAGAAAGTTTTTCATAAGAATAAGAGTTTTGTTACTTGGTTTAAAAAAAATTGTGATAAAAAGGATAACAATTAAATGTACAATATACAAAAAATGTGTTTATCCTTAAGTTTATCTGAGCATTATAATAGATTGTTATTGTTTTGTGTTTGTAATCTAGAATTTAATGTCTTGTTGAATAGATTATTTTAATTACAAACACACTTAATTTTAAAAAGACACAAAAAGTTAAAACAAACAAAAAATAACAAATTTTGCAGAATAATTTCTTTTGATATGATGTTATTAAAAAAAAATGTAATACTGATAATCATACATTAAAATGTTTTGATTATGTTTTGCATATATGTGTAAGTTCTATAAATTATAAGAATTACTAAACCAAGTAACTGATAACTCTGGTAGGTAAGCATTTTGTTGTAAATGAATTCTGTTATATTGTGCACTCTGTTGTATGAAGTCCTTTGTCTGAAGTTAGATGAATGTTGTATGGAGGTGTGTGACAGTGATATAGTGACTGTGTAACTGTGAGTGTGTAAGGGACAGAATAATTATAAACTGACTGTGACTTATAGTAACACACATTGGACTGTAATGTGTTGACCTGACTGTGACCTGAAAGCTCTGTGTTATTGTGACTGGCTGGACAGAGTGAGTTTTGTTCATGGATGTCTTGTGGAGGTGTTTGAATAGGGAGTGAATGGTGGTGATGTGCTAATGTAATGTGCTATAAAAGGATTAGAGAATAAGAATAAAGATTCAGTTTGTTACACCAAGCTAGAGTGTTAAAGAAGTACTTTTACATGGTGTTTTATTTTGTATGGTTTTGTTTATTTGTGTACAATACATTCTGTAGTTTTAGGAAGCACTGGTATATTTTATCTCCCCTTCCACGGTGATATGCGTAGACAGCACAATGGCTTGAGATTTGACCAAATTGACACATTGAAATGACAGTGACCACTACCACCACCACCGTATCCTTCCTTTGTATATATCGCCGACGACCAGGTCGTCCCATTCCACGACCACGGGCACATTCTGGACTGGATCGTCAGCTGGTCTCCTGCCTTGTCGCCTGCAACCATCTGGTGTCTGACCCCTCTGCTGTCAGCTTCATCGTTAACATCACCAGGCCGGCCAGGTCATCTCTGCGAGATGGTCACTCGCCGCAAGCTGCGAGCTATAGACACTGTTGCATTCGGTGCGGAGGCTGCCTCGCTTCTCACTCAGCGTGACCCCTCTTCTGAACCGGCCCCCTTCTTGAACCTGACTCTACGTCAGCTTCTTGACAGGCACGCCCCGCCATCTTTGTGTGCAGTCTCGGAGCGACCGCCAGCTCCTTGGTTTTCTGATGACGTCAAATCTGCCAAGCAAGAACGACGACGCGCGGAGCGAGCGTGGCGCCTCTCTGGCCTTGAGGTCCACCGCCAGATCTTTAGGGAAAAGCGACTACTCGTCAAGGAAGCCATCACTGCTGCCAAGGTCCTGCACTTCCACGACCGCATCGCCCAGGGAGCTTCACTTAATCTTGTCCACCCTTCTTGGCTCTTCTACCTCATCGCCACTCCCCAACCCACCACCCGCCCACTCGACGACCACCCTGATCACTTCTCACAGTACTTTCAGCAAAATATTGAGACTCTGCGCTGTTCTCTGGATCAGGCTTCCTACAGCCCATCTCCACCCTCTCCTACTTTCTCGGGCTCCCCTCTCACCTGCTTCCTTCCTGTAACCATTGACCTTGTCAAGCGCATCATCACAAGGACCCCCATCAAGACCTGGGAGCTTGACCCTATGCCCGGCTTCCTGTTTACCAAGTGCTTGGACAGGCTTCTGCCGTTCATCACGGATATTGTTAACATCTCTTTATCCACGGGCGTGGTCCCGGACTGCTTCAAATCCGCCATTGTCCGCCCACTCTTAAAGAAGCCCGGACTCGATGTAAATGAGTGCAAGAACTACCGCCCAGTATCCAACCTACCCTTCCTTTCCAAGATCCTGGAGCGTGTTATCCTCGAGCAGTTAAATGCCCATCTGTCTCTGCATTCGCTGATGCCCGCGCACCAGTCTGCGTATCGTCACCATCACAGCACTGAGACAGCGCTTCTGCGGATCACCACTGACCTCCTAAACGCTTCAGACAGAGGTCTCGTCTCTGCCCTTGTGCAGCTTGATTTGTCTGCTGCCTTCGATACGATTGACCACCACCGACTAATTGATCGCCTCAGGTCTGCATTTGGCATTCATGACATCGCCCTCTCCTGGTTCACAAACTATCTTCAGAATCCCTCCCAGACCGTTATGATTGAGTCCATATTCTCGCAGCCTGTTCACGTCTGCTATGGTGTGCCGCAGGGGTCTGTCCTCGGTCCACTTCTTTTCACCCTTTAAACTCAACCCCTCTCCTTTGTCATCGAACGCCACAACCTCAAATATCATTCTTTCGCCGATGACACCCATTCTATAACAGTGCAGAGCCTGGGGACTTCGACGGGCTCCTTGCTTCCATCTCCATCTGTTTCCTGGACATCCAGAGCTGGATGATGGAAAACAAGTTGAAGCTTAACAGTGGGAAGACTGAAGCTATTATCGTCGGTACGAGACAGAGGGTCGTGTCCCTCACTGCGTCCGATCTTCAGCTGGCTGATGCAACTGTGCCTTTCTCCCCGACTGTCAAGAGCCTTGGCGCCTATCTGGACTCCATGCTGTCCATGCAGTCCCACATCTCCTTCCTCACCAAAATCTGCTTCTTCCATCTGCGTCGTATTGCCGCCATCAGTCGTTATCTCACCAAGGAAGCTTGTGTTAAGCTCATCATCTCTCTCATCTTTTCCCGCTTAGACTATTGCAATTCGCTTTTGGCTGGCCTCTCGGCCTCCTCCCTTCAAGGACTCCAACGTATCCAGAACTGCGCAGCCCGACTAGTTCTCAAGAAGAAGTAAGTCAAATAATATCACTCCTCTGCTCCGATCTCTGCACTGGCTACCCATCAACAACCGGATCTCATATAAGCTGGCTTCTCTTTGCTATAAGGGCCTGAATAACTGCCCCGGATTACCTTCGCTCTTGTCTGGAGCTCCACGCCCAGTCCCGCCCACTTCGTTCGTCTTCTGACGCGCTTACTCTGCGGATCCCTCGTGTGAGGCTAGTGTCCGCTGGCGAACGTTCATTTTCTTACACAGGACCGTCCGCTTTGAATCACCTCCCACTACAGCTTCGCCAGAGCCCTAGCTATGACACCTTCAGGAGCCGGCTGAAGACTCACCTATTTCGTCAGCAGAATTAGCGTATTATTACATATTTGTTGCCTGTCTGTATTCTGTAACTGTTGTCAGCGCATAGAACTGTCACCAACGGGATAATAATTATTATTATTGAGTTGCCTCACTCGTTACCTACACTACATGAATGAGCTTCTATAAGTTTTACAGACGTTCCTTCTAGATAGAAGATTATTACGTCCACTAGACCCAAAACTCCTGCAGGGAAGCAGGGATCGGTCGGCGGTAGGGATAGAACCCGCGAAGTGTCGGTTGACAGTCCGGTGAACTAACCGCAGGAGCAGCGTAATCACTGACACCAATATCTTTGGTCGTTAAATATTTTAGCGGCATTAGTAATGTAGGTCAGGCCTTTTTTTTATCCTCTACTTCAATTAACTTAAAATGAATTGTGGGACCTCATATATGCTCTTAACTAAATTTATAAAATTGGCCGGATTCAGGCCCTGCCCCCAAACATAATAAAAGTGCTATTGAATGGATAAATCAGACTATTCCGTACTATAATAAATCTGCATGCCGTAGTGCGTCTAAGCCTCCATGAAGATAATAATTGGAAATCTGGTTCCCTGACTAATTCCGTCTAAAACTGGCGAGCCGATGACATTCATCTGAGATATGCTTCATTTTCTCCTCTTACTCCTTCCACAGAGGTGGCATAATTCATAATATAGAGTCGTGGTTTGTCGGAAACTGGCGAGTTATGCCCCCGATCTGACAATAGAAGTGAGGATTTTTTCGATAAGCGCCTGTTTCGACCTAGACTATTTCACCTACACCGTGAATCGATTAGGATAGGGTGGAACATGTGATGCATAATCTTCTTTATAGAAGGAGCGTCTGTAATGTATAAGATAAGACCGATTATGTTAGATTCTCATGCAGGGATAGTGCTAACATTTGGTTAAATAAAAAGACATGCTTTTTTAACCCGTTTTGAATAGTTATTTTAAATTACTTTCCTAAATGTTTTAACTAAATAATAATTATATATAATGTAATTTTGTCCCTGGGCAACACCTGGGAATTTAGCTTGTAGGCCTACTTGTCTAGGCCAATATTATATAATCTATTAATCGCAAATGTAGACCATTATGGAAAAACTTAGATCTTTGTGGAAAAAAACATCAGCTTCGACCGAAACCCTTGCCAGGAAAGACTTTTCATTAGAAAAATAAAGTAATATTTCGAGTGCATTTATGTTATTTCTAATATTTTAAATTAAAATATGTTTCTGAATATTAAATATCAACATATAGATATTTATAATAAAAAATAAATAATTGTTTTTATTATATATGTTTTTATATTAAAAAAATATATCTTACACAATGATGCAACCTGGCTTTACCAGTGTAATTTAACATGGCTGCTGTCAGGGGAACACGATTTGTACTCCAATGCAAGGTCGTTCTAAAAAATCCTTCGACACAATGTGATACTAATAAAGTTAATTATAGGTTACTTCACATATCTCGCCAAACATCTTTGCAAAACTTATGTAGACACCGTTTAAACAAAGGTTTGTATATTGGCTATTACATTTTCACCAAATTAAGAAGTTATTCTATTCTAAGTCTAAGACTGCACTCATTTCACTATTTTCACACAACACAAAACTCACAAGTCTTCAATCACAAGACTACAATGTCTACATCACTATTCCACTAAGTCAATTGACAGTCTGATGTGTGTGATATTGAATTAAACAGGGTACTACCTTAAACGAAGATTGTTCTTTCTAGTAATAACTTAAGTCCGAGTGGCATTCGGGCATATGCGAGCGACGAAAACAGCAGAGACTATCGATGATGTACCGTATCACCCACGGGCTCGTCGCAGTACCACCCACCCGCCTCATTAGACCCACCCGCACCACAAGAGGACACTCATTTAAGTACCAGACCATCAGGACTACTTGTGACATTGCGAAATACTCGTTCTACCCTAGAACTATAACCGAGTGGAACAAACTGAGTGACAATACAGTGAATGCACCATCGCTAGACTCTTTTAAACAGAGACTATCGAAGCCTTAGTACCCGCGCGCACCCCCCCCTCCCGTGGCAGCGATACCCGCACGGGGTTTTGCCACGTATTTATACAGATACAGATACAGATAGAATGGAATGGGTTGCCTGAACAAACCAGGAAAACCAGTAACTTAAAACAGGGTTGCCAGTTTTCAGGCTAAAGTCTAAGCCTGATTTCAGGCTTTTTGAAAATTTCCTTCTATCCCCTTTAAAGGGAAATAGACAAACAATTAGCTGTTCCTTCTTGTACACATGCTGCTTATGTAAAGTTTGTAAGTACACCACTATTTGCATTAGGGCTTAGGACTTAGGGTAAGGTGGGGCAATAAGCACCACCTTTTTTGCTTTCTGTGAAATTCAATCATGGTAAACTGTTGTTCATTTCAGAACTTTTACAGCCTTGGCCATCAGCTTATCTTTGTGTACCTTGTAACATCTCCAGTTTTCACACTTCAACAAATGCTAAAAAAAGAGATTACTATGAAGTTCTTGGGGTTCCCAAAAGTGCTGATGCATCTGCAATTAAAAAAGCATATTATAAGGTTTGTTTTTATGTTTATTTCCTTACTTACAGCCTGTCACCCTTATTGGAATATGTGCCACCAAGTATAGACATAGATCTCCATCCTGGGACATTTTTCTAATTATTTTCAACCTTAACCCATCCTTAAAAATGTTTGCCTGCCTCTTAAGTTTATAGTTATAGTATAATGGCATTTATGAAACCAAACTTGGTGGTGAATATTAATATATGCACCATATGTTATTATGTAGTGTATGTATATGTAAAGCCATAGCGCTAAATGGTGTTACGAATATCGGTCATATATGAATGACGTAGTAAGGCATTGACCTCTTAACAAGTGCGTATCAGAGTCCAAGGCGACCAAGGTTTGACCTTTGTGCCCTGAGGGCAGTTTAAATAAAATAATTCGTCCAACCCCGTGGAAATTGGAGGATAATTCTGGATTTTATAGAGAAAGAGGTTAAAATGCGTATTAAGACCCTGTAGAATCTTCGATGATAGTTTTCTTTGTAAAGTCCCCACCTCCTTAAAGTTAGTTCAGTTTGAAAGTTTGTAGAGTGAAGTCGCTATATTAATGCTTGTATATTTCATGTCATTTTATTGATACTTATGTTACCATCAGTTGATGCATTTATTGATCGTTTATATTGAGTCTACAATGTAAATAAAATTGTTTATTCAACAACTGGAGTTGTTTGATCTATCATTGTTGAGAAAGGTGTTGAAGATAATTATCACGAATATAACTACATTACTGCATAGACCTGTCAGTCAAGGAACCCCTAGCTTGGGCTACAGATTAGCAGAATCTAGAGACTTCTAATAAAGATACAACTATATTCATTGAATCCGATTTAAGGAGTCGTAATAATAGTCATCATAGAGACGTCCATAACAATGGGAAAACACTATAATACTGACTATTGACAAGTCTTAATGATTATGCATGTATAAAAGGTCGAAGAGAAAAACATCTCCGGTCTAATTTGATCATATGCTCTGAAATATGTTTGTACGATAAGTTCCCAGGGAATTAAATTTTATTTCATTTCCAAAAGATGTTGCCAAAAGAAAATGAAGGATTGTGAATGTCAGGCTTGAAGAATCACCTATTTATAATCTCAAACTCATTGCTTGATGCAAAAGAATTTTTGTTTTATGTTTTTATGAATCTCCGCATTGTGTTTTTTAAAAACCAAGGACGCAACTCTTTACTAACTTATTTTATAAACAAAATTAAATTTAACTTAACGCGAGTAACACTTTGAGTATTAATTATCGCCTCCTCACTTTTTATATTAAAAATGGATTTCTCATAACTAATCTTGTAGCCTTTGTATATTTCTAAAAGACTAGAAATGGACGTCAAGGTTGAAATCCTTTGTCAAACACCAGCAAAAGCATGCTTTTTTGTTTACGGAACTGCCTGAAATAATTAAAAATGTAAAAATAGAACTGGAAGTTCTCAATCTCTTCCATTTGAAAAGGTCAAGCCTTATTAAGACTTGTCAATTCATTGTGCATGGATCTGTTATATATAATGAATAGATTGTTTACATACACAATTCAAGAGCTAATGCCTCAATATGGAAGTTAAGGAAGTTCATAATTAGTGAGAGCTTGTATTTATAAGAAGACCTCTGATTGATGTACTTTGGTTGAGTGGCAGCGCGCTCAACTGGCGGTCCGAATGTTCTGGGTTCAAGTCCTGGTGAAGGCTGGGATTTTTTCCCAGGACTGGAGGTTGTCCCTGAATTTACCCAGCTCTGATGGGTACCTGACATAAGTTGGGGTGAAGTAATGGTGGCTGGGCATTGTGCTGGCCACACATACCCTAGTATGTAGTGGCCACAGAAGCTAGTGAATGCTGCTTCACTGGCCCTATGATCAATTTGGTCCGAAGGGTATTTACTGTGATTGATGCAGCAAGCCACAGCATTGTGGTTAGTTGATGAATTTTAAATGTCGCTCCAGGAGGCTTTCCTAATTAAATAACTAATTAAATGGTTATTAGTTCTGGCAGTAAAGAGTAATATATATATAGCTTAATTTGCATATATAAAATTGTAAACATGGATGATTGGCACACAGTGATTGTGTCTTTCTTGAATGTGTTTGGGGGAGGCTTTGATTATTGCCCTTAACATGTTTCTGTTTAGCTTTTTCTTATTCAACATTAATCATTATGTTAAGTTTACCATGTTAACTACCAAAAGTAATTTATTAACGTTTTATAAATGGAACTATTGTTGAGCCCAAGAACTATTGTGTTTTTTTTTGCACCTATTGTTGTTTTCTTTTTTATTCTTTCAATAGAATTTAATTGTTTTGTATTCTAATATGTTTAAAAAATATCTCTTCTAGCTGGCCAAACAGTATCACCCAGACATGAATAATAAAGATCCAGATGCTGCCAAAAAATTTCAAGAAGTCTCGGAAGCTTATGAGGTTAAAATAATCTTAGTATCAATTTAATGTAGTGAAGGTGTATTTAATAAGTATTATAACAAGCAATCAAACCATGCTATTGCCTGACATTAAGTATGTATGTTATTTAGTGACAGGATTGTGTCATGCATTAAAAACTTATACATTAGGCTTTGTGCTGCAATGTTCACTATTTATGGAGGCCTTCTGGTTGATCTAGCAAGAGGTTTCTAGGCTGCTTACCTGTATATAGTATATCTTGGGCCAATTTCAAACCAGTACAGCCGGAATGTTTTATAGGGTACCAAAAAGTATCTGAAACTTAAGGTATCAGTATTAAAAATGTAAAATGCAATTCATCTGCCCTCTTGGTGGTAGATGTTCCCCTGTAGATAATTGTACAGCTAAGAAAGCGCTGTTTTTAGTCAGATATGATTGGGATGGCAATCATTGCTTTACTTACTATACCATACCACCACCTTTTGAAAAGAAAAGTGTTAAAAAAAATGTTACAAAGTTACTTTGAATCATTGTTTTTTTCTGACATTCATTTTCTGTCATAACAGGTTTTAAGTGATGATGGTAAAAAGAGAGATTATGATACTTTTGGTATGAGCGGGAGCGCCAGTCAGGGCTCTGCAGGTTTTAAACAAGGCCAACAAGGTTTTACTGGTACATCTTTGTGTGTGTGTGTATGTTATACTAATAGTATACAAACTTAGAAATTAAGTAGTTTATATTAAAACTATTTTATTTTGCAAACACACTTCACTGATATATACCTTAAGTGTTTGTTTTCTTATTCAGGGTTTGAGAATTTCCATAGCCAAATGGATCCAGAGGAGCTGTTTAGAAAAATATTTGGTAATTCAGGTTTTCGAGGATTTGGATTTTCAAATCAGGACTATGAAGAGTCTATGTCTGGATTTGCACCAGCATCAGAGGTAATAACTCTTTTTTTTTTTGTTGTCTTAACCCCAATCTGAAAAGCAGTTAGTTTTGTTGTATAATCAATATTTAACAAAATTTCTAAACAAAGATTAAATGGTCAATCCTTTTTTTTTTTACTAAATTGTTTGTAAACAATTTTTTTTAAAGTAATTAATGCCAAGCACTAAAATTATTAGTAAACACTCTCAGTGCTTTATCTATTGAAGAACAAATAATTCATAGTTATTACTCTCTTTAAAAATAAACAAACTGTTTTATAGGTAATGATGGATCTAACATTTCAAGAAGCTGCTCGTGGAGTCAACAAAGAGATCAATCTTAATGTGAAGGACACATGCCCTAAATGCAATGGCAGTGGTTCTGAAAGGGGCTCGGCACCAACAAAATGTCCCCAGTGTAATGGAACTGGAATGGTGAGCTTTTATGATCATTTTATTAGTGACCTTAGTTATAATTAAAAACTCCGTCACTAGTCAATAGTTTTCAAATAGGAAACCTATTTAGTTATTGTGCGGCTTAACACTAGTAAATATTTCCCCATTAGGAAACTATATCAACTGGGCCATTTATAATGCGGTCTACTTGTCGAGGCTGTCATGGTAAAAGAGTCGTGAACAAACATCCCTGTACAGAATGTAATGGCAAAGGGAAAGTCATTGCACGCAAGAGAGTAATAGTACCTGTGCCTGCAGGTAAATACTATATGTATATTTTTCTTCATTTCTTTTGTCTTTCATGAAAGTCTTTTAGATTATATGAGAAATGTCACTAAGAGAAAAATAAATAGCTTAATGGATGGAATCTAGATAATTATTCATAGTAACAAGAAAAGTGGAATGTAACAAAAATATTTTTAAGTAGTGTTGGCTTATTAGAGAGAAAACATTGCAAATAGTATTTTAAGTTTTGATTATGTGATTCTTTGGTTTGTTAACTTTCTATTATTTGATGTTTATCTTGTGCCTAGGTGTGGAAGATGGACAGACAGTTCGAATGCCAGTTGGTGGTCAAGAAGTTTACATCACATTTAAGGTGATCACATTCAGTCTATATTCACTTCCACACATATTTGTGCTGCTCGGTTGTATGTTTAGCATTTTCATTGATTTATTTTATTATGTACAACAGATTCAGAAGAGCCGTATTTTTAGAAGGGAAGGTGCAGATGTCCACAGTGATGTCACTATTACCTTGACACAGGCCGTTTTAGGTGGCTCTATACGAATTCCTGGAATTTATGATGATATTGTTCTTAGCGTATGTATACAATAATTCTAATCAACTTGTAATGGAGTGAAAGCCTTTGAAAGATTTTATTAGTTAGAATGAAAATATTTTGAAAGTTGGGAGTCAGCAATGTGTGCATTTGTTTTTAATGATTTTGGAATTGTCAATCATGCTTAACTGTTCTGCCCAATAGATACCACCTGGCACATCATCCCACCATCGCCTAAGACTTGCTGGGAAGGGAATAAGTCGTGTCAACAGTTACGGCCACGGGGACCACTATATTCATGTGAAGATAAAAGTTCCAGTGTAAGTTTTCTTTTTATTATAGTCACCCAGTGGGGGGGGGGGGGGGGGGGGGGGGGAGTTTTCCTCATTGTCAATGTTTCAAAATATTTTCAATGTATTTATTTCCTTAGAAAATTGACAGAAGAACAAAAGCAGCTCATGCAGGCATTTGCTGAAACAGAAAAAAATGTAGAAGGAACAGTTGATGGAATGGCTCAAACTAAAACAGGTCAGTTATTTAGATTTACTTATTTACAAATTCATAAACGTTATTACTACACTACTAGTCTAGGAGGAAATTTAAATGCAAAGTCAAAAAATTGAGGATGTTAATTAAATGCGTAATGGAAACATCAAAATACTGAATAATAATAATATAGTGATTTTGCACTCTTAACCGTTCCCCCCCCCCCCCCCCCCCCCCCTTGAAATTCATGCGTGTCACCTCTACCGGCAGACACTTGCAGTTACCATGCGTCAACAATCATGGATTGTTTCATTTCTGATCTCAATGCAAGCTTTTAAATGCCAATTATAAACTTTTTAAACTCTGACCAAAGAGGGTGATAGTGATGCTATTTTAATTTTACACTGTTGTTTGGTATTTTTAGCGCGATCGATCAAATTTAAGAGAATTTTAGCGCTAATTCTACAAAAATTGATGGCATATTGGAAATATTTAGATGAGCATTGGGCTAGGCTGATGAGGGAAAGGCTTTATTATTTTGATAATGCCCAGAAAATAGAGCAGATAATGTTGTAGAAGTTGAATACGAAAATTTTTCCGATTCGATTATTTCAAAATTCCCTGACAACCTTTCGGAACTGATAGATTTATTATATTTTCCCTTGTATTTATAACTTTATTTTCATCTCTACTGGTTTGAATTAAACTTATATTTTTACTATAAAGAATGTGATTCAGTTGTTTTAATAGTTTTTTTACAGTACATTTAAAAAAATATATTTTGGTTGATTTTTTTTTTCAATGTGCGGAGTTATGCGACTTGACTCAAGGGTTGGAGGCAACTAAATAAGGGGGCAAAGGGTTAAGTTTATGTTTTATGGGGTGACACTTAAGTGGTTGAAAATCGTCATAGAAATATATTGTTCATGTTAGTTTCAAGTGTTCATTCTAGTAAATTAAATGGGCCATTGTTTTGCCCAGTCCATAAATTGCCCTCATCTGTGCTAACCTGGACCCTTCCCATTCTGTTTCAGGTGGGAGGGAGGAGTCCGATGGTCGCATGATGGGAGAACAATTGCCTGAAGAGGAGGAGGAAGGATTTTTTTCAAAGTTAAAAAGAAAAATATTTGGCTAGATCTGTGATGTGTTTAACAATGACTCAATTTGAAAGAAACTAATTCTAATATTTATTATAGTTTGGTATCACCATCTTGTAATAATTTGAAAAGTTATTTTATCTTCATCCTCAATTTTAGGACTTTACAATTTACAAATCATTGGACTGTGTACATTTTGTTAAATTGTGCCAATTTATATCATTTATTTATAATTTATTGTGTAAAGTAATATTCTCTTTAAATGTGGAAACATTTAGGGCTGCGTGTGATAGACGACCCTCAAGGTAAAATTGCACACATTCGAGAACTCCTATCTAAAAAAGAACCAAAACCTGAGACTAAAGAGCCCAAAGGTTCACCCAGTGAAGAGGATTCTGTTAAAAGCCAGGCCGTAGGCAAGAACACATGATGATAAAGTGTCTAAACTATATATTATTGTTTAAAAAAATGACATACCAGGTACTGAATTTGTATAAATGATTGGACAGCATTTAATATTTAATAATATTGTTGTTAATAATAAAAGACAAAGAATTTTATCTGTGGGCAAAAAAAACAACCTTTACTTGATGTTTATTAACCGCTGCTAATAATAGAACCATGTAGTCAGATATTTGATGTATATTTCTTATCTCTTCATATTATGTTTGTTCACATAGTGCCATTTGTAGCATTTGAAAATCTTGTAACTCCTGATCATGTTAATGTTGCCACATACAATATTTTTTCACAGTCATTTTATCATGTTGTGAAATCTGAAATGACTGCATAATAATGTTGAAAAAAGAAAAAGACAGTACCATAAAATAGCTTGTAGTCATTTATCTACCCGCTATAAACATAACTTAATAGCAACTATTAAATGTGGTCTGATTAGCTGGTGGCAGAAATATTATATTGAATGTGATATATGTAATATGATAATTACAAAGAAAATGTATATTTATCATCCAATGTGATAGGAACTGCTAAGTTTAATCCTTTTTTTTTTAAACTATTATGATTTTACATTTCATGGTCATTGGAATATAAAAGTAAGTAAAAGTCTAAAAGGCATCTTTTTTTATAAAATTAACAGATCAGGATTGATTATTGAACTTAACACTTCCTAATACATAAGTATTTCTACATACTAGTAGTAAAGGTACAACTTGTCAAGTTGTAGTTGATTTTTTTATTGATGACTTTTTTTTTGTCTGAATAATACATGTTGCATCTGGGAAATAAATATTTCATACATTTAATCCTTGAATTGATTTTGTGTGTAAAAGAAAGGAATTAAACTTGATTGAATAAAAGATTAAATTTGTTTTAATAAAGAGTGGTATTGTGTATTAAATAAAGTCAAAATGTCTTTATATTGAGTGTATAATAATTTGCATTATTGTTCAACTCACATTTTTAGAATTCTCCCTTGTTATTAAAAAACAAAAAAGTTAGACCGACATACTTTAACCAACAAGAAAATCTTTCAGCAGCAATACAAAATAGAACACAAGACAACCCTGTTTTTAAATTGTTTTATTTGACTTGTATTTTTTGACTCTATGCACCAATTTATAATATATACAATAATTTATAATATATACAATTTCATTTTCTCACACTGTTATGCGAGTCAAATAACCCCTTTTTGTGTTCAACTCATGACTCAGTTCAACTATTGGTGTCTTTGTAGAGCAGTTCAACTATTGGTGTCTTTGTAGAGCAGTTCAACTATTGGTGTCTTTGTAGAGCAGTTCAACTATTGGTGTCTTTGTAGAGCAGTTCAACTATTGGTGTCTTTGTAGAGCAGTTCAACTATTGGTGTCTTTGTAGAGCAGTTCAACTATTGGTGTCTTTGTAGAGCAGTTCAACTATTGGTGTCTTTGTAGAGCAGTTCAACTATTGGTGTCTTTGTAGAGCAGTTCAACTATTGGTGTCTTTGTAGAGCAGTTCAACTATTGGTGTCTTTGTAGAGCAGTTCAACTATTGGTGTCTTTGTAGAGCTGCTTCATCAAGTTTTGCTGCTCTATAACTCTATGAGTAATATATAGCACGAGGGTGGTTGCTTGCTATCAAACAAAATGGGGCAAGCAACATGGGCATATTGCTGTGTGCGTACAGAATGGTTATATTAGTTGTACAAGATAAACTCACATTGCCGTGTGCATACAGGATATTATATTAGTTGAACAAGATAAACACACATTGCTGTGTGCATACAGGATATTATATTAGTTGTACAAGATAAACTGTCTTGACAAATGTTTTTCTCTCACACATAAAAATGTCTACTTTATGAAGAAAGCCACAGAGGGTCTTCTGTATAATGAATTCTACAGAGTTCATGAGTGTGGAATATGTAGAATTCCATTATAATAATAAGATGCTTGTGCACAGTATCATCAATTACACTACTGGTATTGTTTTTTTCCCATAGCATAATATTACTGGTCTGTCTCTAAGCTTGTATCCATTGACTAACTGTATGGCTTCACTTGCTGTTGTTTCATCTGCTGAAACATAAAAAGTATTGTCGTCATTGTTAACAGCTTTACATAAAGTTATACAATAAAGTGTTCATTGATCATTGAAAACCCCCTTAGTTTGAGCTACACTTAAAAGTTTTTAAAAAAATACTTACCAGTACATACTGGCTTCAAACAATAACAAATGGGGTATTAATATTGAAAATTAAAAAAATGGTTATTAATAACACTTCTGGAGGCAAAAATAAATACCAGTACCATCCACTTCTCGGACTAGAGACCTTTGGCAAAGATTTTTTTTAATTACAAAATTTCCTTCAATATATTTAGTGAGTTTAGTGTAGGGATGGAGTCCTAAAGCTGTAGCTAATTACAGAAAAACTACTAGCTTAACTAGCTACTAGCTTCAAAATTCCAATTGAATTTATTTACTTCTTGTATTTATGCTAACTATTTTCTTTTTAGTTCATAAAAAATAAATGCACACAAAACCAAGTAAAGAACATTTAAATTAAGTCTTACAACGACATTGGCTGGCAGGGGTTCAAAGGGCGTAGGCAAAATTTAATATAAAAAGGTTGGGGACCTATGCTGTACACTAATACTACTATTCTCAACTTCAAATTTATAGTTTTACCTTTTATTTCAATTGTGTACATAAATTGAGATGTTAAAAAATGAGAGACTATTACCTGGAAAAGTTATGAACGCCTGACCTTTCATTTTACCAGTTAACCGTTTGAAAATGATACGTGGCTTATCTGAAGTCTGGAAGCAAGCAAACAAAGCCACTAACTCTTCATCTGTGACTTTGGGATGTAAATTTTTTACATAAACAATCTAGGTGGAGATAAAAAAAATATTGTAAACATCCTGTTCCCATTACTTATCACCAGGCTATTCCTAGTCATTTAAGTCTTTCATTAGTCCAGAAAAAAACATATCAGCATACTGGGGTATATATCCATAGTATTGTTTTTGTCTCAAACTAACATAGAGATATAGTTGTGCATAAAGAACTACAGAACAAGTAAGTAAAAGGTTAGCAAAAAAAAAAAAAAGAGGGAAGAGAGATAGGATCAGAAAGTAAGCTGCCTTACAGAAAGTCAGAGAAAAGAAGAGAAAATCTGTGACAGAGACAGAGAAGCATATTAAAAGTATAAAAAGATAATCTTTAAGATAGAGGTGTGCTTAAAAAAAAATGTTCAGCTGCCAAAGAGAGATATTGGTGATTGTGAGTTACATCAAGTCTAGGGGTGTAGATCTAACTCACCTAGTTGCCAAGAATCATAAATATTTTTTATTATAATAATCCGTGTATGGGTGTTAACAGTGTTACACCCAGTCACAGGGGACAGGGTATGTACGATACTAGGCAATTATGTGGCCTGCACAATGCCCAGTCACTTTACTTGTCCCCAATTAATTTCAAATACCTAGCAGAGCTAACTCTCTATTCAGAAACATATTTTAGACCCGTGAAAAACATAGCCTTCGCGGATTTGAACCCCAGACCTTCAGTATACCAGAACAGCACTCTGCCACAGGACTGTGTTCTAAATTGTAAAACTGTTCAAAAGAATAGGGGGTAATTCATCCAGTTGCCACAAATCATTATAAATATTTTTTCCCATTATAATTATAATAATAAGTGTACGGGTGTATTACACACAGTTGCCAGGGACAGAGTATGGCATAGGTTGACTGTGAAAGGGTTAAGCAAGATTGTAAGCAAATTGAATAAAACCTGTATTGTTGGTTACTACCACTTCCATGGACACATTTCAATAATAAAATTTTCGAGTGTTTGAGAATACATTATAGGTAGATTTCCAGTTGAAAGAAAGACCATTTCATTTCAATAAATTCCTGATTAACAAATTTCATTTCATATAACATAGTAAAGCAAACCTTTCAGACTGTTAGCTACTGAAGCAATGTTCTCAAGCCACAGCATACAAGGGGATCATGTGGCCAGGATAACACCTATCCAGCTTTACATTTATTACATTACTCAACAATCTATTTGGTCCTTATCACTCAGAGCAGGGTAAGAACAAAATTGTAACCTAGTACCTGGTACCTTTGGGTGTAAAATCTGTAGCCTATGATCTGTAGCCTATGATCTGTAGCCTATGATCTGTAGCCTATGATCTGTAGCCTATGATCTGTAGCCTATGATCAGTAACCTATGATCTGTAACCTATGATCTGTAACCTATGATCTGTAACCTATGATCTGTAACCTATGATCTGTAACCTATGATCTGTAACCTATGATCTGTAACCTATGATCTGTAACCTATGATCTGTAACCTATGATCTGTAGCCTATGATCTGTAACCTATGATCTGTAGCCTATGATCTGTAACCTATGATCTGTAGCCTATGATCTGTAGCCTATGATCTGTAGCCTATGATCTGTAACCTATGATCTGTAACCTATGATCTGTAACCTATGATCTGTAACCTATGATCTGTAACCTATGATCTGTAACCTATGATCTGTAACCTATGATCTGTAACCTATGATCTGTAACCTATGATCTGTAACCTATGATCTGTAACCTATGATCTGTAACCTATGATCTGTAACCTATGATCTGTAACCTATGATCTGTAACCTATGATCTGTAGCCTATGATCTGTAGCCTATGATCTGTAACCTATGATCTGTAGCCTATGATCTGTAACCTATGATCTGTAACCTATGATCTGTAACCTATGATCTGTAACCTATGATCTGTAACCTATGATCTGTAACCTATGATCTGTAACCTATGATCTGTAACCTATGATCTGTAAACTATGATCTGTAACCTATGATCTGTAACCTATGATCTGTTACTAAACCTTAATGTGCCATAGACTATAATATAGTTGCTGCACATAAACAGGGGGCATTCAGCTGGCGTACTGAAGGTCCTGGGTTCGAATCCTGGTACAGACTAGTTTTTTTTTCCTGGGTCTGGAGGGTGTCCCTGAATCTACCCAGCTCTGATGGGTACTTGTAAAGTAAATGCGGCTGTGCATAGTGCTGGCCACACAATCACCTAGTATGCTGTGACCACAGAAACTGGTGACCGCTGCTTCACCGGACCCAGTGAACAATTGGGTCTAACAAGTACTTTACTTTTTTTTTTACTTCACACACATACAGCCTGGTGATTTTGATAAGATTTTTATAAACTTTAAAATATCAGACATTTTTCCTACTCAAATTTGCAGTCCAAATGTGCTATTTACTTTACACATGAAAATATTCTACTTTTGACTTACTTTATTTGGATCTCCTAATGAATAGTTTTGAAATTTTTCCATTGCTTTTATTTCATCTAAGGTCAATCTGTTCTTTTCCATTTCAGCTTTTGAAACAAAATGTATAGGTCCAGAGATTTCTTTAAGTGAGCTTGGTGGCTCTTGAACTGTGTCTTCTATCCTGGACAATGTCTCTAACTGTTCAGAGGTACCTGGTAAGACTTCATGGGTGTTATCTAATTGGTACATTGTTTCATGACCTTGAGGTGCTTCTTCAGTATCAACTTCGTCTTCATTTATAGCGCAGTCTGTATTGATTAACCGTTGTTCGTTCATAGTCTCCTTTGAAAGTATCTCATCGGCCACACAAGCCCCCGCGGTTACCTCCGCAGTAGATTTCAATGAATCGTAGTACACCTTTTTTCTCTCCAGCTTTCTTCTTCTCCGTCTGTCTCTCCTTGAGTCTCGCTCAATTTTTTTGTCAACCGCATCCAGAATTTCTGGAATGTGATTAATCGGGTCGTCCGGGTGTGTCTCCTCAAATTTTTTTTGCGTTATGATGCTGGGCAAATCTGAAATTTTGCCAAACTTCTGGGCTAAGGATTGTTCAAGATCTCTTTCTTGCCTGCTCAGCTCAAGAGCACCCTGAAACTTGTCAGGAACAGACAGTGACTTTTCTTTTTCCTGTATCTTCTTCTGAATTTCAATCAGCTGATTTGATTTGGACATCGGATCAGCCCCGTACCCAGATGGTGACTGGTTGTCAAAAAAAAAGGAAAAAAAATTATTGTTTGATATTATTAAACAAAATGAACAGCTTATAATTATATATATATATATCTATTTGTTTATTTTGTTCAAGAAAATAAACTGAACTGACTAATAAAGAGGCTCATGAGTAACACACAAAAAAGCCACACTTTTTATTGACAAGAATAATGAAGATTCACGGTAAATATTTTTTTAACTAAAACTTTTGTGAACTTTTTGAGTGTATTCATTATCAAAATTCCATTTTTTTAAACCAATGGATTCACTGGTCTTGTTCTTGCTACTAAAGACCATTGATACTATTATTAAACCATCATCAGCACCATCATTGTATACCCGGTAATGCATTTTCAATTCATACTATTTAAATTAATATCTTATTTAAAAAAAAAAGAAAGAATTTTTTCTAACGTAAATGCAATAGTACATAAGTTGTGAGAAATAAGTTTACTAAATTCAACTTGAAGAAAAAAATAATTCTAAATCCAAACATAATTATGTAAGCATAACAGTAACAGCCATGACACTACAATAGTTTTGAAAAAAAAAATTGGATCTCTAAGTCTGACCAAGTCTCAAGAATCCCTTACATCAAATGAGGAAAAAAAAGATTGTACAAATAAAGAGTCCACTAAGTCCTTTATAATACTTTCAATTAAACCCTTTAACCAGCTTAAGGGGCATCAAAGGGAGGTAAAACTCTTTGTATTTTGAGAGACCTGTTGTGGGGACATGAGTATTGGATGCCACACAACCAAACAGCTTATCTTTCTTTTCTTCTAGGACCCAAGCATCCACTACCATTAATATTAATAATATCAACTATTTTAACTATAAGACATCTAAATTACATATTTTGTACAGCAGTCACCAAAATTGAATTTAACTCTTATTGACTCAGAGAAGAGATTGTCTCTCTTGAGAGTGCCCCGAACACAGCTCAACGAATTGGACCATTCATAGGCCAGACTGATGGCCCCTAAACTGCCATTTACAAAAATTCATCTTTTAGCAGAAACCATCTAGGTATTAGATCATCGCCCCAGAATCTTTGTTAGCACCGCAAGGAGTGAGTTTAGCAGGACTTTCTTTTTTTTAAAAGCATTTTTCAGATGAGTGGCAAAAATGTAATGTTGCAACAATGCACACTCTACAACAATGAACTAATATAATAGTTTTCATAAATAAAAAAGCAACTTTCCTAACTTCATGGAAGGAGCAACTGGCACATGAAAACAATGATAATAAGAATAAGCACTTTTAGCACAACAGTTTAACAAATGAGGTTGAAGCTCTCAAACAGCTCATTAAGCCACATGTGGATCATGGTCCATGAAAAATAAAAAGGTTGTTTACATGAGCCAGTTATTTTTTTAGAGCAACATTTCTCTGCAAATGGAAGAAGAGACATTTGAAATTTAGATTAAAAATAATTTGAACCTGACCTCAACTTTCATTTCTGCCTGTAGCCAGATAGTTACTTCTTCATCATCAAGTCCACAGTGTCGTAAGTAATCAATTTTAGAATCCAGATCCCCAACTTGCTTGTAATGTTCAAAATTGTGAAGTCCAACAAGTTTCTCAATGTCTGGATCATGTGATGTTGCTGGAGTAAAGGAACGATGCTGTGAAAAATGACTGCAAAAAAATATATAAATAATGTAAAATTAATAAAAACAATATTTATATCCATCATTTAGTTATTTTAATAAATTTTATAGAAAATTTTCTTTAATGATATTGTTATGATTTCATTAATGATGTAGCAACATCCAATTTATAATGCTTACTCAGTGAAAGTGATATCTTTCTTTATCTGTTGTTGCAATAAAGTCTGCAGATGTTTTTCACTTTGTGTTTCAACATGTTCCTGTCCATCAATCTTACGTTTCTTATTCCGTAATGTCTCTTGGGGCATTCGCAAAACATCTCTGCTTTCAAATCGTCGTGGGTTGCCACTAACATGAGAAAAAAAGCTTTGAATTTTTTCATTTTTACATTAGTAGATATTTTTAGTATAATTTTAAAAAAAAGACTAGCTATTGAGTAAGATCCAATATGTTTTGTGGTTAAGCTCTACTCAGTATGAAAGACAACCTACATATCCTTGATATTAATGAAAGACTACACCACCCCTAAATTAAAAGAAAGATTATTTTTAATGTCCAAATAAAAAAAATGGCCTACAATAGTACAATTTCCAAGTACTACAATTTTTTACACTACCAGCACTACTCAACACTTTTAAAAGTATTATTGGCATACTATAATTCATTGAATGTTCACTAGCATATTATTTTTTATTACTATACTGTGACTAAATTATCAAAATAAAGGCAGCACAATTAGGATATAAATTATCTAAATAAAATCTATAGCTTACATTAAAAATGAAGTCTATAAAAATAGGACTTTAACTTTTATTTAAATTTAAAAATAAAGACTTAAAAATTAGCAAAGTAATAAAAAATTTGTTTATTTAAAATTTATTTTAAAAAAATTTGAATGATTGACATAAACTTGACTAGATCTATCTGATTTATGAATTTTTAACAAAATACACAGAGAAATGAGAAATAAGAGATATATAAAGGCTAACAAAAATACAAAGCTATCACAGATCTTATACCGTCTGTCTGAAGATGTGATGTCACTGGTCAGGGCAGCACAAAGTGCTCACAAAAGTGTCTTGTTTCAAGGAAACACTATTCTGTGTGCACTGTGCATGCCACCAGCCATCACATATTTCACACTGCACCCAAACATCTGCCCCTCCCCCCTTTTTGCACCCTTGATAGACGCCTAACAACAATTATATATCTTTCCAAGCTATTAAATAGTTGTCATCCTCTATCCTTCACAACCATCTCTAGTTCCATTAGTTGTAGTATCATATATATAATATATATAGTAGCTTCTATCAGAGCTCACTTGAATTACGTTTCTTAACCCATCTCTTTTCAGTGTTTTTTTCTGTTCTTCTTCTCTCCCCAGTCTTGATCTAAGTAAAGCACATCTAATAATCTAGTAATATTCCATTTGAGGAGCACATTTGACAGTTTTTAGATACCCACTCCAACAGAAAAAAAGTGTTTGCTATGAGGATTAATCCTACGTTTTGCATACTTAATTGCGAACACTCCTTTAAAACAAATATTAATATAAATAAGCGTTGTAAATGATAACAGCATTGTTCCTTAACTATATGCAAGTGGTGATCCGATAGCAAACACATTTACATGTAAAAAGGAAAGAAAAAGTAGTCTTAACCTGGATACCACCCTCGTTCATCCGGGGGATGTTTTTAGCAAAGCCGCCACCATGGCTCCAAATGTCAGCACTTTTTTATCTAAAAAATGCTCTTCCCGGAACTGAAATGGCCTAGGGAATTACTGCTATCTTTTATATTGACACTCGCTTTCGTAGTAGACATGAAAATAGAGAAACTGAGAAAGTTTTTTCGAGTGGTGTTCGCAACTTGCTGGTGTTCGCGCGAGGTGATTTATGTATATATAGGCCTAAATATTTTAAAATATATGAATTAGGCCTATACTCTATGTCATATGTCAATCTAATTACTGTATGTCCATAAGCGTTGTCTGAATGTCTATCTATCCAGTCATCTTCTTAGACTTAAACAAGTTAGATTTAGAGCTAATTATTAAACGCGATTTCAGAAGATTTAATAAATTTGATTTAACTCAGTTTAACTGTCTTAGACTTAGTGACTTAGTAAAAGTTAGTAGTCGACTTAGACTTAGACTTAACTGATTAACTACCACGAGCCGCTGTGAGCGGCTCAGGCGATTCATTCACTTTGTACCAAAAGCCGCTGACAGCGCCAAGACTATTTCGCCGATTTTTAAGCTAAATATTTTCATTATTTCTTTAAATTTTGTTCCGAAATTTGTAGTTACCGACAGGAAGTATATTTACGAACCTATTTTCGATTTCAAAGCGTAAACATTATTAGTTTCTGTGCTAAATTTCGGTAAAGAAAAGCGGAAAAAAATAACTTTCCTCCCGTTTTCGGAAAAAGTTTCCATTGTAAAACCTTATCTTGTTTGTGTAAATATCACTCAATTAACTTCATCTTGGATTTATTATGTTCGATTTTGAATATACTTTATAATAATTATGAGTGAAAGCTATACATTCATTGAGGAAAAGAAGAAATATTAGGTAAAAGAATTTTTTTTTATTTTTCCGTCTAATTTTTCGTTACAAATCACATTTCAACATAATTATTGTCTAAACTAACAAATTAACTAAATTTTGTTTATATTTATCTTATACACAATTTATTTCCCTAAAAAATGGTATAATTCGTTTTAAAATCTATCAATGGATAAGAGAACAAGACACACATATGTACACACACCCGCATGCAAAAAAACGGGACAGAAATTTAATTCGGCCACAGCTTGATTTTTTTTCTACTTTTAATGCGGTAGTTAATCAGTTAACTACTAGATTGTAACTAGATAAGATAATGTGACTTAGCAGGAGGCCAACATTTCACAAAGTTGTATTTACCATGGCATCGATCCTTCAACTTTCTTGGGCATTTTGTGATTCATCTTGATAAAATATACTTATATTTACTGGCGTCAATCTTTGGTTCAACATGTACATGTAGCCTTCAGTTTCAGTAACTAAAATACAATCACAAAAAGCTTTTAAGACTTTAGAAATAAACGAGTGCAGAATTTTACCAACCTATATAGCTTTTTATTTCTTCTCTGTGATAAAAAAAAACCACTGAGCTATATATATATAGATCAGTGATAAAAAAAACTGGTGACAAAGTGGGATAATACGTTTTTTAATCATTCTGAAGACAGTTATACCGATATAAGATTATAGAATTAACCTAACATACTTTTGAAGTTGTAATTGCATTCACTTCTTTATAGGCTAACCTACCTTTAAAAATGTATTTATTTTTATTTAAGAAAGGTAGCCTTAACTACTAGGCTACTTGAGTAGTTTTGTCTATTTTATGATGTTCTAATTATCTTATCTTATCTTATACATTACAGATGCTCGAATCCTTCTATAAAGAAGATTATTGCGTCCTACGCTCATCCGTGGTCCGAGTCTAGTCTTGCATTTTTATTAATGTTTTAAATGATGTTAAGTTACTGGTTTTCCTGGCTTGTCCAGGCAACCCATTCCATGCCCGAATGCCACTCGGGAAGAAAGAGCACTTAATGCATTTGTTCTCGCATAAGTGGACAATTAAGGAAAGTGTTTTTGTCTTTATGTTTATCTGAGCTTTGCAACAAGTTGTTATTGGGTTGTATTTCTAAAGTAGAGTTTAATGCCTTTTTTATTGTGTATTATTTTACTCTTTGCCCTTCTGTCCTCTAGTGTTTCTAGGTTTAGTGATTTGACTAATGGTGTTACTCTTGTTAATTTGGAATATTCACTGGTTATGAACCTTGCAGCTCTTTTTTGGATTTGTTCTAATTTTTTAATGTTTTCTTTAGTTGGTGTGTCTCATACAGGTGCTGCATAGGCCTATTCTAGTATAGGTCTAACTAATGTGAGATAGCATTTTAGTTTTATATTCTTATTACATTTGTAAAAGTTCCTTTTTATGAATCCTAATGTTTTGTTAGGGGTAGAGAATATAGAGATTACAGTAATGCGACGTACGGTGCGGACGTACGGTGCGGACGTACGGTGCGAAGCGGACAAACTGATAACTGTACGTAAACTATTGAAAGTAGCCTTGTAGAAAAGTGAAACAATATGTTTTAAAAAGTTATAAGATGAAATTGAAATGAAATTGTGGACGTGTTCAGAATTTGTTCAGAATTTGTTCAGAATTTGTTCAGAATTTGTTCAGAATTTGTTCAGAATTTGTTCAGAATTTGTTCAGAATTTGTTCAGAATTTGTTCAGAATTTGTTCAGAATTTGTTCAGAATTTGTTCAGAATTTGTTCATAATTTGTTCAGAATTTGTTCAGAAATTGTTCAGAATTTGTTCACAATTTGTTCACAATTTGTCGGAACTGGCTGGTACCCAGCGGGCACACCACACCACGTCGTATCGATGAGGGGGGGAGGGGGAGTGGTTATCACGTTTTATCCCCGTCGATGAGACGTGGTGTTACCATTGGGATAATTTGCCCCTCCCCCTTTTATATTGCACATTTGCCCCCCCTACCCCACCACCCAGTGGCCTTATAAAGGGGAGGGGGCAGAGGGGGCATATGGCCGGGGGCGACACTTCTAGGGGGCGGCAAATATAGTCTAAATATAGCACTTAAACAAAGCAGTTACAGTATGCAAGGGGGCGTCGCTGAAACTTTTGCCCTGGGGCGCTACATAGGCTTGATCGAGAGGGCCTTTCCCCCACCACCGTGTACTCTTTGCCCCACCCCCAAACTCGTAAACCTATTGCCGCGTCACTGGACACTAAAAATGGTGCTACACTATAATAGTTGTTAGATGTTTGAGTGCACCTTACCCTCCCTTCTCACCACCACCCAGGCTACGATACTGTTAGCATCACTATAATACATCTAGACACGCCCCAGGAAAGAAGATTAAGTTTTAAAATATTATAAAACATTAGGCCTTGAGACTACAATATAACTTGAAACTACACCACAGAACATACACTAATACAATACACAGAAGGCACGGTGTCTAGGGATGAATGGATGAATAGATTTGTCTTCTTTTTTTTTTCTTTTTGTGCTATGACAAATCTTTGTGGCCGGCGATTAGAACCTAAAATGGCGCCGGGATACCTGCACTAGTCATGAAAAACCAGCAACCTGACATCATTTAAAATCGTGGCAGTGCGCTAAGCTTGCGTGTACAGAAAATCCAGGGTACGATTCCTGGTGAAATCTAGGTCCTAGAGTTTGAGTAAAATAAAGGCGGTTGGGTATTGTGCTGGCCACACATAATCTCTAGTATGCCGTGGCCAAGAAAACTTGTGAACGCTGCTTCACGATAGTTCTATAGAGATTAAATACAAGACTTTAAAAAACAAACTGAAACCACGGATAAGCGTAGTACACAATAACTGTAGGCTATAAACGGGCGTCGGTAAATTATAAGCTAATAAACATTTGACCAACTTTTTGTGTGTGGCCATTGTGCGAATCAACTGATCTGTGGCCCCAATAGCCCCCGGGGAGGGGGAGGGGGTGACGATCACGGACATTAAGCTTAAAGAATGATAGTGTGTGAGTGTGTGTCTGTTTGTATGTGCGTGTGTGTGTGTTTGCGAATGTTTGTATATGTGCTTGTGTGTGTGTGTTTTAAGTTTTAAGTGTGTATTGCATCCGCGTGAGTCTCCGTGTATTTTTTGCCTGTGTGTCTATATTTACTTGCCTGTGTGTGTAGTTCTATTTGTGTGTATTTTAATTCTACATGTGTGTGGAAGAAGGCCAAAAAATAAATATGAAAAACAAGAGCGGGTTTGTTTGTTGTTGTTTTTTACTGTTGTTGTGGAACCACTATTGTCGCGGTCCTACGTGACAGTGGCCAGACAGACAACCGAGGCAAGAAACCGTCGGAAGCCAGGAACTTCCCTCACATCTCTGGGAAACCGAATCAACACTCGGGCAGTGCCTCGGTCTCGTCTTGCAATATGGTGACGTCGTCTTCGGGCAAATCCGATTTCATGCTCTCGTTAGAACTTTCACTGTAGTACAAATTTATTCTCAGTTTTAGGTTCAATCCGTGATAATGTGAATGTTTTTATTTTTATGTTTGGTGGATCTTTTTGTTTGTGAACCATGTGGATGGAATATGAGTTTTAAGCTGTGTTAGTTTATGTACGTGGACAAAACAAGCAAGTAGTTTATTATATATAAGCCGTCTATATAATATATAATCGTCTATATTTATCATTTAATATAATTTTATTGCGTTCTTTCTTTACATAACCCGTATTAATTAAAGTATATAATTGAAGCATTTCTAACATTTATCTATCTATCTATCTATCTATCTATCTATCTATCTATCTATCTATCTATCTATCTATCTATCTATCTATCTAACTGTCTTTTTTTTGTCTGTTTGTATGTTTGTCTATTTGTTTGTTTGTCTGTTTGTTTGTCTGTCTGTTTGTCTGTATGTCTCTATGCCTACATGCCATTCTCTATTTCTGTACGTCCACGATTGTGTTCAGTTCGTCTGAATATCTATCAATATAGTCATCTTCTTAGAGTTAGAAATTAAACCCGATTACAGAAGACTTAAGAATACCTGTGTAACGGTGTTTGGGGACAGGGAAGGGGGATTTACATAAAAGTAGATCTCTGTCAATCGTATGTTGTACCGATTAACATAGTCCCCCGTGTGCGTACATTCAGAAATACCCACACAGACCAGGTACGACGGGTTATTCCAGAGTCACAAAGCTCGCCCATTGTATCAGTATAAACGCCAGTTCAATCGAGACGGCGATATGAAGAAAATAAAATTATTTGACGTGTTGAACCTACACCCACGCCACAACACGTTTGAGTGCAAGCACACAGATAGACTAAGGGAGATCTTTAGCCCCACATATCTGCATGATTTAACACACGGGCCGAACCCCGTTAAACTTAGTATGACTGTGTTATCAATTACCTTTTTTTATTACTGGTTTGTCTAACAGTTTAGGCTCTCGGGAGGTTGTTGTTTTTTATTTCACTCGTTGCGGTTTCGTAATGGATTTTTTTGTTTTTTTTTTATTTATTTTGTTTTAATTAGCCATTTCTTCTCTGTGAAATAAATGTGTGTTTTTGTTTTCCCTTTTCAAGTATCGTTCATAAGATCAGAGTGAGATTAAAACAGTAAGATGAGATCTGCGCGTGGAGAATGGATACCTCAACACTGCAAGATTGTCCTGGAGCCAGAAATGAAGTAGCTGGTGCTAACGGTGAAGTAGCGGGTGCTAACGGGGAGCGTGTTTCTGGGATGCCGGTTTCTCTTCAGAAATGTGACCCCGAAGTGCTGGGTGCTAAGTGTCAATGCGTCGGTGCTAACCCCCGCGTGACGGGCAGCCCGAACGGGGTGTCACAATCGTCATCCGGCGGCCAGTCGCGAGAGTGTCGAAGATCATCACACCCCAAACAATCAGAGACCGGTCAGCAGGATAAAATGAACGACACTAAAAATGGCGGTCTGGGAATTTCCGATCCACCGTTTCAAAAACTGGATAGTGGTCAACTGGTCAACGGCTTTTCCCAGACGACAGCAGTTAACCCGGCATCACCGGACCACGACAAACTGCTGATCGAAAGCCAATCGAGGCTGTCCGCGCAGGCCCCAACTTCAAAGGACCAGAATGTGCCGAAGACGGTCAAGAGATTCTCGCAGCTGGCATCGTCCTCTACGCCTGCGCTGTCAAGCGTGAAGATGCACCAGCCGACGGGCCCAGCGGTAGAGATTAACAAGGTGCTGTCTAAAGGGAGGAGGCCTTTTGATGTCGTCCTCAAGGGTGGCGCCCCATGGGGGTTCGCTTTAAACGGAGGAACAGGGATACCTCTTTATATTTCAAAGGTAAATACGACTAATCTATACGCCCATTCATCCACCATTAATCTAATTATCATCTTTCCATCCGTCGGCCTATCTATCTATCTATCTATCTATCTATCTATCTATCTATCTATCTATCTATCTATCTATCTATCTATCTATCAATCTATCTATCTATCTATCTATCTATTTATCTATACATATATATATATCTATTTATCTGACTGTCTATTTATCTATCTATCTGTCTTTCTGTCTGTCAATCTATACCCCCCTCTCTCTCTCTATCTATCTGTCCATCTATGTATCTATCTATCCATATATCTATCTGTCTGTCTAGCTATCTACCACTCGATGGACCCCTTGATCGATCCACCCAGCCACCCAATTCTCTCTCTCTCTCTCTTTCTCTTTCTCTGGGTATGTTTAAATGTCGTTCTATAAGTTTAATATTTGGTCAGTTTTTAAATCGATGAATATACTTTTTTTTTCTGCTTTCTCTATGCTAAAATTTGTCCACCTGTGTGTAATTCTAAAAGTAGCTCCAGCTACACAATCTCCACATCTCTACCTATCTATGCAATCACACCAGTAGGTTACACCCAACTTATCCTTGCCACATTCCTTCACATGATCTAATGACCTAAATCTACGAATTCAATTTTCCAAATACCTCGACATAAAACTTAACACTAAACCGTTTCACTAAAACTTTTCCTTTTGTTCGATAAAATTTATCTTTTGGTTATTACACTATTTTGATAAGACTATTATTATAATAATAATTAACAACGTTAGAACAATGATAATCAAAACGTAAAGAGTTTATTATGTTACTCTTAAATCACCAAATGGACATTCGAGTTCCTTGTTTTATAATGTAAGCTTATAATTATTTGTTTCTTCCCTTTCACATGTATTTAGTTTTATCGATCTTTTGTTTCCTATTTTTAGTTGACTAAAGGCCATAGGAAAAAATGTCTGTTAAGCATATTGACATGCCTCGGTGAGGGGAAAGGGGGGTGGAGTATTGGTTATGGATAAAGGACAAACCTTTCGTGAATAGTGAATGCCAATGTTTTATGCAATATAAGTCACTCAAGTGATATTTTTTAATATGGCTATAGAATGGTTTCAAAAATAATCAGAATGGTTGTTTGATAAGCTTGTAATGCAATAAACTATGGCGCCTTGTTGTACTGTTATAAAAACGACAGTTTGAAGTACACTACAGCAGAGTTATTCTTTAAAATAAAAACGCGTTTCGAAAACGCTTCTATCACAGTCGACAAAACGAAACGAACATTCAACTGAGGACAAAAAATTGCCTTTTTGCACTGAAGTCCATGACCTACATTATGGAAATTTAGGACTAGCTGTAATTAATTTCATTATATTATTATGCTAATTCGTTTTTAAACAATTAAAATTAAATTTCATTCGATTTGGACTGATATTGTTTTTTTTAATTTATCGAAGTGGCTATTCGGACCCGATAGACTTAGTGACAAATAGTTAGTATCGGTTAGTTTATATAGGTTAGGGATGGCTTTGTAGTATTTTTGGTAATAGTCAGTATCGGTTAGGTTATAAAGGATAGGGAGAACTCAACTCTGATTGGTTATGTTCGTGTGTTCGTGTGTGTACGCACAGTATTGAGGTGCTGGTGCTAGTAATTGTGGATAGGATGTAAGAATCTTCTGTGTAGAAGGATATTACAGACGGATCAAACGTATTTCCATTGCTGCTGTTTCTCTAGCAGAATCTAACACCCAATCCTCGTGGCCCGATGATAAATAAGAGACGACTGCATCATCCTCAGACAAGGACAAGTGCCCACCACCCCCTCCATTCCTATTTCCATTAACTGCTCGCGCAACAGGAATGCTCAAACGCGATTGGTGATAGGAAACTAGTTAAAGAATAGTTTTAAAGTGGTTAGACACTGCTTAAGAACTTGTTAGTAGCTACAAACCGTTTAGTTATACATTCAACAAGCAGGTTCTGATGACAGTATATTGTTGTAAGATAACAATATTAATTAAAGGTCCAAGTCCAATGAAGTGATGTTATTAGTTTGTTTTTCTTGCTTTGTAGTTCCGTGTCCCATTATCTGTGAATCTCTGATATCTCCTTGTTCAACATGGCCCTCAACCCTAGTTGTTAACTCTGTGGCCTACATTATCAACAGACTCTGTGTTTGTCTCACGTTTCATAGAACATAACCCGATTTAAAAAAAACATTCGAGTCAACTGACAATAGTAACATCAATAGTTAAATCCCTAAACCTTTACCAAAGAGTAAAGTAGTAATAATACATATTAAATTATAATTTAGAAATACAACACAATAACAACCTGTTACAATTCTCAGATAAAAATAATAACAAAAACACTTTTCTCATCCCTTATGCAAGAACAAATGCATATAAGTAGTCTTTTTTCCCGAGTGGCATCAGGGCATGGAATGGGTTCCCTGCACAAACCACAAAAAAAACAGTACGTAACTTAACATTATTTGAAGCACAAATAAAAATGCCAGACTAGAAAAAAAATGTCTTTATAGAAGGAGCGTCTGTAATAGATAAGATAAATATATATGACAAAAACATCAAATATATTTGTCAGCCATAGGCTTTCTTTGTATACACATTTCTCTATGATATAATGCCATCGTTCTAACTTGTATAATGTAGACTTAGACTCGGCTAGTTTATAACTGTTAACTAAACAAACGACAGCAATTCTGTCAGCTCTATTCTAGACAAGGCTTTACACACACTGTAAATGCATATTAAGTATTCTTCCCGAGTGGCATCCGGGCATGGAATGGGTTGCCCGAACAAACCAGGAGTACTAGTAACCTAACATGACTTAAAACACTGATCAAAATGCAAGACTAGATTCGGACCACGGTTGAGTGTTGGACGCAATAATCTTCTTTACAGAAGGAGCGTCTGTAACAAATAAGATACGACAAGATAAGTCTAAACACATTTAATTTTGGGGGTATTTTTTTGGAAGCAGTTCAAAATATATTAAAATGTTTATATTTCAAAATCCTGCCGAAATAGAGGATAAACTAACTAAATAAAAAGGAAACACAACAGCAAAACAACAAACACAACAGCAAAACAGCAAAACACAACAGGTAAACAACAAACAAATCACTAGAAAAATCACCCATTCGTAAAGTAGACTCTTATAATAAGCTTAATATCCTTTTTAAAAAAAAAGGTCAAAGCAGTGACCTCCCTTGTGTCTCTAAGCTTTGAACAGGTTTTATAGATTAACATATTTCTGCTTTCCCCATATCTCCCCTTTTCTAAATGCTTTAGTTTCTGTTCAGTCGTTTATGACATGATTTCTATACAGTCGATACAGAGGCTTTATTGACGGGAGTTTAAGTAGTGTAGTTCAAGGACTGGTAGAATCTATTTATACAATTGTAGACCTATACGTCAGGAACAGAATAAAGAAAGGAGTTTCGGCGTTTTTCTTCAACATCTATTAAATTTTAAAATACCCACCGTATTTTCTTATATCTTATAAGTTTACAGACGTTCCTTCTAAATAAAAGATTATTACGTCCACTAGGCCCAAAACTCCTGCAGGGCGACAGGGATCCGTCGGTGGCTGGGATAGAACCCGCGACCTGTCAGTTGTTTTTTGGTTGACAGTCCGATGAACTAACCGCTGGACCAGCCGGCATCATTTAATACGAAAAAGATCTTTAAAAAAATATATAGTGTAACAAAAAAAATAATAAATTAATTATATCGGGAGTTTACAATACTCGGTACACACATTTACATAGGCTACAAGGGCAAAATTCTATCGTTTCACGTTCTATATAGACTGTATTATACAATTTTGCGAATACATTTTTACATACAGACATTTGCTTACAGAATTTAGGATAAGGGCCTACAGACTATTAATTTTCAGACTTTTAGCCTTTAGCTTTAACATATAGACTTTTACATGCAAACTTTTACATAGGTCTATGGGCGCCGCTAGAAGAGGGGCGTTAAATCTGCCCTGTATTTTATAAAATATCTTTTTAAATTAATGGGGACGGGGCGCTAATGAATGTTTTCTGCCCCCGGGGACGCGATATTTTCTTACTGCGGCCCTGACTACAGACTTACCGGTAAATAATTATACACCAAACAACTTGAGATTGTTTATTATGCTGCTGAATGAATTAAATTTGTAGATAACATTGACCACGTATACATGAAAAGCATTCAACACTAAATAATTACTAAACTTTGACCCCGATTAATACTGGTATCAATATCTTCCAGATTGTTGATGGAGGCAAGGCCGGCGACTCTGCTTTAGTTGAAGGGGATTATGTTTTACGCGTGAATGACATCCCTTGTTCAGACGTAGGTCAAGCGTTGGATATAGTGGATACTGCATTTACGACACTGACCATCACGGTGCTACGGTGAGTACAACATTCTGTTTGGTCTGATTTGTATGCTGATGTCTTTTGGCTATTGGGCAGGTTAAATCCTACTCAACAAGTCTTTGATCAGCCACTCTTTCACCCATCCATTTACGAAATCACTTGATCTCCCATTGGCTCATTTACTCCCTTACTTTATTAATCCCCCAATCGCAATCAATTGCATACTCACTCACTCATTCATTCACTCACTCACTCACTCACTTACTAAATCACTCACTCATCATCCATCCCATACCAAAGATAACTCATAATTAAATATCATCACTACTGTGACTGTATGTGTATAACTATTCAAAAACACTTTTAATATGGCGATCTCAGTGTCTGTGCAAGTTAAACAACAAATTTAATAGAAGAATATATTGCAACATACTAGAATCTAAAATATGGTAAGGGTTTATTTCTCAGGTTCAGTGGTGTGGTCAGGCCGGGGGTTCGAATTCGGACAACAACGAGTTGAAAAGGTGTCTACATGACCCAGCTACCTAAAATTAGTTGGTTTTCAAGCATCTATTTTTTGGCCACACAATCGCCATGCATGCCATGAGTATGCCTTGGTCGTGGAAACAAATGAACGCTACATTGGTACAACTAATGGACAAACCAGAATTTCACCTTTTTTTTTTTCATGTTCATGTCGTTAAGTCTTTCATATTGGTAATGTTCAATTAAAACCATACATGTTCCGATATTTTTCGTCCAGAGTGGAAAAAAGGGGGTGGGGGGAAGTGATCTCCGTTGAGTTCTCGTGTTCGTTGCGGCTCGAACATAATGGGAAGAACACGTATTGAGAACATTTCACAAAAACAGAAATAGCAATAAAAACAAAAATCTGACAATATCATCCCAACATGCATACAATGTCATTCATTGTTTATTCGACTCAAACGTACAAAATGAAGCAAAAGACATTTTTTGGTCCTCTTCTCGCTGCCTATTAAATTCCATAATTCTTTATGAAAACCGCGAATGACCATGCATATTTGAAATACTTTTGGGAGAGAAGGGAAAAGAAACAACCAACATAGCGATGTTCTCTTTACTCGGTGCATAAAGCAAGTGTATTTCTAGATGGGCCACTTTGGAGAGGAGGGGAAACAAAAAACGGTTTTCTTTTTTTTTTTTAAACGCCTACCCATTGTTTCTAAGCGTCATTAAATAGGATAAACACCGCGAGAGGGCGCAGAGGTGAAGGCCCGCAACTTGCACGAGCTGAAGAACGGGGGACAAAAAAACAACACAAGCCAAACAGGACTAAGAGTGATGTCCCTTTCTGGTTGCGCTATCAAATATGGAGGTTTGTGCAAGAAGGCATTAACAAAGCCTGAATCCCATTGAAAAGTAAGCAAAAGCTCGGTAGCTGACCTGTTCCTTTTTGTGTTCTTGTAGGAATGACCGATTTGGTTATTGACACGAACTGATTTCTCTCTCTCCCTCTCTCTCTCTTTCTTTCTTTCTCTCCCTTTGGTCTCTACCACTCCCCCCCCCCCCCCCTGTTAAAAGAATCATTTTGGGACTTGAGCATATGTGCAACAATTTTAAAAGGATTTATTATGCCAATGTGAGTTGTGAGAAGATATTTTGACTACCATCTCCCACACCTTCTATTTAGAATTTGATGGTTGTCTTCTATTGGATCACACATTGTTCATGAAAACAGTAGTACGGATTTTGGGCACAAGGCTCTAGAACGTTTTTCTGGTTATTAACCAAATAGGCCTATAAACTGGTGAAAACTTCTTCCCGGGTGGCATTCGGGACTGGAATGGGTTGCCTGAACAAACCAGTAAAACAAGTAACTTGACATCATTTAAAACATTAATAGAGAAACAAGACTAGACTCAGATCACGAATGAGCGTAGGACGCAATAATCTTCTTTATAAAAGGAGCGTCTGTAATATATAAGTTAAGATAAAACTATTGTTAATTGGGTTTAATGCATAACACGTGTGTTTTTCTAAGTACTCATTTATCTGGCGAGAGTGGTGACCAGTAGATTGTGGCGCCAGTTTCTTCAAGAGATTTTTTTTAACACGGATTCAATCCATGATCACTTGTGCCACCAAACAATCACTCTGCTCACCGGACCATTACGTCCACTGACCTATAAAAAAAATTGATATCCCATCCTTTGACTTTGAACTAAAGTAAAGTATCCTCCGACCGAATTGATCAGTCATGGGCCAGTCAAGCAGCGTCCACCAGTTTCTGTGACCACGACATACTAGAGTTGTGTGGCCAGCAGAAGACTGCACTGGTGGTCTAATCATGAAGTCTGCGTATCAATAGGCCTATAGTTAAATGGTGTTAATGAAATATTAAAGTGATTTCTGTTTTTTCTTACATTTGGTCAAAATTAAATAATGAGATGGGTTTAAAAAAAGAGACAAGTTTTTTGAAGTTTGATTGCTTAATGTTGAGTCCAAAGTGCTACAAAAGAAATATAATGACGAAAACACCCGCTAAGACTCTACACTGGTCGTAGGAAAAGACCTTAAACTATTATAGGCTTACACGATTTCTACATAGGCATATTTTCCAATTGGAACGCATTTTACAGCATTTTTGTGGTTTGTTCAGGCAACCCATTCCATGCCCAGATACCACTCGGGAAAAAAGACTACTTATATGCATTTGTTCTCGCATAAGGGATGAGAAAAGTGTTTTTGTTATTATGTTTATCTGAGCATTGTAACAGATTGTTATTGTGTTGTATTTCTAAATTAGAAGTTAATATGTATTATTACTACTTTACTCTTTGGTAAAGGTTTAGTGATTTAACTATTGATGTTACTATTGTCAGTTGACTCGAGTGTTTTTTTTTTAAATCGGGTTATGTTCTATGAAACGTGAGACAAACACAGAGTTTGCTGATAATGTAGGCCACAGAGTTATCAACTAGGGTTGAGGGCCATGTTGAACAAGGAGATATAAGAGATTCACAGATAGTGGGACACGGAACTACAAAGCAAGAAAAACAAACTAATAACATCACTTCATTGGACTTGGACCTTTAATTACATTTTTATCTAATAACAATATACTGTAAAAAAAAGCCTTCGTTTTTTTTTACTAATGTGCCAATAGACATAGCTGATTGGAAATATTATTTTGAGCCTGAAAATTCTTTTGGATTCCAATTTCTAATAAAGTCTTTTAATGTTGTAGAGTTTTATGGTGGCCCGTCGAATTTAGTGTTGTCTAAAATTATTTTTACTCGTTGTAGCCTATTTTCATTTTTTTAAAGTCGTATTCAGAATAAAAATGCGGTTGTGGCATTAATCTCACTAGAAAAACTTATTGTTAAGACAGTACCGCGATAATTCTCCTTCAAGGAGGTAAGTAGGCTACTAGTGAGAAAAAATGAAATTTCAATCACGAACAGCAACTGTGAAATATTAAGAACAATTGAAATTTTAATGCGGTTATTTCCCTTTCACCGATCTTTTGCGTTGTTTTCCAAAGAATGAATGCAAAATTAACATAGAGTCTAATTGAACCGAGGATCGCGATGCATTTGAAATAATAATATAATAATATAATATATATAATAATATGTGAATGTAAAACAAACGCATGTGTTTTATTTTCCAAATCTTTTTAGCTTTAAGAAATTTTCTTTAAATAAAAGTCATTTACGTTATCATTGATCTATATATGTTTTGTTGTTTTGTTTTATCAGTAAGAATATATAGAACTTAATGATATTCAACATTCTAGGAAAATATGACATTTGGTGGTCTAGAACAGGGGACCTTTGAATTAAGGAGTATTAAAGTAGGATTTCTAATTCATTCAGCGATGTACACGTTTCGCCAGTCTTTGAGGCCCATAGGTATGCAACTGAGATAAGTAGATGGAGAGATGGAAAGATATACACATAGATATCCGGATAGACAGACTGGAACAGGGGCGGACAGATGGATAGACAGAAAGATAGATAGGTGGATGGGTGGATATAGAGATAGATGGTAAGTGAAGCCGGCTGGTCCAGCGGTTAGATCACCGGACTGTCAACCAAAAACCAACTGACAGGTCGCGGGTTCTAGCCCTGCCACCGGCGGATCCCTGTCGCCCTGCAGGAGTTTTGGGCCTAGTGGACGTAATAATCTTCTACTTAGAAGGAACGTCTGTAAACTTATAAGATAAGATAAGGTTAGATATAGATATATAAATAGATATATTAATAGATATACATATGGATAGATTGATTTATTGTTTGATAGATGGATAGATAGATAAATATAGACACACAGATAGATAGATAGATAGATAGATAGATAGATAGATAAATAGATAGATGGATAGATAGATAGATAGATAGATAGGTAGATAGATGGATATGTAGGTAGGTAGATAGGTAGGAAGGTAGATAGATAAATAGATAGATAGATGGATAGAAATAAGAGACAGGTCAAAACCACTAAGGTTGGGCCTATTGGTGAAATCAAGGGGGCGACAACCAATGCAACGCGTGTAGCAGTTACCTGTTCTTGGCCCCAATGCATGGTGGGGGAAAACGTGTGGCCCGGTTTAGGCCTTCAGACATGATCACCCCTACCTTGGCGTTTTCGGAGCTTATGACAAATTGACTCTGTGTTCAATATGGATTACTCGTGACATTTGTCATTTGGTCTGTTCGTTCTATCAGTGTGCCGTGGTTCGTTTTTTCTCACATGCATGTAGACTGTAGACTATACTTTTGAATTATCCACTTATATATTTTTTTGTTTGGGTAAGGAAAATTTTCATTTTAATTTAGAGAAATATAGGCCTACAATTGTTTGGTATTATAAAAGGTTTATCAAAGTTACTATTATCTATTTATCTGTCTATCCATCTGTCTGAATGTAAGAATATATAGTTTATCAACCTGAATATTTAACTGTCTTGATGTCAGTCCTTCTGTATATCTGTCCATATTTCTGCCTGATTAGCTAAATTTATTTTAAGTCAGTCTATCTGTCTGTATTATATATCTGACTTTATATGTGTTTGAATGTCTGTACGTCTGTATATTTCTTTTTTTTTTTTTTACCTTTTTTATTTCTCGTCTCTCCTTCTCGTTCAATCTATCTCTCCCTTTCCTCTTCTTATCTCACTCAAGTACATACAGTTGTTCTTTTTGAAACTCTATTTCTCTCTCTCTCTCTCCTGTCTTATGGTCAGTCTCTCAGTCTATCTCCACCCCGTCTTTCTCTATCTTTATTTCTCTATTCATCTATCTTTCTTTCTATCCTTCTATATTTCTATCTATCTATCTATCTATCTATCTATCTATCTATCTATCTATCTATCTATCTATCTATCTATATGTCTATCTGTCTATCTGTCTGTCAGTCTATCTGTCTATCTATCTATCTATCTCATACTCTCTCATTAACTTTAAAAATAAACCCGCACAAACAAGCATCAATGACGTCTCACAGTGCCCGATTCCATCAACATTGCTCCCCCCTACCTCCCCAGCATTGATCTGACCATCGCCCCATCAGTAACCGGAGGATGCAGTCGAAGCTTGCCATGTTAAAACTTCTGTCTGGAAGCCACTCGATAATCAGGTCTCGCATTACTGACCCTCCAATTGATTAAAAAAAAAAACAGTTTCACTCCTGGCACGGTTTAACTTTGTAAACCATCAGCCCCCCCCCCCCAAACCCCGCCCCCTCACCTAACCCCTCTTGTTATTGTAAAGTTCGTTGGATTTAACTTTTTGATAACCGGAAGTGTCATGTTTGCAATTTGTTTGTGAACAAATTGAAATGTTAATGAGTGATAACAGATCTACAGCATCACTGGTGGCTAATGGTGGCTTTTAAAAAACAACGATAGAGATTTTTTTTTAAAGCGGAACTATCTAATAATCTAGGCTACCATGCGCAGGTTTTTCATGGTTAGAATTTAAGTATTTGACTATGTCGGCTCAGGGGTCTAGATACAGTTAGCTAGTCGTTAAATTTAGATGTTCTTGGGTTCAAATTTATTAGATTTTCTCTTCTAGAGTCTGAAGGAAGTACCTCGGGTTATATCCATGGGTTATATCCACAGTTATATCCATGGGTTATATCCACAGTTATATCCATGGGTTATATCCACAGTTATATCCATGGGTTATATCCACAGTTATATCCATGGGTTATATCCACAGTTATATCCACAGTTATATCCATGGGTTATATCCCGTTATATCCATGGGTTATATCCACAGTTATATCTACGGATTATATTCACAGTTATATCCATGGGTTATATCCACAGTTATATCCACAGTTATATCCATGGGTTATATCCCGTTATATCCATGGGTTATATCCACAGTTATATCTACGGATTATATTCACAGTTATATCCATGGGTTATATCCACAGTTATATCCATGGGTTATATCCACAGTTATATCTACGGGTTATATCCACAGTTATATCCATGGGTTACATCCACAGTTATATCCACGAGTTATATCCACAGTTATATCCATGGGTTATATCCACAGTTATATCCATGGGTTATATCCATGGGTTATATCCACAGTTATATCCATGGGTTATATCCACAGTTATATCCATGGGTTATATCCACAGTTATATCCATGGGTTATATCCACAGTTATATCCATGGGTTATATCCATGGGTTATATCCACAGTTATATCCACAGTTATATCCATGGGTTATATCCCGTTATATCCATGGGTTTTATCCACAGTTATATCTACGGATTATATTCACAGTTATATCCATGAGTTATATCCACAGTTATATCCATGGGTTATATCCACAGTTATATCCATGGGTTATATCCACAGTTATATCCATGGGTTATATCCACAGTTATATCCACGAGTTATATCCACAGTTATATCTACGGCTTATATCTACAGTTATATCCATGGGTTATATCCACTTGTTATTTCCACATTTATATCCACGGGTTATATCCACAGTTATATCTACGGGTTATATCCACATTTATATCTACGGGTTATATCTACAGTTATATCTACGGGTTATATCCACAGTTATATCCACGGGTTATATCTACAGTTATATCTACGGGTTATATCCACAGTTATATCCACGGGTTATATCTACAGTTATATCTACGGGTTATATCTACAGTTATATCCACGTGTTATATCCACGTGTTATATCCACAGTTTTATCTACGGGTTATATCTACAGTTATATCCACGTGTTATATCCACAGTTATATCTACGGGTTATATCCACAGTTATATCTACGGGTTATATCCAGTTATATCCACGGGTTATATCCAACGTTATATCCACGGGTTATATCCACAGTTATATCTACGGCTTATATCTACGGGTTATATCCACAGTTATATCCACGGGTTATATCCACATTTATATCTACGGGTTATATCCACAGTTATATCTACGGGTTATATCCACAGTTATATCTACGGCTTATATCTACGGGTTATATCCACAGTTATATCCACGGGTTATATCCACAGTTATATCTACGGGTTATATCTACAGTTATATCTACGGGTTATATCCACAGTTATATCTACGGGTTATATCCACAGATATATCCATGGGTTATATCCACAGTTATATCCATGGGTTATATCCACGGGTTATATCCACAGTTATATCTACGGGTTATGTCCACAGTTATATCTACGGCTTATATCTACAGTTATATCCATGAGTTATATCCACTTGTTATATCCACATTTATATCCACGGGTTATATCCACAGTTATATCATAGGGTTATATCCACAGTTATATCTACGGGTTTTTTCCATGGATATATCCATGGATTATATCCACAGTTATAACCATGGATTATATCCACATTTATATCCATGGGTTATATCCACAGTTATATTTACGGCTTATATCTACAGTTATATCTACGGGTTATATCCACAGTTATATCCATGGGTTACATCCACAGTTATATCCATGGGTTATATCCACAGTTATATCCATGGGTTATATCCACAGTTATATCCATGGGTTATATCCACAGTTATATCCATGGGTTATATCCACAGTTATATCCATGGGTTATATCCACAGTTATATCCATGGGTTATATCCACAGTTATATCCATGGGTTATATCCATGGGTTATATCCACAGTTATATCCACAGTTATATCCATGGGTTATATCCCGTTATATCCATGGGTTTTATCCACAGTTATATCTACGGATTATATTCACAGTTATATCCATGAGTTATATCCACAGTTATATCCATGGGTTATATCCACAGTTATATCCATGGGTTATATCCACAGTTATATCCATGGGTTATATCCACAGTTATATCCACGAGTTATATCCACAGTTATATCTACGGCTTATATCTACAGTTATATCCATGGGTTATATCCACTTGTTATTTCCACATTTATATCCACGGGTTATATCCACAGTTATATCTACGGGTTATATCCACATTTATATCTACGGGTTATATCTACAGTTATATCTACGGGTTATATCCACAGTTATATCCACGGGTTATATCTACAGTTATATCTACGGGTTATATCCACAGTTATATCCACGGGTTATATCTACAGTTATATCTACGGGTTATATCTACAGTTATATCCACGTGTTATATCCACGTGTTATATCCACAGTTTTATCTACGGGTTATATCTACAGTTATATCCACGTGTTATATCCACAGTTATATCTACGGGTTATATCCACAGTTATATCTACGGGTTATATCCAGTTATATCCACGGGTTATATCCAACGTTATATCCACGGGTTATATCCACAGTTATATCTACGGCTTATATCTACGGGTTATATCCACAGTTATATCCACGGGTTATATCCACATTTATATCTACGGGTTATATCCACAGTTATATCTACGGGTTATATCCACAGTTATATCTACGGCTTATATCTACGGGTTATATCCACAGTTATATCCACGGGTTATATCCACAGTTATATCCATGGGTTATATCCATGGGTTATATCCACAGTTATATCCATGGGTTATATCCACAGTTATATCCATGGGTTATATCCACAGTTATATCCATGGGTTATATCCACAGTTATATCCATGGGTTATATCCATGGGTTATATCCACAGTTATATCCACAGTTATATCCATGGGTTATATCCCGTTATATCCATGGGTTTTATCCACAGTTATATCTACGGATTATATTCACAGTTATATCCATGAGTTATATCCACAGTTATATCCATGGGTTATATCCACAGTTATATCCATGGGTTATATCCATGGGTTATATCCACAGTTATATCCACAGTTATATCCATGGGTTATATCCCGTTATATCCATGGGTTTTATCCACAGTTATATCTACGGATTATATTCACAGTTATATCCATGAGTTATATCCACAGTTATATCCATGGGTTATATCCACAGTTATATCCATGGGTTATATCCACAGTTATATCCATGGGTTATATCCACAGTTATATCCACGAGTTATATCCACAGTTATATCTACGGCTTATATCTACAGTTATATCCATGGGTTATATCCACTTGTTATTTCCACATTTATATCCACGGGTTATATCCACAGTTATATCTACGGGTTATATCCACATTTATATCTACGGGTTATATCTACAGTTATATCTACGGGTTATATCCACAGTTATATCCACGGGTTATATCTACAGTTATATCTACGGGTTATATCCACAGTTATATCCACGGGTTATATCTACAGTTATATCTACGGGTTATATCTACAGTTATATCCACGTGTTATATCCACGTGTTATATCCACAGTTTTATCTACGGGTTATATCTACAGTTATATCCACGTGTTATATCCACAGTTATATCTACGGGTTATATCCACAGTTATATCTACGGGTTATATCCAGTTATATCCACGGGTTATATCCAACGTTATATCCACGGGTTATATCCACAGTTATATCTACGGCTTATATCTACGGGTTATATCCACAGTTATATCCACGGGTTATATCCACATTTATATCTACGGGTTATATCCACAGTTATATCTACGGGTTATATCCACAGTTATATCTACGGCTTATATCTACGGGTTATATCCACAGTTATATCCACGGGTTATATCCACAGTTATATCTACGGGTTATATCTACAGTTATATCTACGGGTTATATCCACAGTTATATCTACGGGTTATATCCACAGATATATCCATGGGTTATATCCACAGTTATATCCATGGGTTATATCCACGGGTTATATCCACAGTTATATCTACGGGTTATGTCCACAGTTATATCTACGGCTTATATCTACAGTTATATCCATGAGTTATATCCACTTGTTATATCCACATTTATATCCACGGGTTATATCCACAGTTATATCATAGGGTTATATCCACAGTTATATCTACGGGTTTTTTCCATGGATATATCCATGGATTATATCCACAGTTATAACCATGGATTATATCCACATTTATATCCATGGGTTATATCCACAGTTATATTTACGCTTATATCTACAGTTATATCCATGGGTTTTATCCACTTGTTATATCCACATTTATATCTACGGGTTATATCCACAGTTATATTCACATTTATATCCACTTGTTATATCCACAGTTATTTCCAGGTGTTATATCCACAGTTATATCCACATATCCACAGTTATATCTACGGCTTATATCCACAGTTATATCTACGGGTTATATCCACAGTTATATCTACGGGTTATATCCACAGTTATATCTACGGGTTAAATCCACAATTATATCTACGGTTTATATCCACAGTTATATCCATGGGTTATATCCACAGTTATATCTACGGGTTATATCCATGGGTTATATCCACAGTTATTTCTACGGGTTATATCCATGGATTATATCCATGTGTTATATCCACAGTTATATACATGGATTATATCCACAGTTATATCCTTGGGTTATATCCACAGTTATTTCTATGGGTTATATCCACAGGTATATCTACGTGTTATATCCACAGTTATATCCATGTGTTATATCTACAGTTATATCTACGGGTTATATCCACAGTTATATCCACGGGTTATATATCCACAGTTATATCTACGGGTTATATATCCACAATTATATCCATGGGTTATATCCACAGTTATATCCATGGATTATATCCACAGTTATATCCATGGGTTATATCCACAGTTATATCCATGGGTTATATCCACAGTTATATCCATGGGTTATATCCACTTGTCATATTCACAGTTATATCCACGTGTTATATCCACAGTAATATGCATGGGTTATATCCACAGTTATATCAATGGGTTATACCCACAGTTATATCCACTAGTTATATCCACATTTATATCCATGGGTTATATCCACTTGTTATATCCACAATTATATCCACATATCAACAGTTATATCTACGGGGTATTTCGACAGTTATATTTACGTGTTATATCCACAGTTATATCCACGGGTTATATCCACAGTTATATCTACGGGTTATATCCACAGTTATATCCACGGGTTATATCCACATTTCGGATGGGTACCGGAAAAAAGTAAAGGGCAGATGTGCACTGTGCTGGTCGCACACTCCCTGTGTGTACTATTGCCACAAAGCAACTAGTGGACCCTGCTTCTCTAGCCTGATAGAACGTATGGCATAATAAAGGAAGGTTACTTTGCAAATCGGACTAAATTGATCATCACAGCTGTGTAGATCCGGGAACACATGCTAGTCTTCATCAGGATTCTAATCTTCTTATAAGTTTACAGACGTTCCTTCTAGCTAGAAGATTATTACGTCCACTAGGCCCAAAACTCCTGCAGGGCGACAGGGATCCGTCGGTGGCAGGGATAAAACCCGCGACGTGTCAGTTGGTTTTTGGTTGACAGTCCGGTGAACTAACAGCTGGACCAACCGGCTTCGAACCCAGAACCTCTGAAAAAGAGTTGGAGTAATAAAGCACCACGAACTTAGTTTTTATAAAAGACGAGAGAGATTTTTTTTTAAAGTTTTACCTCGACTCGTTGGCAAGTTGGGTGCCCCAAATAGGCCCCAAACTGTGCCTTATCCCGTCTGACCAAATTGATCCATAGGGATCGGTGAAGCAGCGTTCATCATTTTCTGTAGCCACAGCATACTATGTGATTGTGTGGCCAACACTGTGCACAGCCGCCATTACTTTAATTTTACTTTACTTTTTAACTAAGGTCAGGGAAAAAAATCCTAGCCTTCACCAGGATTCGAACCCAGGACCTTCACTATGCCAGCCGAACGCGCTGCCGCACGGCCACCGTGCCCCCCAAACAGTGCCATGGCTACAGAAATTGTGAATGCTGCTTCATTGGCCTTATAAATGAATTTGGTCTGACGGGAATTTAACAAAAAAATATACTGACTTAAATTTAATTCACTAGTATCAATGTCGAATGAAATATTTAAAGTAATCATTTCGTGTAGGTATTACGTTACAGAAGTGAAAATACGTGATGGACATCATGCCCGCTTCGACTTCACATTTTGAAATATGATCCCCGAGGCAAAGCAGACGACAATTATTTAAAAAATAATAAATTTAAAAAAAAAAAAATTTTATAATGTTTTCGAGAGTTTAGACTTCAGGCCGCGCCTGTTCTGGCGACATTTTGGCTTATGTGGCTTAACAGATTTATTTTCTAAAGTAGGCCAAAATCAATTTTCCCTTTTACAAAGGCATTCAAAATGTATTTTATGAAGGGAAGTAGGAACAGGAACACGTATTAAAATCATTCAATTTTAATTATATTATATAACATGCAAAGGGAAGTAATTTTGGAATCGTGGAGGGTAGTTGAAAGAATTGGGGCATAACTAATTTTGACACCCAGACCGGTGGCGTCGGCTCAAAGAGAGAAGCACCCTTCAGCTTTTCTTTTAAAAAACTTCAATGAGTTGTTTCCCTTGCAATTCGTTTCTGGGTGGAAAAAACACACTGAGCGTTAAATTAAACATTAGACTATACGCTAAGTGGTCTCGTAGTAGTTGAATTGGGTTCGACTACTTATATAGGCCAGTACATAAGTGATAGTTTGTGAAGGAAAGAGAGAAGAAAGAGAGCAGAGAGCGAGGAGAGAGAGAGAGGAGAGAGAGGGAGAAAGTGAAAGGGATACGAGCAAGACTGGATTAGGACCCTAAGAAGCAATACGCACAAAGAAATGTAGGTGCTCTCCCCCTCTCCTTATTTAAACAATAATTGTTCAACTCAAAATATGCTTTAAACAATAATAAAACCATAAACAATAACTAAAACAATAATAAAACCATAAACAATAACTAAATTTATTGAAATTCAACAAACTCTACAGTAAGATGGAAAACAAACTTGTTGCTATTGTTTTCTTTCATGTTTTATATACATCTACTTTCACATTTTTTAACAAAAACATTTTAATCTACTTTTTAAAAAATGTCAAATCCTATTGATTGATAACTTATTTTTATAATTGAACGCCTGGGATCCTTTCTTTGTTGTTGATCTTTGTATGGGTGAACAATTTGCAGACGTGTACCGTTCTGACTGTGACAAACTACTGCCGTGGACAATTTTTAATGGAGTTCTCCCTCTTTACCTTGATACTTATTGGTATTTTGATCATAGTGTTACGAATCTCGGTCATAAATGAATGACGTAGTAAGGCATTGACCTCTTAACAAGTGCGTATCAGAGTCCAAAGCGACCAAGGTTTGACCTTTATGCCCTGAGGGCAGTTTAAATAAAATAATTCGTTCAAATCCCGTGGAAATTGGGGGATAATTCTGGATCGTAGTAATTATAGAGAAAGAGGTTAAAATGCGTATTAAGACCCTGTAGAATCTTCGATGATCGTTTTCTTTGTAAAGTCCCGACCTCCTTAAAGTTAGTTCAGTTTAAACGTTTGTAGAGTGAAGTCGCTATATTCATACATGTACATATAATGCCATTTTATTGATACTTATGTTGCCACCAGTTGATGAAGTTTATTGATCGTTTATATTGAGTCTACAATTTAAATAAAATTGTTTATTCAACAACTGGAGTTGTTTGATCTATCGTTGTTGAGAAAGGTGTTGAAGATAATTATCACGAATATAACTACATTACTGCATAGACCTGTCAGTCAAGGAACCCCTAGCTTGGGCTACAGATTAGCAGAATCTAGAGACTTCTAATAAAGATACAACTATATTCATTGAATCCGATTTAACGAGTCGTAATAATAATCAACCTAAAGAGGTCCATAACAGTTTGGGGGCTCGTCCGGGATAGTTGTATAGTGAAGCATATATTCAAGTTGTGTTGTGTTGTGTGTTGGAGCCGTGACCTACTGAGCAAGCCTAATAACGCTGAATTCATTCTTCCGATTGGAAAAACGTAAGTTGGAAATTTACCACTTTATAAATCTCTTAACTAAAGAATGGAATTTATTGAAAATCCAGAAGAAGAAGTTCTGAAAACTTTATCAATAAAGAAGTTAAAAGAGATCGCTGAGATCTTAAAGATAGAAGTTACTGAAACTACACCATCGAGGACTGTGTTGACACAGCAGATAAAAGATGTGTTGATTGCGAGTGGCAAGTTGAAAGTAGAATCAAGCGCGGAGGGATATCAAGTTGAAGGTCAGATGTCCGAGCAGTTCCGATTTCAACTAGAAATGAAACGGATGGAATTAGAAGAAAAACGTCTTGAGATGGAAGATAAGAAAAGTCAAAGAGAAATAGAAAGACAGGAAAAGAAAAAGAACTTTATCCTGTAGGTGATGTCATAAATGGTATGACACCACAGAAAAAGAAAGAAGAAATTATCTCACAAGAGAAGAAAGAGGAAGAAGAAGTGGAATTAGATACTACTATTTTCTCCATGATTGAAGATTGTCCGAAAGGAAATGAACAATCAAAGAAGTCATCGCAAAATGAATTGATTGCTGAGCAGAAAGTAGACCCAGAGTTGCTACAGTTGCATGAGAAAGCTGTCGACGAGAAAGAAAATCCTACTACTGATGTCTATGAACAGATAGACCACAGCATGAAGGAACAACAATGCAAACCTGCAGTTGCCGGTACAGATGAAGATTGGAGGAGCATCACTGAAGAAACGAGAGCGGAGAGCTGGACCGAAACTACCAAAAGCTATGGGTTACCACAATCCATACCGACAGATCGAGGGACCAACTTCGCCCCGGAATTCTTCAATCCAGTCCTAAAGAACTTATGCCTGGAGCAGGAGATGTCAACTGAATCCCATCCGGAAAGTCGAGGAGCCTATGGACCAATCTTTGGACCCACTGTCCGAGGACCACTCAAACTACTTCCAGAGGAAAGGCAGACCGAATTGGACCTCCTTGGGCTGATCAAGTACCTAGATAAGTACATAAATGTTTTGTCTGACATAACTGTGTTTGTTAGAAAAAAATTGTACACTGCTCACATGCAGATGCCATTGTTGTGTGATGAAAGAAAGGCAAAAATATTATATCATTTGAAAATGATGAAGCCTTACCTTCTGAAAACAATTGGAATAAGCTTGATGTTGTTAACATTGTTACTCTTATTTGTAAAATTTATGCCTGGAGTACAGGATGAATTGAATGACAAATTCACTGATAGTTAGTTACCAAACTTACTATTTTAAAACTAAATCCCTTACTTGTGATGAAAAAGGACTGAGTAAAAGTATTGTTAGAGTAAATATCATTATAGTGTGATATTTCTAAACAAACTGGTTAGGTTGAGCATTTAAAATAATTGCTATAAGAGAAAAAGATCAGTTTTATCCGCAGAATTGGTTTCTAAATCAGAGGACATTATAAATGTGGACTGATTATAAGATATGTTTGAGAATCTCTGGAAATGATAATTGAAACATTTGGCAGAGAGGATAATCTGATTGATAAAGATGTAAATGATTTTAAGAAAAGAGAATTTTCTATCACTAAAGTATTGAGAAATGTTTTATGATTGTACTATGGATTTATTTATCATGTACTGTTGTTGAAATAATTGCACTGAGTCAGTATGCAAATTTCTTCTATGTGAATTTATTCATTTGTAATATTATCATTGAATGTAGGATAATGAAGGGTAAAAATAGTTGCAGCAAGGCAGAACTATGACTAAAAAAAAATTCCAAGAACTGTATTATATATAATTTTTCACTTTTAGGATACTGTTACATGAAAAGCAGACCAGAAGTGAAACTAATGTAAAATAAAACTTATCCTTGTTTTGTATAAATTTAGGATATGTGCCACTGATTTGACACTGCAAACCAGAATGATTGAGAATTTCATGGTTGAAAATTTATAATGTTGACACCCCAATGTTCAACAAATGTATTATTAATTAAGGATTTCATGTCAAGATTGTAAAACTAATCTATTTTTTTTTGTATTAGTTAAAATAGATTGAATGAATTGTACCGACAATCAAAAGATTGGGTAGACCTGAACACTGTGAAGTAACAGAGGAACCTAGAATCTATGAATAATGAATAAAACCTTTTGTGGAAAATGGAAAAGAGCAATGTACCCCACTGAAAAGATTGGAAATGGAATGTTTTACCACACCAGTCAAAACAGCAGTTTGTTTTGTACATAAATTGTTACATTGATTTCGCTATGAAAAAAAAATTAATAGTAGCCTATGCTTAACTTTTCTACTTCAATAATATTGTATTTAATGTAATCTAAAGAAAATAAGTACTTACTGTGTAGTACTAAGATTGTATGAAGATAATATAACTTGTTTTAATTGATAGTTAATTAAGTAAATTAACCAAATTTGTTTAAGTAAATCCATGATTGTCTGAATGTTTCAATTTAACCTGCTACGATGTGAACTCTTTTAAAAAAGAAAATAATGACGTCGAAAGGTCATGGTAAAATGAAAGATTGAAATATTTTTAATGAAATTGTCTATAAACTATTTTAATTCGTGAACAGACTATGTTTAATGTTCTCAAAATAATATAAATGAATTTGATTTTGAGATGATAGATGTTAAAGAATGCTCATTTAATACGATAACTATTTAATCGCGTAGCAATTTTATTTGACCTCGGCTGTGATGAGGTAGAAATTTGCATAGCGATGTCAATATTGTTAGAATCAATTGGGAATGAGAGAGAAAAAAAAGAGGAATAGAGAGAGAGAGTGCGGAATTGACCTCAATTTCTGTGTCGCGTCACAGACAGTTGTCTAATGTGTTAGTCAGCCTACCAGCATGTAAAAAAAAAAAAAATACTGTCTACACGAGCAATAAATTTTGTGTTGTAATTGAGTAGGCCTAGCATGTGTTCTATCAGACCGTTTGGTTTTTTTTTCTCCTTATAAAAAAATAAGTCGTGTCTGGATAGACATTAAGTGATTTTTTCTTTTGTTGTTTGATTACAAATGTAAAAGATATTAGTTTATAATTAAATGGACGAGAGAGTTTTTATTACAGTGGAATGTTCAATGTAATAGAAATTATTAACTTGTAGTATATTATATCTATTAAGAATGATTATGTATTTTTCTTGTATACAAGATTTAGATAAACAATTTAATTGTCCATTGTTTTGAATTAAAAATTGAATGATTGAATGACTATAGTTAAGCCATTTGATAAGATGAATTTATATTGCATATATTATTATGTTATTGTTATCAGTTCGATTGAATTATTGGGATCGCCAATTGAACTGTATTGTTTTTCCCGGAATATTTTCTTTTATAATTATTCCTTAAAATTAACATTTTTCGTATGGTTAAAATGTAAAGGAAATAATTATAAAGCTTTAGAAGGGGGGGGATGTTACGAATCTCGGTCATAAATGAATGACGTAGTAAGGCATTGACCTCTTAACAAGTGCGTATCAGAGTCCAAAGCGACCAAGGTTTGACCTTTATGCCCTGAGGGCAGTTTAAATAAAATAATTCGTTCAAATCCCGTGGAAATTGGGGGATAATTCTGGATCGTAGTAATTATAGAGAAAGAGGTTAAAATGCGTATTAAGACCCTGTAGAATCTTCGATGATCGTTTTCTTTGTAAAGTCCCGACCTCCTTAAAGTTAGTTCAGTTTAAACGTTTGTAGAGTGAAGTCGCTATATTCATACATGTACATATAATGCCATTTTATTGATACTTATGTTGCCACCAGTTGATGAAGTTTATTGATCGTTTATATTGAGTCTACAATTTAAATAAAATTGTTTATTCAACAACTGGAGTTGTTTGATCTATCGTTGTTGAGAAAGGTGTTGAAGATAATTATCACGAATATAACTACATTACTGCATAGACCTGTCAGTCAAGGAACCCCTAGCTTGGGCTACAGATTAGCAGAATCTAGAGACTTCTAATAAAGATACAACTATATTCATTGAATCCGATTTAACGAGTCGTAATAATAATCAACCTAAAGAGGTCCATAACAATAGTATTGATTAACTGGTTAAACCCGGGCCTATGTAGAGCTTGCCTGAGTTTAATAAAACATGTATAGAAGCATACAAGCGTGTTTGTGTGTGTATGTGTGTGTGTGACTGTGTGTGTGAATATATAGATCTATGTATGTATGTATATGTGCGTGTATATATATATATGTGTGTGTATGATGTGTGTTTATGATGTGTATGTATGTTTGTATGTATATGTGTATAGTGTATATATAACGTAAGTGTTCCTATTTAAAAGATGGGAATTTTTTTATAATGAAATTGTTGAAATAAATATTTAAAAAGAACAACACGACTTTTGATCATAGACCCCCCCCCCCCCCCGAACAGGAAGTTGACAGACCAAGTGACTTTCTTGTTGTTCCTAACGCTGGGTCACAGTAAGGCAGGTCACGTCAGGCAAAATGTTCAAAGCTTGTATTGAACTGTTGGTGTTGGAAACACGACTGAACATAAGGGGGACCTGGTCTAAAAAGGTGGAAGGGGGGAGAAGAGAAGGTGTAGGGGGCTATACTGTAACACGCAATCTGAACTGCATTTGTATGAACCTGTGCAAGGCTTTACACCACACTGCTTCCATCCCTACCCCCTCGTCCCGCAACTCCTCTGTTAAATCTAATTGTACCCCTCCCCTTCTTTCCCGCCTTTCTTAAAATGTGTATATGATCTCCTCTAATACCTCTCCACTCCTAATTCCCCCACCCCCCCCCCTTAGACCCGTATGGTATTGTAAGACTGTAAGGTCTTCTCCACAATAAAGACCGCATTTGTAAAGGCACTGACCTACACAAAATCTAGTATTTATGAAATCAAAACACAAACCGGGGATCTCTGTAAAAGACAAGATTTGTTAGTGAAAAGTGTTCCCGTTGAATCGTTCTTTTATGAAGACACAAATATATGAATTTTATTCCTTCTTTAAAAAAAAAAAATATATATATTCAATTGGATGTTTGTTGTTTTTTCCGGTTCAGTGGTACGATTTTATTTTTATATTTTACGTTACACTTGAGTGATTTCTTCAACAAATGCACATGTTATAGAAGAAAACCGGGAAACATCGAGTAAACTTCTACAATCACAATATACAAAGCAAAATGTCTTTGAGTGTTTCTGTGTATGTGTGTCTTTATGTGTATGTGTCTGTAGCGACACAGAGATAATAACATGGGAAAAGACTGTCTGATATTATGTTAATAATGTTCTATTCCACGTGTTGCGTTTGTCGCTACTAACAGGTGAATTAAAAAAAAAATACGAAGAACAATTTAATTACTGGTCGTCGAAATATGTTTAACAACTGTCAGTTATCTTTCCTTATCTTACATGTTACTGACGCTCCTTCTATACGGAAGATTATTGCGTCCTACGTCCATCGTTGGGTTGAATCTGGACTTGCATTTCGAATATTGTTTTAAATGATGTTAAGTTACTGGTTTTCCTTGTTTGTTCAAGTAACCCATTCCTTGCCCAGGTGCCACTAGGGGAAGAAAGAGTTCTTAATGAGCATTTTTTCTTGCGTATGGGATAAAAAAGGAACAAATGTTTTTGTCCTTTTTTTATATCTGAGCACTGTAATAGAGTGTTATTGTGTTGTATTTCTAATTTAGAATTAAAAATTGAATGTCTTATGTAGACTTTACTCTTTGCCCTTCTCTCCACAAGTGTTTCTAAGTTTAGTGATTTAACTATTGGCGTTACTTTTGTCACTAGTAATGAAACTTTCAGATCTTTTAAGTTAAATACATTACTAGTCTTGATATATATGTTTATAATAGTTATAAACACTGTTGTTGTTTCGTTCCATATTTGACACGAAAAACCACTAGAAATACTTCACATCTTCAACTCGTCTCAGTGAGAGAAATGGTGCTATTTCTTATAGACTAAGGTTTTCCAACCCACCTGTATTTTGTAAACATCTTCTGTATGTAACACCTTCTAGCCTTTGTTTCCCTCCTTTTCTCCAATCAAGTGGCTATTTGCGGCCACTTCAAAGTTTCTCTCCTTCCAGACAGAACTGCCGTCTGCTATACAACATTTATTGCCAGCATAGTCTCCCCCTTGTTGTTTTCTCCTACAGGTCATTGAGTTCTGGCGGCTTTTGCTGTCTTTGATATATTAGGTCTTCAATGGAACATTTGATCTCTATAAAAATAAAAGGCAATAACCTTGCACAGCACTGGCTTTATATATTGCCTGGTATGATGTGCTCATTGTATGCACCGATTGTATTTAATCCGTACCTTGTGAATTCCACCGTAACTGAACTAATTAGGCTACACGATAAATAAGTTCAATCTTGGACCAGTTTAAATGGATAAAAATTCGATCCAAGTGGGTTTTATTTAACTTAAATCTGGTTGTGAGTCTTAAGTTGGTAGAATGTAAAACAGAAGACTTTATAACAATATATTAAGTATTAAACAATAAATAATTTAATTTGGTATTTTAATTGACGTTACGTTCATAAGGACATAGAATATGACATAGATTCTAGATTTGAGCTAGCATTTTTGTTTGTTGTTTATTTAATAATAATAATAATAATATTTGTATAGCTCTGCCAACAAACATAATGTAAGATCAGAGCACATTTAACATACAACTAAGAATACGGAGGATATAATCTCGAGGCTATGAATTTAAAAACTAAATGATGATTTAAAACTGTACAATTTGTTTACATAAAAATTGATGTTTGTTTGTTTTTTTTTAAATCTTTTTCTACAGTTTTTACTTTCGTAAAGAAAGCATTTTAAAACTACTTAATGATAGAGCCAAAAATAAGATCATTTTCTAGCTGACCTAATATTTCTGAAAGCAACCAATTCAGATTAAGAAAAAAAATGTTTCAACTTTTACTTCAAACTCAACGATAAAATTGATTGAAACATTTTGTTGTTGTTACTTTTTAAAATGAACATGCTCTGGTCTAAAAAAAAAAAAAAAGACTTTTCACTGATAACACTGACCCTGACACAAATAACTTAAAAAAAATAATTCTTATTTAAATTGTCGTAGTTTAGTGAACTTGTAAAAAAAAAAAAGAGAGAAGACGTTTGTCATACAAAGTAAGTTACCAAAACTAAAATTATGGTTCGTAAATAAACATTTTTTAAAAGAAAAACATTTAGTTTTTAACGGAATATTGTTTGTCTTTACAGTTTATATATAGAAATCTACAATCTAGATCTGTCCAAAAAAAAATTAAAAAAAATAAATGTTGAAGTTATTGATCGAAATTTCAATGCCGTTATTATAAAAGATTATACTGCAAAACTTCTAACAAAGATGGCGCCCCATGTGATATTTAATTACCACCTGCCAACCTTTAATATTTTAGAATAATTTCAAAGTTCAGTGCTGTGGCCGTGGTGTACATGTAATTTTATGTCCCAAATCGGGCAACTAGAACAAAGAATACACAAACACACACAAAGGTTGGGGCTGGGGGCACAGCTTGTACCATCCCGCCCTCCCCCTCTTCTTAACTACGTTATTTCCACCTGTGAAATCAAAATGGCGTAGATTGTGGAGTGTTAGCACCCTGTTTGTTTTTCTTTCCCCCGAGTGTCAGCATAACATTGACAGAACAAAGCCGGCTCAAGTATATAGGGCCTATGGCTCAAGTATATGGCCTCTACAATTCAGCACATAAAAAGTTCCGTGTATATTGACTTAACTAATGGCACCCGGCCTGCCTATAGGTAAATAATGGTTTAAGTCTATTAATATTCTTACCGGATTTTCCCCTTTTCCCATGAAGCAATCTTACACAGACAACTTCCTGTCTCTACGTTCACACGATCTAACGTACTCCTTTTTTTTTCTTCTCTCTTTTAAACCTGCCCCTCCGCCCGTCCCCAACCTTTGCCCTCCCGCTCCTTACCACCAGTTGTTGCTGCGGTGGAATATTTTGTCACCAGTCATTCTTAGCGCGCTTTGATTGTTTTTGAATTCCTGTGTAAATTCTTACAACACACATTCATTCTGATTGTAATTTGGACTAAGTGCGTTCTAGTGTTTCAGTTAACTTTCAAATATACAAATACATTTTTGATTTTACGTTACTTAAGCCGGTACCCTTAAGCCTACATGTATAAGTCATATTTTAAAACTTATAGCATATGCTTCAACCAGGCAACATACTAGACTATAGTGAGCTTTCTAAATAGCATGGATATTTTCACTAATTGAATTTATGGAAGTGGACGTTTTCAGAGGATAAATAAGTTCTATGTAATAACCTTATCTTTTCTTATATTTTACAGACGCTTCTTCTATAAAGAAGATTCTTTCGTCCTACGATAAACATTGGTCTGAGTCTAGTCTTGCATTTTGATTTGTGTTTTAAATGGTGCTAAGTTTCTGTTCAGGCAACCCATTCCATGTCCCGGATGCCACTCGGGAAGAAAAAATACTTTTATGCATTAGTTCTCACATAAGGGATAAGAAAAAGGTTTTGTGTTTTTATGTTTATCTGAGCATTTCAATAGGTTGTTATTGTTGTTTTCAAGTTAGCATTTAATGTCTTGTGTATTATTACTAATTTATTCTATGCCCTTCTCTCCTCTAGTGTTTGTAGATTTTAGATAATTATATAATTAAAGACTTTGTTATCCTAACAGTGACACGGCAGTCAGTGGAGTACCGGCAGTCAGTGGAGTACCGGCAGTCAGTGGAGTACCGGTAGTTATTATTCCAATATCCTCAAATCTGGTTTCGTGTTCACGCGACTTCAATTATATTTTAAACAGGTCGCTAATACCGATCCAGTGGAAAATACGTCGAAGCTCAATAAGCCAATGTCTTACGGTGGGCTCAATGGGGCACGGTGGACTGGTCGCAGCGCGCCCGTCTGGCGTACCGATGGTCCTGGGTTCGAATCCTGGTGGAGGCTAGGATATTTTCCCTGGACTAGAAGGTGTCCTTGGCAATTAGTTGGAGGAAAGTAAAGGCGGCAGGGCACTGTGTTGGCCGCAAATCCCCTAGTTTATGATTAGTTTAAGTGTTTATGTTGCAAGACGAATTTTCGTGTTGTTTTTTTAAACCATTTTATCCCCGATAAGTTGAACCAGTCGAACTAGACACCAGTACCGATACCACAGCGAGTTTGTCAAGAGCGCTCGTTTACTTAATGTTTTCATTTAAGTATACTTAACAATATTTGTTGTAAGATAGATTATAAATTTTAATGTTTTCCAAGAAAACCTGTGCGCTTATCTTTGTTGTACTGTGTTGAGGAGCGTCTGGGACAGCACTACGTTATCAAACGGTGCTCATTGAAGGTTGTAAAGTTTTAGTGTGTCCACAGACGTCTGGCAGAAGAGCTTAAGTAGTTGTTTTTCTCTGACAACGTGCTCAACATTTGGTACACTTGAAGACTTTGCCACATTACCTTTTACCACACGCCCCGAGGACTATTACCTATTGTTTTATTCTACCTATCGGAATGTTTCTACACTTACATTATACATTACCTTGTACTATAGGCCCTACACCCCTACACCTCTACACCCCTATGTCTATTACCTTTCTGCTCCTGTCAAAAGTACGCTTTACAGATGTACTAGTTTGACTAAACAGCACACCAAGATGTGCTTCACTTCTTTCAATATTGACTTATATAGTTTGAAATAAACATGCACACACAATGTTTCAGTATAAACAAGATGTGCTTCACTTCTTTCAATATTGACTTATATAGTTTGAAATAATCATGCACACACAATGTTTCAGTATAAATCTGTTTGGTTGAATCTCCGAGCACTGAAAAAAAATTGAAATAAAGATCGAAGTCAATTGTAAATCTCACACCAAATGAATAAATATATAGATATCCCCTATACATATCTATCTATATATATCTTTATATATATAAAATGAAACTGTTTGTCCCCATACGGATCCCCATTGGTCAATTTGAAATCATGTGATATCACTGACCTATCTAGGCCTAGCCCTATAATCCTATGTCTAACAATTTTTCACATCGGACATGTGTCTTCGATAGCTCAGTGGTAAACGTAGCGGACTGGTTTATGGGCGACCAGGGTTCGATTCTCCAGTTAGACTATACTTTTTTTTTGTTCAACAATTTTTTTTCAAACTTTTAAAAACAAAAGACATTGTAAATCTACAGACAATTTAGATTTTGTTAAATAAAAATATTTGCCTATTTTTTTTACCCGATTACAATATTTATTTACTTTCCTTAAAGTATTCAGTAAAAAAATAATAATTTAATTATAAGATTTATAGCTTTCTTTTAAGTGTAGTTTATACATTTGTTATCTGCACCTTATACAGTCCTGTTTTGTTTTTCACCCGGGCAACGCCGGGCAATGTAGCTTGTATACATGGGCGAATCCAGAAATTTTTTCCAGGGGGGTGGGGGGGGGGGGGGGCTAAACTTTTGCGTAACAAACGTTTACCAAATTTTTAGCGAATTTAGTAATTATTTAAAAAGAAATCTGTTGAGAATTTTTTTTTCATAAATTCCAGGGGGGGGGGGGCTGAGCCCCCTCAGCCCGCCCTGTGGCTTCGCCCCTGCTTGTATATATATATATATATATATATATAATAAGTGAATAGCCTAGAAATCTTTAGGTCTATATATTATAATAGGTATATATAGTTTCGAATATATCACTGAATAAATGTATCTCAAAGTCTGATAAAAAAATCCCTTATAATCTTGCCATAACGTGGTTTAATAGTTTTATATTGGTAAATGTTTGTTTTTCCCCACCGAATAGAGTGATTGAGGGAGATAACCTTTTGAACATGTTTTTGAATACGATCGATAACTCTAGATAAAAATATGTTTGCTGGAACAGACGCGAGAAGTCGTACTCGTTTTTTTCCGATCGTAGATTTTTCCCGCTCTTTCAATACCCCCCCCCCCTCGCCCTCCGACTACAAATTTCCCCATTATAGTCTTGCGCTCCTTTGAAAGACAAAAAAAAATTGCTCTGTGCTCCGTGTGTTGGTGCATGTTAATAAAGTTTTCAGAAAGATTAGAAGTGACTTTATCTCAAACTCTCTCTTTCTATCTTTCTCTCACTCCTCTCTCTCTCCAACCACTTTTCCCCTCTCTCTCTCTTTCACTCTGCCCCCACCTCTCTCCTCTCTCTCTCTATCGCTCTCTATCTCTCTCACTGCATGTGTAATTGTAAACAGTGTATTTAACTGTGCGTGTCTCCTAAATGTCCATGTTTCATTTCCCAACGAGTTCAATGATTTGCGTTTGATTAGTTCTGTCTCATCGAGCCAAAGAAAATGTATTAAGACCGACTCTTTCGTCAATTGTTACTATTGAAAGTTTTGAATAGCTTGGATATGTTCCAATAATAATAATATCAATCTATCGCCAATAATAACTTTTAAAAAGTGGAGCTGATGTATATTTGATTCATAATAAGAGTGGTTTTTTTTTTTGGTGTTGTTTGTCCCTTTGTTTCGGGCGTGGGGGGAGGGGGTGGGGGGGGGTAGAAAATGGGAAGGAGAAGGGGCAGTTGCAAACGCAGTGGTCGAGGATACATTTCATTGGTTCCATTTCTGAAAACTCTGGAATCCGCAGAATTTATAATGGATCCTTGGAGTCCAAAATGTTTTTCATGAGGTCATATCATTTTCTTTCGGTGTACATTTTCCTTTTAGGCCAACTTCTTTTCCATTAATTGGAATTCTCGTTAGATCCGAAAAAACAAAATGAATGATTATAGAGTTAAAAACTGATAACGATTGTTGTAATATGTACGAATAAGACTAAAACATTTTTGTTATCTGGACAAAAATTCAATTCATTTATATGTGTACATAATCTGTGATGAGTAGCTTTATTCAGCCTGTGTACGTGTAATGTAAAAAATCTTCTACTGGAAATACACGGCCACATTCTAGGAAAGACAATGGGGCTGATATATGTATCCATGTGATGGATACATTGGATGTGGATGTTATTTCTCGTCTGTTGCCCGATATTCTCCGCCACCTTTTGAGGCGCCCGGCTTGTTAGGGCCTTTGCCTCTAACGAAACTGTGACCCTGGCCTCCATCGCCAAGGAGTTGCCATGTCGGTGAGAAAAAGCTCTGCGCGCCCCACCCTGGGCGCCGCCTTGGATTTACGCGTGAGGACCAGCTGGGCGGGGATCACGTCGACCAGGTAAGAGAAAAATGTGAAACACTTTAACTTCTGTTGACCTGATTAGTGCGACAATCGAACTGACATACTTACATTCTTATACAGAGAACTAAAAACTGGACGTAAAATAGGTAGCTTAACTTTCAAAAATCAAATGTCATGTATATTGATAGCCAAGTAAAACATATTTGTATAGGCATGTCTAATAAGTTACAGACGTTCCTTTTAGAAAGAAGATTATGAAGTCAAAAGCCCAAACATGTAGGGCGGCAGGGTTAGAACCAGGGTCATCTAGTTGACAGCATAGAGTACTAATCATTGGACCAGCCGGTCTCGTGCATTTAATTCATTTCATTTTTCTCATACATGTTATTGATTTATTAATGATTCTTCATATGTTTTGTATTTTAATATAGATATACTATAAATATTAAATATCTATACAGTAGAGTAACTAGGGGGGGGGGGGGAGAGAAGAGGGGAGATGGCAGCCGCCACGATAAAGTCTAAAGAGGCGCCATAATATGACAGTTTCTTTATTTCTACGCGTGTTAGCGTACTAATAAATGAAAAGTAACATTATAAATAGGCGCCAATTTCAACCATTTATTCCTAGTTGATCCAATGTTTTTTATGCCTGGAAATTCTTTAACAGCGACATGTAAAGATTTTTTTTACATTTGGTAATAAATTAGGAATTAGGGCGCAATAATCTTCTGTGTAGAAGATGCGTCTGTAACATAAAAGACTGACTACGCATGTGAATAACCCCTAAATCCCACTCCGTGTCCTTCATGCCAATGTTGGCTCCAATATTTAAATTTTGGCCACATTGGGTCCAATACAGCGAGCAGGCGGAGGTTATGACCCTAGCCCCCCCCCCGCCCCTCTCCCCAACAAAAAATGTTTTTGACAATATTTTTTTTCATCTTGTAATTTATGAAGTGACAATCCAGTTTAAAAGAAGCAGAAAACATTCCACGGTCCTAATCCTGGATCATCTAGATTGACACCTGTGTTTTCCCTTGTATTAACACTGGACGGCTGAGACGAAAAAACAACAACAACAAAAAAAATGGACGTTAAAGGACAAAGGTCATGGGTACCATGTGTCAAGAGTCAAGAAGACACTGTCATGTCTGTGTCGGACCAAAACAAAAAGTCTTCAATGCAACAGACGACGCTGCGTCATAGGGATGCGTCGTTGTGTCTGTGTGTTCGTCTGTCGTGAATAGTCTTTAGCAGATGAGATTTCCCGGCCTTCGTACAGAGAGACTTGTGAATTTATGTAGTGTAGACAGACAAACGAGGGAAATGGTGATAGACAGACAGAGCAAACATTTTATAAATTATATAATATACAAGCTAAATTCCCCGGCGTTGCTTGGGGAAAAAAAACAGGCCTGTATAAGCTACAGATAAAAATTGTATAAACTACAATAAACAGAAGGCTATAGATCTAAAAATTAAAGAAATAACATTTTTTTTTTTACTGAAGGCATTTAGGAAAGTAATTTAAAATAAATATTGTAATCGTGTTAAAAACATGAAAGTCTTTTTATTTAACAAAAAGCTAAATTACCCGGCGCTGAACGTGGATTTACAATAATGTTTTTTTTTTAAATAATATTAATAAAAACAAACAGGCCTATTTAAAAAAAAAATGATAATAGACCAACTGGAGAATCGAACCCGGGTTGATCGCATGGCAGCCCGATTCGTTATCCACACAGCTAGTGGAGTAAGACTGAGAGGGTGATTGTTAGATAGATAAGTGATATACCGTATATACTCGCGTATAAGTCGCACTTTTTTTACCGAAAATTTCGACAAAAAGTAGGGGTGCGACTTATACACGAGTATATACGGTAGTTACACAGATAGATAAATAGAGGTAGATAACTAGATATAGATAGGTAGATTAATAGAAAGATAGATAGGCAAATATACAGACTGATAGATGGATAGATAGATAGATATACACACAGATAATAATAAAAATAAAATGGGTAGGAACAGAGATACATGTATTGGAGATAACTCGGTGTTTACTTTTTTAGCTTATATTTCATGAATTATTTCCCCTACTTTCGTCATAAAATTTTAAGCTTAACTTATTGTGGTAATAATTAAGAAAAGAAGGGAAAAAAAATAATTAAAAAAATGACAACATATACTTAGAATTATATTTAAACGTGTGTAGTGTGTATATGTGTGTGAGAGAGATAGGTCATAACACGTTTGTACACACAAACATACATTTTCACTGGCTATCAACTTTAACTACAAGGCCTACTACTAAATAGACCATAGACCAGGGGTCGGAAACCTGTGGAAGGCTTGCCAAACGTGGCACGCAGAACGATTTTCAATTGGCACGCGGCAGACCCCCCGAAATATGCAATTCAAGTCACTTCTAAAAGAAAATGGGAGGATACAGTTTAGGCTGTTGGCACGCTGGATGATTTATGAATCCAACTTTGGTACGCTAATATCAAAATAAGGTTGACAACCCCTGCCATAGACTATGCGTTGCAAGAGACTGTGTAACAATAGATTTGCTTTAATTACTTGTTGTTCCAACAAAAGACTGATGCTATGGAAAAAAAGGAAATTCAAATCCCACTTTGACCTAAATATACATTCCAAACACAAATACATTGTATATTTAAACATTAAATATCCCTAGATCAAATATTACACATCACAATCAGTCATTCTATACAGAAGATTATGGCGCTCCACTGCTATCCATGGCTTACATTTAGTCTTGCATTTTGATTATGATTATGAAAAAGGCAAAAATATCGTTTTCTGTTGCATTCCTTCCTGGTCAGCAGGGATAGAAGGAAACGAAACAGCTGATAGAAAAGCAAAGATGCCATACTATTACCAGAAAGTACGATTCCGATTCCATATCGAGACATGAAACCTTTAATAATTAGACATACACGACAAACTTCTTGAAAACCGAATGCAATAAACTAGAATATTTGGAAAACTAAAAAAAAAACTGGCATGATACAGGCCAACTGACTCGAAAGGACGAAGTTATTCTCTGCAGACTACACACAGGACTTCCAAAACTAACACATTCCTTTCTCATGCAACGAGTTTCACACATTTTGTTGGAATACAGTAGACCTCCATTTAGTGAACTTCGACGTAAATACTATTACTGTAGAACTCTTCATGAACTTTTCAGCAAAATCAAACAAAATATATAATAAACTATATTAAAGACATGCAACTGTAGGCCAATTACATAATTTAAAGATATAAGAACAAATAAAATGGATACAAGAAAAACATGACAACAACGTTAACAAAAAGGCTTTAAAAAACACCTTCGATGTTGATGGGCCGGAAATACAACCATTCAATTCAACAATTCAATTCATATGCATTACTGGACTTAATCGAGATATTTTGAACTATAGTAGATGAAAAATTGGCACATTTTCTATAATCCATTTACAGGTTAGCTTTCCAGTAGTAGACTAATATTTATGAAACCCTGTTTAAATAAAAGCAACACATGAAACAATTTGAAGCAGGCTTTGTTTTATTTCGAAGATCAAAATGATTAAATATATACCAACATTTGATAAAAAATCCAACCTCTCTTGCATAAGAGATTTCCCACCTTTGTAGATAAAGTGTGTAAACAAAGCTGTTGGATTAGCTTAAACGCCCTCGCCTTGTCACAAAGGGACCAAAGGCCGATGGGATTTTGGGACGTAGCAAGAAATCTTAAAACCTTTTTTTTCCCCCTCGTAAATTATTAGCCTCTCCCCCCCCCCTACACTTTTTTTTGTTTCAAGCCCCTCCCACCTTGTACTTCCTCCACACGCGGGTTATATACGGTGTCATCTGTTCGGCTTTATGACCAATTAATTTATTCCGTCACGAAACAAAGCCCTAACTTCCGGAGTTATACCCCCTCCTCACACTTGTTTCCCTTAGTTACCGAAAACCTGAAGGTCACAATGTGACCTTAAATTCTTTTGTTCTTCTATACAACTAGATCTAGTCTATTATTAAAGAAATGTTGCTTAGTTAGTCACAAATTTCTTTCTGTATGTGTGTATCTTCAGATGTATGTTAGAATCTACGCACCAAAATTATCAGAAAATCCCGTTTAGCCTCTGAAAAGTAATGAACTTGTAACTTTAAAAAAAAAATGTAGATCTAATCTATTTTTTTTAGAAGCCCTTTTCTTTTGTTTAATCCCTTTTTTTAATAGTCGTTATTAAGATATCATATTTTTGTGTCCACGTTGAGTAGCCTTATAAAATGTATTGATTACTTATAAAAACATATTATAAAAACTGTTATATAACAGATGATATTTTTCGAAGTTTTTTTAGTGTTAAATCAATGAGAGATGGTTGTTGTTTTTGTGTTGTATGTACCACGTAACACTTGATTTCTCTATCCACTGCATCGTAAAACATGTTACTGATTCATTTCTTTATCTGTTTGTTTTTTAAATTATAATGGAGACCAGATGATACTAAATTACAATGTGAGACAAAAAACATTGTCAGTAAAATAATTTCTCAAAATATATAGAACACATCTATAAGTCAACGTAAAATTATTAATCTCTCTCTATATATATATAAAGAAGACTGTGTGTGGATTCCGATCCCCATTGGTTAATTTAAAGACACGTGACCGTGTCGCCTCATATTTTACTTTTGTGATCTCGCTTCCGGTATGTGTCCTCCCTAGCTGAGTGGCTAGCGTATCCGACTATAGATTATAGACCTATGTAATTTTTTTTTCTCGGGCAGCGCAGGGGAATTTAGCTTGTAATAAGTATAAAAACAGTTTTTACCGCAATTCGTTGAACACGGTTAAAGCGTCTATTTCTGTATTCATAACCGGGCTAAATTAATGGTAAAATGTATTCACGTTTTTTTCTTAACATTATGCCCAACGTAAAATATAAACTACAATCAAGCGTAACAAGTTTACATAAAAACAAACAAAAAGTTTTAAATATACAATCAAATTGTATTTTAAGAAAACGGCTAGGGTCAAAACCAAAATATTTGTTTCAAAACTGTTTTCAAACCAGTACCTAACGATTGTGTTGTGCTGGTCAGACCATCTCTTAATGTCTCATGGCTGCTGATACCCCGCCCCCCCCCCCCCCCACCAATAATGATAAGCTTAATACTACGTTTATGTGTATTATGAAATTCAATTCAATTCAATTCAATTCAATTTTATTCAGTCAATGCGTTTTACATCGAAAATATGTGATGTTGAATGTGACATCTACAAAAAAGAAAATTACATTACAATACTAGTAAGACACAACAATGAAAATTAATGAAAAAAAACAACTATTATAACAATGTACATTATGATAATATACAGAATATAAGGAAAATTATTACAATTATGATCTTATAAGACGCTTCTGTCTTGTATTATTGAACAGTTTAACTGCTTGCGGATAACAGCTGTTAACAAATCTGCTGCTACCTCTAAATGCTCGAAGGCGACGGCCATGTGGAAGAAATTCAAAATAATGTCTCGAGGGGTGGGATTTATCCTTCATAATGTTAGTCATTTTACCTGTTAAGCGCTCTTGGTATAATGTTTCTAACGACTTAAGGTTAGTGCCAATAATTTTTTCTGCATTTTTGACAACTGATTCTAGCTTGTGTAAATTAACTACAGGTAGCCTGTCGAACCAAACTTCAATAGATCTTGTCAGTATGCTTTCAATAATAGCCCTATAGAAATTAGTCATTATCACTTTATTGACCCCACAGGACTTTAGCTTTCTAAGAAAATACATTCTCTGCCTTGCTTTCTTAAGGATATCAGTGCAGTTAATATCCCATGTTAGTTCATTGGATAAGACAGTGCCAAGAAACTTAAAATCAAAAACTCGTTCTACATTTGATCCCTGTATAACCAAGGGTGGGGGTGGGGTATTGAAAGTAGGCTATGTTCTTATGACATTCTCATTACCTGATATTTAACCGTCGATTTGGAGACAAGATTGCATAACTCTGCTATGCGTCCTATTTGTTTCTTTGAGAGACAAAAATGTAATGAACAAAACAGAATATATCCCATTTAATATTATTTAAAAAATACTAAATCATATAATCTTAACTTAGCTTACATTTTACAGACGCTCCTTATATAAAGAAATTCTGAACAAACCAGGAAAACCAGTAACTTAACATCATTTAAATCATCATTTAAAACATTAATAAAAATGCAAGACTAGACTCGGACCACGGACGCAATAATCTTCTTTATAGAAGGAGCGTCTGTATTGTAGCCTATTATAAGATAAGAAATTTTTTTTTGCGCCCTACGGTTATCCGTGGTTTGAGTCTAGTTATGCATTTTGTTTTAAATGATGTTTAAGTTATAGACATCTGACAAGAATAACTGAATGCAACAAGAATTGAATCAGATGCAACCAAAGTTTATGTCAAGATATTATCGATTTTAAACTAATGTATGACCTAATAGCACATTGGATAGGCTCCCATACGGATTTGCTTTGAACTGAGACAATAAATGTGTCACGTGACGGACGCTATGTCGATGGCGCCACTCACCTGTCCCCCTTTTTTTTCATTCATCCATTTTCCCATGGAGAATTCGTCTTTTATATTAAAAAAAAATCACAATCTCGCCAACAGATTTATTTTATCCCTGCTCTTCAAGGTCAGCACCCTCGCCTCTTGCCTCTCTATTTGATAACACGCACTTTTTCCATTCCACCCTCCCCCCTCGATTTTTTCTTCCATTGTTGTCAACAAACACAAGCAGAGATGGTAGTTTCCCTTTGGTCCTTAGCTTAGCTTCTCCAACCCACCTCCTCCCGCCCACACCTTCTCGCGTTCTCTTCTTGACACGGAGACGTGTGTCGAGTTCTCTCCCTTCCTTTGCGACCCACCGGCTTTCAAGCGGACAGGTAGGGAAGAAGGAAGGGGGAATAATAATATAAGCAGCTGGCCGTGTCGTGTGTTCCTCGAATGTGTAGCACTAGCAGACGTCAACCGCTTGTTCTCAAAAGGGACAGGGCGTGCGTGTGTTTTTATTGTGTGCTTTCTGTACTAAACCGTTAGTCCCATCACTCGGAACTAGATCTGAAGGTAAATTCTTTTGATTGGATTTGTAATAAATTGTCTGCTCAATCAAGTATTGGATAAACCATTGGACTTTTTTACTTGTAGGCCTAGTGAATTTTAACTGAAAGCCACCACTCATCCATCGGGTTTTATATAGATTCAATATAGAACCAAATAAGAAGGTATAAAGGTAGGACACAGGTTTTTGTTATAGTATAATAATTAGTCACTTCATCAGTAGGCTACATCAAACTCAAACCCAATCCGGTCATACTCAATCCGGCATAGGCATAGGCTTAACATTATAAAAAAATTGATAGCTATAGTATAGGCCATAGGCTATAGCTATAACTATAGCGGCATAGCCTAGGCCCTATTATACCTTTGCGTTAAGTAATGAGCCTTTTGGCTTGGCAAACACATTGAATACTGAATAGGCTTATTTCACTCACCTGTTACATTTTTTTTGTTACCATTAACAATCAATGTTTATAACACTATGTTACAGTATGTAACATAGAATGTTGTTAAAACAAAAGATAAAACTTTCAAAAGTAATACTGCTACTGTTAGTATAGGCCTATTGGTATTATAAACTCTTTAAAAACCTTGTCATTTTTGTTTTGTTTGGAAACATTATTATTATTATTAAGCAATCCGATCCTGTTTAAAATATAAAATTGTTATATCATTAATTATGAAAATATCATAATTTAGTGTCATTTAAATTTTATAGATTTTAGGAGAGCTATTAATTTATACTATAGGGCTACTTATACATTAGGCCGATCTATCACAACTATTCACTATCTTCTTATCCTAAATCTTCATGATTGACTACTTTACAAATGGGCCTAGCTATTTTACAGTAGGCTACTTTGTTTTTTTGTCTTGTTTTTTTTTTATGGAGGATGATTTTTTTTTCCATTTTCAATAGGCCCTATTTGTGAATTCGTAATAATTCGGTCTAATTTTAACTTGTTTTCTCAAAAGTGTTAAGTTCTGTTACAAAATTACTTTGATTTTTATTTCATCATTTAGAAAGAAACTCATTGAAAATTTGGCTATATAGGCCTATATCCTCTCCCCATTCCTCCTTTTTACTATCCCTTTACCATTGTTGGACACATTGTAACCTTTGCCCTTTTTCTGGTTTGTGTGTTTTCTTTGTCTTTGTGGCATCTATCATCGTGAACTGGATGCAGGTTAAGCCCCCCCACCCCTGACATTTTTAAAACTGACCTTTTTCAGCAGTGATTTTTTTGAAATATTTACTAAATTCGCAAAAGATCTGAGATATGTTTGTCCAGCGAAAGTTTAGCCTACCCTGAAAAAAAATGTCTGACTTCGCCCCTGACTAGATGTCATTGCCTTGTCAATCCTATTGAGCAGTATTGTCCTATTTTCCGACATGACCGTTGAGATTGTAAACACTATCAAATTTTTTAAAAAAAGAATTCAAAATGCAGATCTGGTATTGTGCAGTTATAATTGATAATTGAGTACAACCAATTTATGCGTATTATACAAATTTACATGGGTATTTCTCATGCCTCAATTTGTATAACTGGCTGCCTTCAGTGCCCAAATACCTTCAAATAATAATCATTATCTAAATTTGCAGCTGTACAATCAATAAAAAAATGTATATGCATATACCGCCTCAGCCGCCTGGCCTTGCTTAGTAATGGATAGATACCTTTAAGCATTTCTGTTAAAATTCCAAACTTTTTCCTGCTTTTTTTTTTTATATATGTGACTCAGTTATATGTGGCACGCATGCTTGGGTTTGTAGGATCATTTTGATTTGGGGGGGGGGGTATTTCTTCTTAGTAATTTTTTTGTTCTAATCCCAATGTTCATCTTATCTTGACGGCTCGCCTTGGGTTATAAACTTGCGTGTCGCTATATTTGATGAATTAACACGATTATAGGACGTGTACAGGTTGATGACTACAACACATACAATTATAGGTGTGTGGCGGGATACCGCCGTACAGCGCGAATGGTTAGTAAATTATGAAATGCCATAGGACGTAAACATGACTATTCGGACCTCAGTACTGGCTTACATACACCATCAGAAGCGACCGAAGTTAGCGTAAAGACAAGTGTCGCCACATAATGCGCGCTTTTTGTCATCCTTGTTGCAACGTAACCATTGCTGTCAATCGCCAGCCACCGACAGACTACCATTGTCACCGTTACCACTTATCTAAAATCTATATTTAAAAATAATTCTCACGTGAGACTTGTCGTCTGCAGAACCAGGGTATGCGCTAAACGCTAGGCGTTTCATAAAAGACATGAATGTCATAACTGTTTTTTTTTCCTCTGACTTTCTTCGATTATTTACAAACAAACAGACAAACAAACGTAAAACAGATCATGCTACGCATTCAGAAGGATGCAGTAAGCATAAACAGTTGTTTGTCGAACAGTCACATTGTCACAACAGATTCCATTTTTTATGTTTAAAGCGATCAATATTGACATGTCAACGTTACGATACTCGTGTCTAGGCTCGGGAGAATGAACTATTGAGTCACTCGTTGTGTCTCGTGTTAAAAGTTTACCTATAGCTCGACATTACAAGTAAGTACAACACTGTCTTCTTGTTATGCAAACAAACCATAACTTATGTCAACATTCAGGCTTCTCCTCTAAGAAAACAATTTACCGGGAATCGACTTCGTGTTTCGTACGTCTCCAGTGCACCACCACTAGACAGACGATATGGTGTTTGTTGTTTTTTTTTTGACCGCATTACCCGGTGTTCAGTGGTGACCTCTGGTGTTCCAAAGAACTTGTGCCGATGCAGGAATTGTTTAAATTTAAACACCATTTAGCGCTAGCTCGTGAAATTTTTTACACATTGTATTTTGGTCCTCTGGTGACCTACATTGATTAGTCGAGCTTTGGATTGGGGGGGGGGGGGGGGGGTGCTATTCTACATTTCTTCTGTACTTCTGTTAGTTTTTTTAGTTGTATAAATCAGGGGACAGAACCTACTTTAAGGTATCAATTCTAGTTAACGCCCTTGGCTACCAGCATTCAGCCGCGAAGAAAAACCACAATGAACTGAAACTTGTTAAATCTATTCTATAGAACTATGTGCTGTTCAAAGCTACCCCGCCCTTCATGCAATGCAAAATATGTGAACTGAATGAACTCAAGGGGTGACAAATTGTATGTAGCAACAGTAGACAATTTTCTCTATGGACAAAAATAGTTTTATCATTCTCTTGTAGGTGTGGGTGAAGTATTTAGTATTTATCTTTCATTTCTGGCCGCAGCAAGCTGTCATTGAAATGATAACAGCTATTGTAAAATACAACATATTAGTAGTATGCTACTTTTTTCGAATTTTTCAGCAGCTGTCTGTGAAAGTGAATTTGGTATTTAAAACACGTGTTAAAAGATTAGTGCAGGTGGGATTATCAGAAAGATAAAACCAATAATAGGACTAGTTTTTTAAATGTATAGAATTTAACTTATGAAGTCTTCTTTGGGGAAATGAATAGGCGCATAGTTAGTACCTTGACATCTATATTATCTCTGTTTATAATTAGCAAATAATAACGCTTAATACAAAATAAAATATAATGGTCAATAAGCGTGTTATATTATTTGAGTGTCTGTAAACTTTGTGCGTGTGTATGTTTTATTTTACCCCGTTTGCTTTAGTCAAATCCAACTTTATTTTCCCTCAGTGCTCCATAATCCATTACGCTGACATTTATCTTTTTCTTTCTGCCCCTCGCTGTCCCACTCGTTCTATCTCGCTATTTACCAAAACGGTTTAAGTTTGCATGGCTGTTAGTTTCCCATCATTCAAACAGTCTAATTCCGTCTTAGCCAATCAGCAGTGTCCAATACATAAAAAAAATAGTTTGAAGATAGATCTATATAGAACCATGTTTACTTTATAAGCATCGGTTAACCCTTCCTGTACCGACCTACTTCTATCTATGCTGCCTTCAGTTCCGCTATATACGCACCCGGGACTGTAAAAGTTCAAAATGTCACATAAAAAATATAATTTTAACATTTGATTTTCAAATCTGCTGCTGCTCTCTAATTTTTTTTTACATTGGTGTTGGAAAAACTGTAAATTTTAATCGAATAATGAATAAGGTATAGATCTGTGTAGTTAAAATGTGAGGTTCAATTCAGAAGTAAGACCAAAAACCTACCTCCGGAATTGTATTAACTTGACTGTCATTTACATGTAAAATGAGAATGAATGCCTTAGACACTTATTTACACAATAAATGTACTGTGCCGATATCTTCTCTATTGGTTTAAATCTAAGCGCATGTTTTTTTGAAAAGTGAAATTGTTTACATTATATCACAACATAAACCAATGGCAAGCAGTAAAAGGGGTACCTACACTGACCTACGCACATGAAAATCGTTTTCTGTCAGTCTATTTATCTGCCTGTCTGTCTGTACCGTTTTCTCCCACAAAATGTCTTGGTCACATTTGATTCACCCCCAAATCGGCTCGCCCCTGTCGTGACTGTCCGACTGATATGAAGACACTATTTCTAAGAAGATACTTACCTCTCATCTGACAGAGCCGTCAGTGCTCACGTTATAATCCTCTTTGGCTTGTGCAGGGGTCGGAAACCTTTTCATTAAAGTTTGCCAAATTAGGATTTCTAATTCATTCAGCGTGTCAAGAGCCTAAAATGTCTTTTGTTTTAGCACTCTATTTATTGTAGAAAGACTTGCATTGTCTTTTTTTTTGTGGTCAATGAAAACCGCTCCACCTGCTAAGTCTGTCACGCGTTCCATAGGTTGCCCAACCCTGGGCTAGTGTACAGTTATCTAGAAGGAGTCAGTGAAATAGTCTGACGACTTGGCTACGGTCATGCTAGCGTGAACCTAAAAGGGAACCAAGTATCTCTCAGGGAGTCACTACAGCTTTAAAAGACATCCCATCATAAGACGAGACCGACACCTGAGTGTCCAAAACTCCATCCGAGGAGTAAATCTGCGTGGAGTACAAATGGCAACATTTTCAGCCACTCCCCTGGCTAGTGAGCTTTCTGTCAGCTGCTAATACTATTCGTGGTCTTGGTCATATTATCTCTTTATATGACGTGATTGAATATTGACGTCAGCTCTTATCGTATTTTATACATTTCAACTGTTTCATATTTGTATGTTTAAAAAAGAATCATGGTTAGTGGTTAGAAGCCGGTTGGTCCAGCGGTTAGATCACCGGACTGTCAACCAAAAACCAACTGACAGGTCGCGGGTTCTATCCCCGCCACCGACGGATCCCTGTCGCCCTGCAGGAGTTTTGGGCCTAGTGGACGTAATAATCTTCTATCTAGAAGGAACGTCTGTAAACTTATAAGATGAGATAGAATGTAGAGTATACAAAAAAATTATTATTTGGGTGATTTATTCTTTTTACACTGGCATTAAACAAATAGATATATATGCTTTTGTTGCTAATACTATTCGTGGTCTTGGTCATATTATTTTCTTATTTGACGTGATTGAATATTGTCAGCTTTTATCGTATTTTATACATTTCAGCTGTTTCATATTTGTATGTTTAAAAAAGACTCATGGTTAGTTGTTAGAAGTTAGAATGTAGAGTATACAAGAAAAGTATTATTTGGGTGATTTAATCTTTTTACACAGGCATTAAACAAATAGGGCTAGATATGTATGCTTTTGTTGGAATGCAGTCCATTTAGTGAACTTCGACATAAATGTCCGTAAAACCTTCATGAGCTTTTCAGCAAAATTAAACCAATGTATATAATAAACTATGTTAAAAAAACATTCAACTATATTACACAATTTTAAAATATAAGTGCAACAAAATAGATACATGAAAAACATGACGAAAACATGAAAAATAAAAACACAAGACCTTATATAACCTTCGTTGTTGATGGGCCCGAAATGCGACAATTCAATTCAAAAACTTGCCTATTATGCTTGACACTTTTTGGAAGTGTTTGATACGCTTTTAACTTATACAATATACTAAATATGGTATTTAGGTTTCAGTTGGGTTCTGTATAACTTTTTAAATGTAATTTTAATTTTTTTTTGTATTTAGGCTACATAAAATTTAAAATCATTGTCAAATTTCAAAGCGATTCATTTCGCTGCCCTATTTTTTTCTCTCCACCACTTGATCCAAATGTTACTCCCCGTCCCGTCCAATTATTGCCCTCGCTCTGTGTTTCGCCTTCTGTGTCTATTGACTGACTTAGAAGTTGTCTATAGTTACAGGCGAGCTGCATGCAGAAACACATTTTTTTTTCTTAGCCTGAAAATTAAATTAACTCTTTAAGAAAATGGAACAAGTCTATTTCTGCTACCCCCCCCCCCCCCAAATGTCTACACCCCCCTGTGCGATGTTTATCGGAATGACAGGACCGGGTGTGTGTGTGTGTGTTTGGAGGGGGGGGGGGGCAGCATTGGGCAAAGTGGTTCACATAGAAAAGAGAGAGAGATCGTTAAATTGTCACTTCATACACCTGCAGATTGAGTTGATGGTTTACTTGTCTGTTTGAAAAGTTTGCCATATCACCATGCGAAATATTTTTTGTCTTCTTTTATTATTTCTTATCTGTCTGTCTGCCTGCTAGATAACATTCAAGGTTTTCTGGGTTTTTTTTTTTATGTTTTGGCAAAGAAAGATAACCCCAACAGAAGTAACTTTTATTTCTATTTTTAGAAATCAATTCATGATGTACACGTTCTGTTTTTTCTTTTTAATTTTTTTTTGATAAATGGACTTGAGCAGTCAATCACATTATAGAATACGTGAATTAAATAAACCGTGAATAGGGATGGACGTTCTATTTACGGCGTATTCGTGACTTACACCCCGGGGATGGAGCTGTATAATAATACGCTCAATGCCAACCCAGATCTTGGTCGACCGCAAAAAAAACGGGCTCTAAACCCCTTCCTCCCCCTTCCCCCCAAACCCACTGGAATTCGGTTTTTACAATTGTAAGCCTTAACAAAATCTCCTTTCACCCCTGGAATAAAAAAAATATCAACGCTGCTCTTCCTCTCCCTTTTTTTCTCTCCTCTAAATTCCTGCCCTCGCACATGAGCTCGGCAAAGTGAAACATAAACAAATACAATAATTTCCTTGTTTTTTTAAACACAAGGTCAAGGACTAAGTTGATTTTCTTTGCCAGATTTTTTTTCCTTCCGCTGACCAGTCAACAAAGATTTAAACTTCACGTTAAGATAAAAGCAAGATATAAATAACCGATCAGCAAAAAAAAATAAAAAAAATAAAAATAAACACATTCCTCTTTATAAATTTTTTTTTTTTGGCGCCAAACTTTGTATCGACTGAAGCAACATATTGTACCGACGACGTTTTGTAATCTTTAGCCTTTACTTTTCAAGAAATCGATTCATTGTATTCAAATAAAATCATAACCTTTGAAACTCCTTAAGTTTTTAAAACTTGAGACCAGAACAAAATTGTTTTGTCCGGGAAAGGTTGATACCTGATTGACCTAGAAACATCCTTTTACCTGTAACCTGGCCCCCACACCACAATCATCGCCCCCCCCTTCCCACACATAAAATAAAACATATTTAAAACGGCCTCAAATTTGAAATGCAGAGACCATGGTATCCCACCAACCAACCATAATCAACTTAGTTTACACCGGAACAAAACACACTTAATGCAACGCGTGTTGATTTCGCTAGCAATCACCACAAGGATATATATATATGATTGATTAATAGAAGAAGAAATAAAATAATTTGTTCAGGCAAACCATTCCATGCCCGGATGCCAATCGGGAAGAAATAGTACTTATGGGCCTTTGTTCTCGCATAGGGGATAAGGAAAGTGTCCTTATGTTTATCTGATCATTGCAATAGTCTGTTTTTGTTATTGTATAAAATGCCTTCTTGTGTATTATTACTTCTTTACTCTTTACCCGTATGTCCTCTGGTGCAGGGGTCGGCAACCTTTTGCTAACAGTGTGCCAAACTAGGATTTCTTAATCATCTAGCGTGCCAACAGTCTAAAAGTCAACCTGCTCTATTATAATTTAAAAAAAAAAGTATTTTTATAGGATAATTAATTTAATTCCATAGCAAGACCAAGGCCAAAAGCAAAGGAGAGTATTTATAGAGAAAAGCGTTAGACCTAGAGCATTTTATATGTAATACAAAATTAACGTGTTTGTGATTATTATCCACATTGATAGTAATTATTGTCTAAACATTATCATTTCAAGATGAGGATCTAACACATGCAAATGTGAAATAAATTTTGATCTCAGTTTTATTGAGAAGGAAGGTCTTTATGTGTTTTGAATATTCGATTGGTGGTTAATTCATAGTATAGTTAAGCGTAACGGATACGTCGTAATCATAAAAACTGGGTAGTTAAAGTAATGTTTGAAAATGTACATGTAAATTCTTTAGTCATATTATATTTATATAATTTTCAAATACTTTTTAAAGTTTGAGCATTTCAAAGTTATAAATTGTAAGACATTTTTTATTTTATAATAAAAAAAAAAGAAAGAATCATATTAGAAATATTAGCGCAAATAAAACGAGTTTATTATCTCCCTTCAATTAAAACACATTTCCACATTTGATTCAATAGCGATACCAAACAAGTTATGTTTTGTAATATAACAAATATTACTGACTAATTATTATCTCTTTATATAAATCCAACATTATGGTATACATACAAGATGTTAGTATTTAAAGGATTAAACTAATTTACAAATAAATGTGTTTAATTAAAGAAGACGAGTATAAAACTCTTTTAAATGTAATTAATCTGTGTCAATTAATAAGCGGTCAAGTGTAGATGACCTCTTTGTATGTTTAAAACACCTTTCATGTGCTATAAAATCTGTTCTCGGGTGTAAGTTGAACCAAAACCTGAAAGTAAAAGGCGAATGCCTATCAGTTGAGAATAGTAGATGACTTTCCTACTCAGCTTCCTTTCAGATTTTGTTTCCGCAAATGGGAACTTTTGGATGCCCATTGTTTAAATATTTAAAAATTAAACTTGTTGCATTTTAAAATCGTCAATATCCCTCAACTTAAAAAAAAAATATATCTACATCAAACCAGTTAGGCTTGATGTGGTATTAAAAAATAAGTCCATCAATTTGAAAGTCTTGCCATTGAATAAAATAAATTCGCTTTGAGTGCTTCGATGTACTTCTGAAAAAGCCCAACTATCTTAATATATACCTTAATATAGGGATGTACGTACATCTAGTTAAATGTGTTCACATTGATTTGACGGCAAGATTTTAGTCTATGTCCAGTTTCAATGCAAATTCATTCCAGTGGCCCTTATAAATGCAAGTTCAAATCGTTGAAATGTATCACTGTATCATTCAGAAACAAAGCATTCAACAGAAAATAAGTTGTTGTTTCTTATTATCAATAAAAATATCTCGCCTGCCATTGAAAATCGCTCTGCGTGCCATTGAAAATCGCTCTGCGTGCCAAGTTTGGCACGCGTGACTTAGGTTGCCGATCCATGCTCTCGTGTTTCTAGCTTTAGTGATTTGACTATTGGTGTTACTCTTGTCAGTTGTGAATATTCGCTTGTCATAAACCTTGCAGATCTTTTCTGAAACTATAGATAAATTACAATTTCTATCATTTGTCAATATTATTGTTCCACGCAACGGGTACAAATGAAACGACCACTGTATAATGGAAGAAATAAAAGGGGGACTATTTCTTGAAATTTTTCTTTCAGTCCAGGTCCAGCAACTCTTGTCTTTGCTTTTGGTTGCGTCCCTTGTTTGCACAGTTGATTCCCGGCAAATCCTGACGTGGTATTTTTGGCGGGATGATTGTCAGAAGTTTATGATTGGGCCGTTTTGTAGACACACAGACTCCTTCTTCTTGGTTCTGAATTTCTGGTCAGGGGGCGCTTCATCCAGAAATTCAGATTCACGTTAACCCTTACCATCCCTGTTTTTTTGTTCTTTCTTTCTGTTTGTCTCGCAGTTATGAAAACTTGTCCGCCATTTTCAATTTGCACTAAAGGAAGAAAAAAAAAAGAAACGTGTCTTGCCGCGGAATCTTGAAGTTAACAAACGCCGAGGCAAACGCGAGAGCTACACACGCACGTTTGCAAATACACACACCGCACGCACGCACACACAAACATACCCCACCCCAAATGAAACAAGATGTATGACAAGATATTACAGCATTAACCAGAAATGGCCCTTGAGTTTACTGACATTTATTATTTACGGATAATGTTTACCAATTCTGTGTATTTTTTTGTTTTTTTGTAAGTTTGGTTTGTTTTCTTTTTTTCTTCTAATTTTTTTGTTGTCTTAAAAACTAGAAAAAAAAAGAATGTGTATTCATTCTAGCACATTCCGGCAATGTGGAGGAGCAACGGTCATCTCTCGGTTACGGTATAGGCGACAGGGCATTGAGCTTTCTACACAATCCACTCGTATGATATGGGTAATGAAAATTTCAGAAAACCGCTACGCTAGCCACCATAGAGCCGATAATGGGCACTTTGACTATCGCTCTCTATTCCAACCACTGCCAACGTTGTGCTTTGTCTCTATCTTTTTGTTTTTCGGACCTCGATGTTTGGCTCGTGCTCAAAGTTCAAGCGATTCACATTGAGTTACCAGTACAACAAGTTGAGTTCAATGACCTATCTGATCAGCTTTACATTTCTAATGTTATTTACACCCGAGGCTTTTGGGAAAAAAAATATGTCCGGTGTCACCTTGACCTATACACCGTTTTAGAGAAGTAGACTAGTAGACGTAGGTGGGGGAAAATGGTAAATACATTTAGTAAAATTTGAATAAACGGTTAATGTAATTGTACTTACTCTTTTATTTTAAACTATTTTTCATGTCAGGAAGGACGATTGAATCATTGACTACAACATGTTTTTAATCTTAATTTTTTTTAAATTTAGACTCTATATCTTTATTTTATTTTTTGTTTTATATCTTGACTACAAGCTTGTTGGTAAAAGTGGAATTACTGGTCAATTTAATTTGTTTGGAACTAACGACGATCATGGCTATATTGTTTTTGTCCTGGTGTGGGTTTTTGCTTCAACGTATTCCCGTAACGGTCATAACTGTCAAGGGAATCATTTAGATTTTAGATGGTATTTCTACCATATTATGGTATAATGGGGATTTCCCCCACGATGTTACTGTATAATTATTATTGTAGGTCGGCTTAGATACTAATCTCTATGTGATGACACAAAGCTCAATTTCTTTTTTTAGGAGCAACTCATAAGAGATAGAAAGTCACGCTCAGGGAATCGTCAGTCGAGACATGACTTGCTATCAGTGCCCTCACGTAGGGGAGGGGGAAAATGGGGCATATGCCCAGGGGCATATGCCCAGGGGCGACACTAGTAGGGGCGGCAGTTACAGTGTGCAAAGGGGCGTCCCCTGGGGCTCTACATAGGCTTGTGTGGACTCTGCCTACTATTTGACTTTTCAAAAAAAAAAAAGCAGGATATTATTAGGAAGTTTGACAATATACTGGCCACGCACATTCATCGTAATGATAGCATTAAACTCTAATTTAGAAATACAACACAATAACAACATGTTGCAATATGCTGGCCACGCACATTCATCGTAATGATAGCATTAAACTCTAATTTAGAAATACAACACAATAACAACCTGTTGCAATATACTGGCCACGCACATTCATCGTAATGATAGCATTAAACTCTAATTTAGAAATACAACACAATAACAACCTGTTGCAAAACTCAGATAAACATAAAGGCAAAAACACTTTCCTTGTCCCCTATGCGAGAACAAATGCATATAAGTTCTCTTTCTTCCCGAGTGGCATTCGGGCATAGAATGGGTTGCCTGAACAAACCAGGAAAACCAGTAACTTAACATCATAACATTAATACAAATGCAAGACTAGACTCGGACCACCAAATGCAAGACTAGACTCGGACCACGGATGAGCGTAGGACGCAATAATCTTCTTTATAGAAGGAGCGTCTGTAATGTATAAGATAAGATAAGAATCAAACTGATCAAGTCTGCTTTAAACCAGTTCCTTGTGGAATGTTAATTTACTTTTCCGAATCAAGCCTGCTATTGACTACTAGCTAAATTACCCGGCGTTGCACTGGGTACAATTAACATACATTGTTATTACAGAAAAAATAAGATTTTACTACGGAGTACATGTACTATACTACGGAGTACATGTACTATACTACGGAGTACATGTACTATACTACGGAGTACATGTACTATACTACGGAGTACATGTACTATACTACGGAGTACATGTACTATACTACGGAGTACATGTACTATACTACGGAGTACATGTACTATACTACGGAGTACATGTACTATACTACGGAGTACATGTACTATACTACGGAGTACATGTACTATACTACGGAGTACATGTACTATACTACGGAGTACATGTACTATACTACGGAGTACATGTACTATACTACGGAGTACATGTACTATACTACGGAGTACATGTACTATACTACGGAGTACATGTACTATACTACGGAGTACATGTACTATACTACGGAGTACATGTACTATACTACGGAGTACATGTACTATACTACGGAGTACATGTACTATACTACGGAGTACATGTACTATACTACGGAGTACATGTACTATACTACGGAGTACATGTACTATACTACGGAGTACATGTACTATACTACGGAGTACATGTACTATACTACGGAGTACATGTACTATACTACGGAGTGCATGTACTATACTACGGAGTACATGTACTATACTACGGAGTGCATGTACTATACTACGGAGTGCATGTACTATACTACGGAGTACATGTACTATACTACGGAGTGCATGTACTATACTACGGAGTACATGTACTATACTACGGAGTGCATGTACTATACTACGGAGTGCATGTACTATACTACGGAGTGCATGTACTATACTACGGAGTGCATGTACTATACTACGGAGTGCATGTACTATACTACGGAGTGCATGTACTATACTACGGAGTGCATGTACTATACTACGGAGTGCATGTACTATACTACGGAGTGCATGTACTATACTACGGAGTGCATGTACTATACTACGGAGTGCATGTACTATACTACGGAGTGCATGTACTATACTACGGAGTGCATGTACTATACTACGGAGTGCATGTACTATACTACGGAGTGCATGTACTATACTACGGAGTGCATGTACTATACTACGGAGTGCATGTACTATACTACGGAGTACATGTACTATACTACGGAGTGCATGTACTATACTACGGAGTACATGTGTTGTACAATAAGTTACGGTGTTTTTATCTTGATCAATGGGCATCGAAATTGACACACATAGCCTATCCAACTTTATGTCCAGTAAGATGGGGTGACTATGGTCCACTTTTAAGCTTTGTTTCTATATATCTTAAACAGATGTAGTTTATAAACCTAAAATTAGTTGTAAATCCAGGGGGCTGGCAAGCACTCAAGATAAAAACCTGAATATATTTCATATGAAATTGTTTTAGTTTAATTGAGACATATTTTGTAGGGTGGCCAGAGTCACCCCGGCCTGGGGTTAGCTATAATTTTTTTCTTATTTAACCGATTTCTACTTCTGACATTGTTGATTTTGACGGGTATTATTGGTGCAGGAATTAATGACATTTATTTGTCAATGAATGTCTTTAGAAATTACTGGTTACCCTTTAACTGTGCCGCATAAAGCATTAAACAGCAGTATATAACAGTTACTTGGCAAAATGAGATTAATATCCAGACAAAAATGTGCAGATTAAACACATTATGAAAATATGGTATTATAAATTGAAATAGAAAACTTAAATAATATTTTTAAAAACTTGAAAAAGTTGAAAATATGTTTATTTTATTACAATCTACTAATGCAAGTCTTAATGAATGTTTAATTATAGCGTCAATTGGTAAGTCCTGAGCATGGTAACTTGTTCTGTGAGTTAAAATAAACACAATTTGTTTAATTTGGTACATTTAATTGTTTGGTATTGATAATGGTTCTATAAAATTGTTTTACTATATTAAAAAAATGTCATTGCCAATTTTTTCACAGACATATTTTTCTAATATGAAAAAAGTTAATTTGTTGCTTTAAAAATCAGATGCGTTGTTCTTTCTCAGTGCAAATCTGTTTAAGTGAACACAAAAATGAATAATACACCGACAAATGTTAACTGTGTGCAATAAATCCAAGAACAAAACAACTTCTCACCATGGCCATAGTCACCCCGTCAGCGCTGACATTATAAGGGGTGACTATGGCCACCATTATTCTAAGAAAAATAGCGGTGATAGCTTTTATTTCAATAATAGTCCCCGTTAAGTAAGTTTTAGAAAGATAGAAAACATAAGTTAAATAAATATAATCACTTTAAAAAGATCTGGGTAGTAAGACTTTCACAGGTTGACTTAGCTATGCTTAAAATCGCATGTCAGACGTCCATCTTGAAAAGATGTTCGTACCTCAGAAACTACTATGTTCACCGTGAAAAGCTGCTAAATAGTAACCTATATCTTTATTATGTATTATATACAATTGAAAGACCTGAAATTATAATATTTTGGGATTTATGGCACTCTAAAACATTTTTCCTTAATGGCCCAAAGTCACCCCATCTTCTTCTTCTTTGGCTCCTTAGTCACGGAAGATAATTAGATTTGCGCTCCTGTGACATCGCCAGCCCCGCAGCATTAACTGTGTCTGTGAGGACCTCTCATTGGGTTCTGTCGCATCTCTGGCACTTGAAAGCGAACCGTTGGAGCTGGTCAGGGGCAGTATATGTTCTTTAATTTTCTTCGCTGCTCTTCCAGCCTCTTCGATAGGACGAAGTCTGCCCTCTGCAGCAGATGGCTTATAGCCGGTAACTGCCGCTTTCCGTGTTTTGTCGACGCTAAATAGCAAAGCTGGAGTGTCATCTCCAAGGCGCAAGCCTGGGCATTGTGTTAGTGTTAAGGAGAGGCTGATGTTGCCCATGCATCAGTTCCCCTCTCTCCACGCATCAGATCCCCTCTCTCCACGCATCAGATGTAGACAAGGGAAAGGCGTAGCCAATACAGCTTGGCATCAGTTGCGTCGCAGGAGTTGCCAGTATGCTACGTGAAGAGCAGAAAGCGTACTGCCTTAGGGACTCCGGCTCCTGATTTGTTTATGGGATTTACTCTCTTTCCCCGTGCATGGGTTTACCACCAGGCAGTGGAGGTTTGTGATAAAGAGTTTTCCTTCTCTTACGGTATATGATATAGATATTTTTCAAAAGATCACATAATATTCCTACTCTAACATGTTCGTTAGTCCGTTCGGTCAACATTTCCCAAAGTTCTCTGTTTGACTGATGCAAACATCTCAGCGTCGCAATCTACTCCGATGGGCTGTTTATGTTTTTACTGCGGGTAAGCCCTTTGGTGATCATGGAAGTCCTTACCTACATTTCACTTAACTTTGATTTTGAACTGAAAGACACAACTTTGGGTGTCTGCTTTCTGGCATTCTCGGAACATTCTAGCAAAACCCAGATGTTTCTAATTTAACATTATACCTATTTTCCGCGCTTAACCAAGAGCATTGCCAGCGGTGCCTTGACACTAGGCGTAATATAGGCGTGGTGCACAAAGCAGGACGAGGGAACTTTGGTTATATCACAAAAAATTATCTCTTTATTTTATTTTCTTGTGTTTTGAAATATGTATTATATGTATTATATAATCATCGAAATTTTGGCTCGGTAACAAAAACAACAAATGTTTGTGTGTGTGTGGGGGGGGGGGGCTCTAAATTCATATGTGCGCCAACAGAGCTTGGAACTGGTTGTATAATTTGAAATACATTTCATTTAGGATAATTTGAAATGCAATTTATTTAGGATAATTTGAAATGCATTTTATTTAGGATAATTTGAAATGCATTTTATTTAGGATAATTTGAAATACATTTTATTTAGGATAATTTGAAATACATTTCATTTAGGATAATTTGAAATACATTTCATTTAGGATAATTTGAAATGCATTTTATTTAGGATAATTTGAAATGCGTTTTATTTAGGATTATTTGAAATGCATTTTTTTAGGATAATTTGAAATACATTTCATTTAGGATAATTTGAAATACATTTTATTTAGGATAATTTGAAATACATTTTATTTAGAATAATTTGAAATGCAATTTATTTAGGATAATTTGAAATGCATTTTATTTAGGATAATTTGAAATGCATTTTATTTAGGATAATGTGAAATACATTTTATTTAGGATAATTTGAAATACATTTCATATAGGATAATTTGAAATGCATTTTATTTAGGATAATTTGAAATGCGTTTTATTTAGGATAATTTGAAATGCATTTTTTTAATGATAATTTGAAATACATTTCATTTAGGATAATTTGAAATACATTTCATTTAGGATAATTTGAAATACATTTCATTTAGGATAATTTGAAATTCATTTTATTTACGCGTATCAACCTTTTTAACCATTCCACACTTGCTATAATTTTGATTCCACCACCAACTTTGAAGAGGCCGAGGATTTAAAATCTGTTGTCTTAAATGTAAAATTTAAACCATGTTTTTGAACCTCCATTTTAATGTCTACTGGGTTGTGATTTACTTTCTTTAAAGTTATTTCATAGTGTACCTTCCCCACAGGGGCTGACAATAAGTCAATAAGTGATGTATCTCATTTCACACCCATCCTTTAAAAAAAATATTCTGGCCGTTGGCAGCGCGTTCAGCTGGTGTCCGTTCCAAATGTCTTGGGTTCGAATCCTTCCGAAGGCTAGGTTTTTTTTAGAACTGGTTTGTGTCTCTCTTCTGATGGGTATCCGGTTATCCGCAATCCGACATTATGAAATAAAAAAAAAAGCAAAGACGGCTGGAAATTGTGCTGGTTAGACAATCTCATAGTATGTCGTGGTCACAGACACTTGTGAATGTTGCTTCACCAGTGAAGCCGGCTGGTCCAGCGGTTAGATCACCGGACTGTCAACCAAAAAACCAACTGACAGGTCGCGGGTTCTATCCCTGCCACCGACGGATCCCTGTCGCCCTGCAGGAGTTTTGGGCCTAGTGGACGTAATAATCTTCTATCTAGAAGGAACGTCTGTAAACTTATAAGATAACCCTATTGATCAAATTGGTATGGCTGTAATACTATTATACTATTAGATATATAAATATTAAAGTTTAAAAGTAATATGTCAACATACAGAGTAAAAAAAGAAATATGACATAAAAAAAAAAACACAAAATACAATATGGCTGCTACCGTATTGACCCTTATCAGCTCCTTTTGGGCGTGTTTTTTTTTCAAGATTCATTAGAAACTCGATGAAATGTTAACTTGGCGTGTAGCGTTGGGAGCACACTTTTGGTGAGAAATGGGCTCTTGACTTAATGCGCCCTTCTCTACTTACCTCGCTTCCCGCCTCTCTTATGTTTCTATGTGAATTCCCATGCCAAATTGGCAAATATCCCTTGACAGGCCTAGGGACACACATGCCAGGTATGCAGAAATCGACCTGATCGACCGGCGTGTAATGACCTATTTAAAATACTTGTAAGGCGGAGGAATGTGGTCATCGGTTGTTGTTTTTTTGTTTATTTATTTTTTTTGGCGGCCACAGAGACCATAATATTGACACGTTTTAAACGCTGGCTCATTTAGTATACAATTCGATATTGTAGACAGTTTTGTATTTGGGCTGATTGCTGTATTTATGTATCTCTCTATAAATACATCTAAAGATCTATATATAAAGAAGATATTTGATATACTCGAGATTATTCTTAATTCACTATTGATAGAATCGTTAACAAAATATCGAATCACTGCATTAGCTGCAATGGTAAACAACCAAAATTGATTATACGCCCTCGTTGGTTAGCTCGGTTATCGATACATAATTAAATTAAGTCACCTTACGCGTCTTTTGTTTAGCCCCCTGTAATCAGCGGCGCAAGGTGTAGAAATATTGGTCCTTCATTGTGTCACTTATCAACATTAATCTCTTAATACAATCTTCATAGATCTATATTGTTATATTATTACCTATATATTCAAATCTTGTATTGATTTATTTGTAGTTATAAAGTTGGGCGTTATCAAAGCTTTAATTAGTGTCGGCTAATCCCAGAAGCGATTCTCAAGAAATTGTTTGTGGGTACACTCGTGTTAGAATATAAAGGGCCGTTCATATTATCTCATCCCCCCCCCCATTACCGTATTACGGTAACAACCTGGGGTGCATGCCTTCTGATTGTGTGAGAATCGCTGCTTTGTATTCCTGTTGATCAGGCAAGACATCGATTTTGTCGATTTTCTTCAAATGAACTACCACAGTCAGACATTTGAGTTCCATTATTCTATTAATTATTAATATGCTTTAATACCTTCACCACATTTCGTGATTATATCAATAGAAGTCACGTTTATACCGTTTCAATACAATTATAGAGGATAATATGATATTTTAAAAAAACAACACACCTTATTCTTGAAAAGAAATAGGGGGAGGGGTCATTACCACTGATTTTTTTTTATATTAGGCTACTCTAAGAAAACAACAACTAATCTTACACACGTATAGATATATTAGATGATTTATTTCATTTCTTTTATTCCCCACGCAAGTGACTAATAAATTCGTATAAGTTCGCTTTCTTCCCCGAATGGCATCCAGGCATGGAATGAGCTACATGATCTAGTCAAGAAAACCAACTAGCTACTTAACAATAATTAAAATTGTGCATCAATATGCAAAACGTTCAATGAAAACACGGATTAGCTTAAGAGAGAGACAATTCTTCAACAAATGTAAATAAATAATAATAAAAAAAGGTTTTTATAGTATTTACAGTGAAAATATGCAATGAAAAACGCAGCTTTTTTTAGATATGGCAAATGTTTTCTTGATATACGTAGAGGAGGGTGAGGAGAGACGGGGAGACCTAAATCCGTCTTCCTGTCTGAATATTTATCACAATCACCATCCCCTACGCTTCCTTATTCGTTCATCCACTGACATGTCCCTGATGTACGATTAGATTAGTACTAAAAGGTCGTTTACTAAACATTTACTTTCCGTTCGGTCTGATCTGTAGGCTAGTGACGTTCTTGCGTCGAGATAGTTTCGTAGTAAGTACTCTCAGGGCCGAGACAAACAACGAGGGCGTTTATTCTTTGTTGTTTTTTAACTATCATTTCTATAATCCTTCAGCGCCTGGTGTGTTACGCCCTCGTGCCTTCAAACGTCCATTCACCTAACGATGTTTTTGTCACATTTACGCCATGTCGAACTTGTCACTCGCAACTTGTTTCCGAGTGAGTGGCTGATTTCTTTGCTAGTGATATTGTTCTAATGAATCATGGCGAAGGACCTAACACCCCCTTTACCCCGGCCTCCCATTCCAGGGCATGTCAACACCATTAAGAAATTCTTGTCTCCTCCTCCCCGCCCTCCCAACGGGCCACACATCCACAAAAAAAAACACACACAACTACAACGACAACTAGACGTAAAAGAAAAACAGCATCAACACTGGAACAGCAGTAGAAAGTGGGATTGTTTTAAAGAAAATGAAAAAAAAAAGTGCCAATTGACATAGTGACTGGATTATAATATATGTCAATAACACTGCAACACTGACCGCAGAGCTTTGCTTAGTTTCTTGAATGGACACGTCTGCTGGAGTATTACTGTCTGCGTGGTGGTGCTTTGTAGCAGAGCAGTTAAAAAAAATATATACACTTCAATAAATCAATACACACTTTTAAAAAAAGAAAAGCAAACTCCAATCTTTATTATTTCTTTCTATACATGACGGTCCATTGTCGAGACCAGTATATTTCGTTAATATAACAAGAACAAGTGCCCGCTACAAAAAACAACAACACACAATCGAATGAGAAAAAACTAACAATAACACATGTATAACGCACTTCCTTAATTATCGAAAATGTCACACTCATAGTCCATAGACATAGCTCTTAGATATTAGTCAACAAAAATACACACATCAAATGTAAATACTGATTATACATACTTGACTCGTAGGTCTATGTCCGAGACGAATTTCGGTAAAGCCTTGATTGTGTGGCCAACACAATGCCCTAAATAAAACAGCTCAAAACAACATCTCAGTTGATACGTTTATTTCATTTTTTTTTATGTTCACATTTATTATATTAAATCGCCATTTTCTTTTGTTTATACATACGGGTTCTGGTCTTGGAAGAAAGAGTTATATAGATGAGTCTAAAAATAGAATCGAGGCTTCGTTTTTTAAATATATATAACTGTATTTAGCTTATATTTCTTGATACTTTTACGATCTGCAATTCGTAATCATTAGCTTCGCCCCCCCCCCCCCCCCCAAATCTCTAGGTAAGGGATCTCAAACTTGAATGAAGGCATGTGCGCCATTTTAACACTTAAGAGATGCACCCCCCCTCCCCCCAAACAACCCGACCCTAGTAAACAAAAAAAACAAATAGACGATTTCCCTACTTACAACTAGTAATAGGTATGCTGCGTATATAAAACAACTAGACTATTTCCCTACTTACAACTAGTAATAGGTATGCTGCGTATATAAAAATTAACAATAAAATTTGATGTGTATCAGTACTAGCTGTCTGAATTTCACGAATAGCTAATTTTTTGTAAGCTTACTGTCGGGCCACAAAACAAAAAAAATATACTTGGCGGGCCGCATGCGGCCAGCGTGTTTGAGACCCCTACTCTAGGTTATCAATATCAGCGTGACGTAAAGTGGAGTCGCATGGGTGTAATGTTCAGACTGTCAAATCCGTTTCACCAAGAGCTATTAGGAAATGTATAGTCAACTTTTGGGAGTCAAATTGACACCCAAAAGCGATAGATCTTCCCTTCATACGGCCATATGCAGTAGCGACTTTGTAACCCCCTGTGGTGACGTCTGGTCTTTTTTTCCCCCCTCGTCACTCCCTCGGATACACATATTCCCTCCATCCCTCGTGCAAATGATGTTTAGGGTCAGAGGCCAAAACGGAGGGTTTGGATGTTGGCCACGAGTGGTGACTTACCGGTGTTTACCGAGGAGGCTGTCGGGTTAGTCATATCACCTACACTAAACATGTTCTCCTATTTGTTTTGTAAACAGAGACAGGGCGCCGTAGTCTGCGCTCCCGGCGTGCCCTGTTTAATTACAATTGGAATTGGATAATCCCAACTATTCAAAACCTTTTGCCTGTTTCAAGTTTTCACCTGAGGTTTTAAGATACTTTTGTACTCTTTGTCTTTTGTCCATAAACCACACAACAAATTGTAATACATTTATCAAATCCTAGTTAGTATTTAGCAAACAGACGTATAGAATGCACACTCATTATGTTTATTCTTTCTCTGTGTCGTTTTGTTGTTCGCGATTCGCGACTCTTCATTTCTAAACATATGAATCTTTTAGTCGAAAGATCTAAGGCGTAAGTACACGTTGCAAAACTCATGATTCATCCAAATGTTTCTGAGTGTCATTTGCCGAAATTCTATTCATCCCATGCGTCCAGTGGCGAAACTAGAAGAAAAAAAAGAGAGGAAGGGAAGGGGGGGGGGGCGGGCGCCTCGGGCGCCAAAGTTAACAAAGGCGCAGAACTGAAACTTTCCCACTTAAAATATTGAATATTATAACAAAACAGAAACCATTAAATTCGTATGGGCTAAAATGACACTGTAAAAAACACAAAACAAAAGTAGTAATTTCAACATACCTCCTATATAAATAAATAACAATCATTCTTGATAGGCGCCAATTATGACACCCCCGCCCCATGCGCCATTGTCAATACTTCCTACTTCATCTGGACTATATTATCACCCTGCATAGCATCGATACTTATATCAGCAAACTGACCCGCGTCCCCACCGCACCCCATCCCCCGTGCTGATTAATTGTTGATGAATACAAAATTGAAAAGGTTACAACAGCTAATGCGTCACAACACTTTTTATAATAGTTAATACATGTATTAGATCGGTGGTCGGCAACCTACGGCACGCGTGCCAGACCTGGCATGTCATACCTGTCGTGACGACACAACTATGAACTAGTTTAGATCGTGTGAACCCTGTTTCACTAACATTATATTACAACAACCCTGTTTCACTAGCACTATATTACAGCAACCCTGTTTCACGAACACTATATTACGGCAACCCTGTTTCACTAGCACTATATTACAGCAACCCTGTTTCACTAACCCTGTTTCACAAGCTTTACCATGTTATTTCACAAGATTGGGAAGTGTTTATGTAAATAGATAAAAATAACACGGCTCATTTCGCCATTCTTGTATAAGTACTTCTGCCTTTGTCGTGAACTAGTCTAATGTTTTGTCTCTTGTTCTCGCTATAGCCCTCGAGTGCATCCTCGGTTCTCATACATAACCTACCCTACAAAGACAATATTTCACAAGGTCGAAAGTAATACATATTCCACGGGCAGATCTGCCTACTAAAAAAAAAATGTAAAACTAGTAAAAACTTAAAATGAAATTTCGTAATTTGGTCCATAGTGCGTAATCACACACATTTTAAAAAAATATTAAAATAGTGCTTTCCGAATATGTTGTTTACTGTAACTATCTCATATGTGAATCACTCATCATGCAACGAAAGGAAAACTCCACAAATTATGCATGTATATATTAAATATTAACTAGACTATATACCATACCCAGACTTGGCACTCAAAACGATTTTCAATGGCACGCGAGAGAACTTCAAGAGGTGTTTCTTGGTTTAAAAAACAAAACATTTCCGGTATTGATTGATTATTTCCTTAATTAAAGTTGTTGTTTTTTTTAAAGTACATTGAAGCATTCAAAGCGGAGTTTTATAAGCAAAGGCAAGAATTTCAAATTCATGTGCTCATGTTTTCATACCACATCAAGCCTTTATGGCTTGATCTTAGATATGGATCTTTTTTGTTAAATCGAGGTATATTGGCGATTTTAAAATGCAGCTGGTAAAATTTTGAATATCCAATTTACAATTGTTTAACGTAAATTAATTTTATATCCCTAATTGAATCTTGAAATGAATACCATAATGCTGAATTTATATAAAGAAATAATAATCAGTCAGTAATATTAGTTCTATTACAAAACATAAATCGTTTGGCATCAAATTTGGAAACTTTGATCAATTTAAAATTTTAAAGGGAGACAATTAACATGTTTTCATTGCACTAATATTTCTAATATGTTACTTTTTTTCCTATTATAAAAAGAATAAATGGCTTACAATTTATAAACTTAAAAGAGAGTTGAAAATTATTATAACGTTATATGACCTAAGAATTTATATCTTCTATATTTTCAAACATTACATTAACCACCCAGTTTGTATGATTACTACGTATCCATTCCGCTTAACAATAATTACTATAAATCCCAATAAATGGAATAAAGAAAATCTCACTTAAGCTATATTAATAACAGCTGAAAAATCTATTTTCAACAATTAATTGATATATTTTGACAATAATTTAATAATAAATGTTAAAGTTTAGTAATAATTCAATTTTGTATTTGGTATAAATGCAAATAAAAAGGATGATAATCACAAAAACGTTAATTTTTTAATTAAATAAAATTTTTTTTAAATCTTTAACGATTTTCTTTTTAACTATAGGTTGACTTTCAGGCTGTTTGCATGATGAGTGAAATCCTAGTTTGGCACATTATTAGCAAAAGGTTACCAACCCCAGATTACATATAATTGATCGCAACGATTTATTAATTATATATACACATTTTACAATTTTAATGCAAGAAATATATTTACAGATATGTTTAAAAAAGATTACATTTTGTACAGTCTATGCTAGAAATTGAAAATTATTATCAAAAATGCTATCGGCAAAAAATACTCTAACTTGCTGGCTTCAAACACGGAAACATTTTTTTCCTCATAATAGGTGAGTTTATTGACGACAATAATTCAATTCGAATTTCCCCAACTCTATCGGGTAGGAAACGGGTCCAAATTTTCATAACATTACGAATTTTTTCATTAAAATAGACAGGCTTGCCCATCGTCCAGCGGTTCTTAAACTGTGGCACGCGTTTCTTTGGGCGGGGGGTGGGGGTTCTCAAAAGGTGTATTTCTGGGCTAATAGGAGAGCGTGCTATGGAACGGTTTAGGTAGGTAAAGGACAGGTAGGCGAAATAAGCATAAATAATGGCGGTCACAACACGAAAAATATTAAAATGAAAACTATCGCGCATGCGTAGATTTATGAGTGGCGCGGTACTAAAAAGGGATACTCATGGGGTATGAGAAATATAATAAGTTGGGAACCGCTGGTTTAGACAATCACGGAAAGGAGGATTTCGTGCCATTATAACACACCAGTTATTCTTCTTCTTCTTCTCTTAACCAGTCTGCAGAGATGTTTGCTCTCTTGCAGTCAATGCCAGACATATTTACATGTCTTTTTCAGTTCTTCCATATTGCTATTGATCTATATTGTGTTGGTAAAGGCAGGTTGAGGGGGGAGCAGAGTGTATCTGAGGTAGGTTAGCCCAGGACATTCAAGCAGGAAGTGGTCTACAGTTTCTTGTGGGCAGGGGCAAAGACCGGCAAAGTCTGCTGTTAGGTGGGTGAGTTGGGTTTATTCTATTTTGGTGTGAGTTGAGTGCTATATGTCCTGTTCTTAACTGGAATATAGTGCATTGTTTTTTGCGGGTTGTAGCACTTCTAAATCATTTAGTGTGCCAAAGTAGCATTTCTAAGTCATTCAGAGCGCCAAAGTAGCACTTCTAAATCATTCAGTGTGCCAAAGTAACACTTCTAAATCATTCAGTGTGCCAAAGTAGCATTTCTAAGTCATTCAGAGCGCCAAAGTAGCACTTCTAAATCATTCAGAGCGCCAAAGTAGCACTTCTAAATCATTCAGTGTGCCAAAGTAGCATTTCTAAATCATTCAGTGTGCCAAAGTAGCATTTCTAAGTCATTCAGAGCGCCAAAGTAGCACTTCTAAGTCGTTCAGAGTGCCAAAGTAGCACTTCTAAATCATTCAGTGTGCCAAAGTAGCATTTCTAAATCATTCAGTGTGCCAAAGTAGCATTTCTAAGTCATTCAGAGCGCCAAAGTAGCACTTCTAAATCATTCAGTGTGCCAAAGTAACACTTCTAAATCATTCAGTGTGCCAAAGAAGCACTTCTAAATCATTCAGTGTGCCAAAGTAGCACTTCTAAATCATTCAGTGTGCCAAAGTAACACTTCTAAATCATTCAGTGTGCCAGCTGTCTAAAAGTCACCCTGCTCTTTTCATGTAGAGGAGACTTGAATTGCCTTTTTTCGTGGTCTTCCGCGTGCCATTGAAAACCGCCCTGGTTGCCATACCATAGGTTGCTGACCCCTGTTATAGAAGATTATTACATCCTTAGCCGAAAACTTTTGCAGCGGCAGAGATAGACCCTCGGGGTGGTCATGATTATAGTGTGTGCTAGCCACGTGACCAGTCGACCTCTCTAATATAATGTTTTGTATGTCACTTTTTTACTATAAAGAAAAGCTATACTATTTTAACATGCAGTGTCATGAATTGAAATGCAATACATACAAAAGCTATACTATTTTAACATGCAGTGTCATGAATTGAAATGCAATGCATACAAAAGCTATACTATTTTAACATGCATTGTCATGAATTGAAATGCAATACATACAATTTTTTTTTAACTGTGTCATCCGTAATTAAAAATATATTTAAAAAAAAACTTAATTAGCTGACGGGTAACATTTGAAGTTTGCATTTTGGTTTTAGGTTCTGTTCTAATCAAAGGAGGTCTGATTCTACTCGGTTCATATATTTTGTGAAAGTTTGGGAAAAATTGACCAAGGTTTGGGAAAGTTTGTGAATTTCACTCACTAAAAATGGACTGTTTTTTTTGCGTGTGTGTGTGTGTGTGAAAAAGTAAATAACCAAGCAGTAAAATTGACGAAAAACTCCCACATGTTGTTTTGCTGAAAAAACACCCCACATTTTTTCTTTTTTTTTTTTTGGACTGCCTACATACAGTGCCAGTTAACATTAAACATGTTTATACATGGCGGTGACAATTTTTTTTTATGTTTTCGTAAAGTTTGTGAAATGTTTGGTTATTTAAAATCGATTTTTAGAGTAAAGACCCTTTGATTTAACTTAAATGTTTCAATTAGATCCTTGAATTCAGAGAAGCCTGATGCTTTTGGATTTCTGAACCAATTAAAAAGAACCAGTCATGATGAACCAATCATATTAGCCCGTCTATGTAATGAGCCAATAGAAAACAACCCATGACTTGCACATATGATCCAACTATGTTTTTATATATTGACTAAATAGACAAACATAACCAACATACTCTATTACCAACTGGATATGTAATTCGAATCTCTGGCATAGTAAATTTGTTGTCTAGGTGATGATGTTTGTAATGCTCTAATTTATAAGGTTGGAAACGGGGGTGGGGTAGGTTCAGATTTCTGACACTGTGACAACCAACTGTTTGAGTTTTTTTTTTTCTTTCGCTTCTAAAATAAGGAAATCATTTTATTATTAGGTTTCTGCGAGCTAAGGTAAACACGTGAGCTCCTGTCTGTTGACATTATTTCTTGCTCTCGTTTTAGCCTCGGACTTTACATCGTCACGAGAATGACGTGTGTTACTCCCCCACCACGAGATAACCAATAGTCTCTTGAATTTTTTTTTTATTTTGTCATTCTTTGGTACACATTTTGTTTTAACAATAATTGTGACACATTAGTTATTGTTGTTTTTAATAATGCGTATGTATTAAATCTTTACACATACATTGGTGGTGTTGTAAATAGATGGAAAAAAGGATTTTTGGCACAAACACATACACACACATAGACAAGATACATACCTACAAATGATAAAAGTTAACAAATAAAATTGGTTTATTATATTTTCCTTTGTATTATATGAATTTTTTTCTTGTTTTTTTTTTCTTCAAGGGGCCATTGGGATAGTCCGAGTGGTCAAGTGAAAACACAGACCTACGTCCAGAGAGGCCAGGAGTTAAAAAGGAAGGTCCACCACCGCGGCCAGCGACATAGTGATGACAGCATTGTGTACTCAGAGTCCAAGAGTAGCCAGTTGCAGGCCTCGGCCATGAGGCCGTCCAGGAGGCGAGGGGAGAGTTTCAAGTGAGTTTGTTTGTTTGTTTGTTCTCACTTTCACTGGCGGCCATTGTGCGCGTTTTTACATTGACCCACTTAAATTTAAGTAGGTCATGGTATGTTTCCATCCATGCACAGGCAAAAGACATTTTTAGCACAGAATAGGTATAGAACAGAATGCTCAATCCCTTTATGTGCAGTCACTAAAAGTGAATCTCACAGCTCGGCTTCCGCCATTTTCTTTTGACTCGAGGCAGCGGTCACTAGAGACTCTGTTATAGTAAAATGAGAAAGGTTTATTTATTACTGATATCTAGTCTTAGCAAGCTTAGGACTAAAGCAAGGCTTCTAATATTAAGTAATACCGTTGTTTATCCATTACGGGGTCAGGAAAGCCATTTTGTTTGACATGCTTATTTGTACCATAATCAATAATTTTCGCATCATTGTTTCTGTTTATTACACAACAGCCTTTGTACCTTTTGCCTGAAACATTAGCTTTGAGTGTTCGAAATTGTAGATTTGATGAAAAAGGCACTGTAAATAAGCATAAATAAATTGTGTAGTCAGGTCCGCTGAGTCTAAACAATATGGCGTCGGTATTACTTCCTGAAACCGAAAAAATGCGATTACGCATTCTGCTTAATTTATTGTGTGATTTTTAGTGTGAAGTAATTTATAATTATAAGCCCACACATTTATATCAAACAATGAACTGTTCACATTCACAATTATAAGTTATCACATTCACAGCTATAGGTTATCACATTCATAGCTATAGGTTATCACATTCACAGCTATAAGTTATCACATTCACAGCTATAGGTTATCACATTCACAGCTATAAGTTATCACATTCACAGCTATAAGTTATCACATTCACAGCTATAAGTTATCACATTCACAGCTATAAGTTATCACATTCACAGCTATAGGTTATCACATTCACAGCTATAGGTTATCACATTCACAGCTATAAGTTATCTCATTCACAGCTATAAGTTATCTCATTCACAGCTATAGGTTATCACATTCACAGCTATAGGTTATCACATTCACAGCTATAGGTTATCACATTCACAGCTATAGGTTATCACATTCACAGCTATAGGTTATCACATTCACAGCTATAGGTTATCACATTCACAGCTATAGGTTACCACATTCACAGCTATAGGTTATCACTTTCAAAGATATAGGTTATCACATTCACAGCTATAGGTTATCACATTCACAGCTATAGTTTATCACATTCACAGCTATAGGTTATCACATTCACAGCTATAGGTTATCTTCCTGAATCATACGCCCACCCATACAGTAATCTAACGTATTTCAGTGATTCCTTTGTTCGGCTTCTTTCACTGCTTCATGCATTTTTTTATTTTGTTTATTGTTCCAGCCGGCTAACGCCTTATTTTGTAAACTCATTAGCCCATTTTCTTATTGGCCCAAGTAGCGCCCCATGCAAATGTAAACATAATAATATAAGCGCCTGCCTGCACCGTTAACTGTAAACACCCGGTTTAAGTTCAGGCAAAGTTCTCAAACGTTTTACAACACTAGGAACCGAATAGATCTACACACTATACAAGCACACACACACACACAAATAAAAGGAAGATTCGAACCGTGATCGCAATGTTTCCTAAAATCTTTTCATCGTCCAAATGGACGTTGATTATTTATTTAAAGGCAGTTTTTTTTTTGTCTTTATCTTTAGTGGTTGGCATAATTTGTTTTAATTGAAATATGCCACCTGTGCCAATCTTTAATTGTAAATCTTTAAAAGTATTCAGAAATATTAGACAATGAAATGTCAACATAAGAAAAAAGAGGGCAAAGAGTAAAGTAGAAATAATACATAAGGCATTAAACTCTAATTTAAAAATACAACCCAATAACAACCTGTTGGAAAGCTCAGATAAACATAAAGTCAAAAACACTTTCCTTATTCCCTATGCGAGAACAAATGCATATAAGTACTCTTTCTTCCCGAGTGGCATTCGGGCATGGAATGGGTTGCCTGAACAAACAAGGAAAACCAGTAACTTAACATCATTTAAAACATCAATAAAAATGCAAGACTAGGCTCAGACCACGGATGAGCGTAGGACGCAATAATCTTCTTTATAGAAGGGGCGTCTGTAATGAATAAGATAAGATAAGATAAAAAGTAGCTATAATAATCAACTAATAGATAAGATAAGATAAGAATGGGCATTTCTTATAGCACTTATATCCATGCTATTAAATTAGCATGCTCAGTGGTGTGATTTGCAGTTGCAGATGTACTAGCCAAGAGAAAGCTCTTTAAGTTCTTTTTTTAAAGATTCTCTTGTCCCAGATTCTCTCAGTGTCTGAGATATACTGTTCCATAGAGAAGGCGCCACTGACTCAAATGAGCGCACTCCCAGGTACTTCTTCCTGTGTCCATCCAAACTAGGAGTTTTGAGGAGTGACTGTGTTGAAGAGCGCAGTTCCCTAGAGGGAAAAGCTCTCGAAGATACGAAGGAGCAATTCCCTTTATGCATCCGTACGTAATTGGACATGATTTTGTGTTCTATTCGCTACATCATCGCATATAAGTATGTAGGTATTTAAATTTACAAAATGGTTGTTTATGAACACATACAAGAATTAAACTGCGTGAATAGAAAAACTGATAACGTTATCCGTTATATTATACTATGGGATATAATATCTAGTTTTTTTTAGATTATATGAAAGATGTAATTTGATGAGGCTGAGAGTGAGGATATGAACCTTTATTATGATACAACTTTATGACTGTGCTAACTTGGTAGAGGTGAGAACACTGTATTTAGAAAACAAAATAGAAGTTGTCGTTGATTGTTTTAAACTGGAATTGGATATTGTGATGGTATGGGATTGTGTGGCCAGTAGGATGTCCCCGGGGGGCTGCCCGTTCACACACACTATATTCCCACCACACTTGGATCGTTGGTCTGGAGGTTGATGGCAGTGGTTTAGACCAGGGAATATTCCATTAAAAAATGCGCCCGCTATTTCTATTTGACGTGCTAATCTTCGTGCAGGGTGAGTTCTTCCTCTTCAGACACTCACCTTCAGACACTCACCTTCAGACACTCACCTTCAGACACTCACCTTCAGACACTCACCTTCAGACACTCACCTTCAGACACTCACCTTCAGACACTCACCTTCAGACACTCACCTTCAGACACTCACCTTCAGACACTCACCTTCAGACACTCACCTTCAGACACTCACCTTCAGACACTCACCTTCAGACACTCACCTTCAGACACTCACCTTCAGACACTCACCTTCAGACACTCACCTTCAGACACTCACCTTCAGACACTCACCTTCAGACACTCACCTTCAGACACTCACCTTCAGACACTCACCTTCAGACACTCACCTTCAGACACTCACCTTCAGACACTCACCTTCAGACACTCACCTTCAGACACTCACCTTCAGACACTCACCTTCAGACACTCACCTTCAGACACTCACCTTCAGACACTCACCTTCAGACACTCACCTTCAGACACTCACCTTCAGACACTCACCTTCAGACACTCACCTTCAGAAACTCACCTTCAGACACTCACCTTCAGACACTCACCTTCAGACACTCACCTTCAGACACTCACCTGCAGACACTCACCTGCAGACACTCACCTGCAGACACTCACCTGCAGACACTCACCTGCAGACACTCACCTGCAGACACTCACCTTCAGACACTCACCTGCAGACACTCACCTGCAGACACTCACCTTCAGACACTCACCTTCAGACACTCACCTTCAGACACTCACCCGAATTAAATTGAACATACAACCTGTGTGATCAAATGACAAGACGAAAAGTTTAATTGTGAAATTACCTTGGGATGATAAATACTTCAATTTCTCAGACACATCTATCGGACAGACAGCTGTATTTCACGAAGTTCAACCACAAGTATATGTCTCACATCATGACAGAATGTAATCGAATTGAAGCCCCGATACAGACCCAACTAATTACAACTTAAACATTTTGTAAAAAAGAATAAACGAAAATCTGCAAAAGAGGACCCAAAATGAATAAGATTCGTTAGGACAAATGTCCATAAATAGCACATTAAGAAAAGACCTAGGTAAGGTTGCTACGACATATTTCAACCCACTCCATTACTGTTAAGATACAGGCGGACTTCGGAAATTACGTAGTTCTATATTTACTTTAAACATATTGGTTGTTATATATTTGTGTAGATTTTGTAAAAAAAAAAGTTATTCTAGTCATTTTATCTCTATGTGTTAATTCGTTTTCCTGGCTTTCCTTCTTGCGTATAAATGTTTTTTCACGCGAAAGTGCGCCCTCCCCCCCCCCCTCCCCCGCCCTCCCCGTGGCTTCACCCCCCCCCCCTGCCCACCACAATGTCATGTTTAACTTGCCACTCGCGTATTAAAAGAATGAGCATTATAACTGATTGAATGTGGTCAGGCATAAATACAACTGCAGTGAACTTCAAGTGCCAAGTGCCAGGTGCTCATGTCAATTCACATTTTTCCTTTTTTTCTGACCAGTTATGGCACACATGGAATCTTAAACTCTCTGACCAATGATATTTTAGAAAATGCCCCCCCCCCTCCCCCTCATGGGCTTTTTGAAAATTGACAAATATTGTTGCATGCTTGTGGAGATATTTGCGTTTATTATGGTAGAAATAACCACGGATGAGCGAAGTTCACAATAGTCTCCTTTACAGACGGAGCGTCTGGTATATATAATATAGATATAGATCTAAATAATACATGTATAAAGTGTTTGATTGTCTTTTCTGGTTTTATTTAAACGGGTCGCACTTTAAGTACATGAATCTATTTAAATACACGTTTAAAAAAAATCCATCCTTAAATTTTTTTATTTATATAACGCTGCCAACAAACATAATGTAAGCCCAGATCGAATAACAACACTGAGCAATAAAAAACATACATAGAGCAAACAGTTTGAATGCAAGAACAATGACTAGTTAAGTCTACACAAATTGTTTGATTACATCAAAGGATATAGCGCTATTTGGAAAATCACAATACTTCACACGAAAAACATAAAACAAAATAGGAGAACAAATGCAAATGCATGAAGTACTCTTTCTTCCCGAGTGGCATTCTGGGCATGGAATGGGTTGCCTGAACAAACCAGGAAAACCAGTACCTTAACATCATTTAAAACATTAATAAAGATGCAAGACAAGAAACGAACCATGCATGAGAGAAGGCCGCAATAATCTTCTTTATAGAAGTAGCGTCTGTAATATATAAGATTATATAAGCCTAGTATTTACCAACTTAAATATAATTGAAAGTTGGAGCTGTGGGAGTCTGTAAAAGCTTAAAAAAAAACACGTTAAAATAAATTTACATGATCACCCAATGCGATAAAGTAGCTCTTACAGTCATACAATTTCATGTTTGGGAGGGGGGAGGGGCGATATTTTCGTTAAACAGTATCCCTGGCCTACTCTTTTTATTTTTATTTTGCGAATAAAATATTAAACTTTGTACATTTTTTTACTTATTTTTGAATGGTCTCAATGAGTTTAGGATTTTTTCTTCAGAGGGTGTTGAGTGGAAAAACGTAAAACCACGCTTATGTAATTACTTTTTTACATTGCGGCTATATCCGGACGGCAAATGGTAAACGTCTTTCTTCTCTCTACACCCACATCTAATGTTTAAGTTTGTTGCCCTCGGCCTATCCCCGCTCTAAGATTAGAAAGTAACAAGATGCAACCGTGCACTCCGCGGCTGTAACATTGTTTCTAAAATTATCTTAGCCCTCCAACTCAGGATGACAGCGTGGGGTCAGTCCAGGTGGACCTATAAAACAAGCTGGGTTTCCTTGATTAGCCAGATTTTATGTTCTTTTCCAAACTGGCTTTTTCTAATTTTTTTTTGCCTCTTCCTTTAAAAAAAAAAGAAAATGAAAAAAAACAACTTATTTAGATACATATGGTTTATATTTATAATACATTTCTCCACATATGACTTTGATTTCATTAAATAACTTTGACTATCTAAAATAACTTTATCTAAAACAACGTTGACTATCTAAAATAACTGTGATTATCTAAAATAACTTTAATTATTTAAAATAACTTTGTTGATATGAAATTACTTTGGCTATCTAAAATAAGTTTAACTTTTTATTTAAAATTAAAATTAAATTAAATCTTTTTAATTTAAAAATTAATTAATTAACTAATTTAAAATCTTTGATTTTCTGAAGAAGAAAAAACGTCACTAGGAATGTGTGAATGTTTTAATATAATCACAGGCTATACGCCTGTACTTTTTATAACAGTTTCATTTTTTAATATTTACATTAAAATGTAAACTCGTAGAATTTGATGTACAACTGAGTAATACAAAACTTTCAGTTTTTTGTTTAAAAAAAATCATTTTTTTATACATTGGGCGTAATTTGAATAGGGCTGTGTTTAATGTTTAACATTGGTGTGTTCAGCTTGGGTTCGGTTCGATTCCCACCTCTTAGGTGTTTAACAAATGTTTAATAAAAAATTAATGAATTTCCAAAATTATGACCCCCCCCCCCCCCCCCCCCCCCCCCGAACGCATTCACGCCTAAAGTGATGAAGATCTTACGAAAGAAAGAAAATATTTCTGGTTGTCATATTTGACCTATTTGAAGTTATAGTGAAGTGTAATGAACCAAATGACTTTTAACAGTCTCCCACTTTAGCATCTTGATTTATAATTAGAAACAAACGTCATCGTGTAGTATTTAACAAAAAAAAATTATATCAACTTAAACTAATGTAGGTCAACTGCTAACTACTCAGTCCTAAGTTGTAAATACTTAGAGAAATAAATGAAACAGCAACATAGAATTTGACGTTTCCGGTGTGTCAGAGAGAAATTATTACAGGTAAAAGTCAACAGGTGCTTCAAATAAGAAAACTTAGCTCGTTTTCTGTTCTTATAATTTATAGACTGCTGACTATTTAGCTGACAGCTCGCTTTCTTCCCAGCCCTCGACCAAACGCTCGTGTAATAACTCATACTTTATATTTCCTTATATTCCCTTTCGTATACTCCGTAATAGAACATTTTGAAATAGATAAATAGGTTTATTGCTTTGGCAGTCTACTTAGCTTTTTATAATCAGTTTTTTTTTATAAAGTGTGTGTTATCAAACAGTTAAAAAAAACGAAATATTATTTATTGCAGAAAGAGACTGCTAATAATGTGAGCAAAATCAGGGGAGGGGGGGTATATTACAAGAGTAATGCCAATATAGAAAGACATTGTATGCATTTTAAAACTAAGTTACTTATTTTGGTATATAAAGTAGTATCCACCAGGTATTTGAAACATCAAGAGCTGCTTACAAGTGACGTAATCTAAATAGGTTGTTCCAATGAAACAAAAAAAAACATTTATTTAAAAGAAAAAAAAAAGAAAATGAAAACCATAACGGATTATGACATGGCGGTTAAAGTGGCACATATCACATATTTCATATTTCATATTTACACCATCTCTTCCCCCCCCCTTCCCCCCATCCCACCATACAATTACCTATTTCCTACTAAACCATCAGGGTTCTATGAATATCAGCCACCTGCCTGTATATTACGTCACGTTCTTACTATATGAGCACTCGTTTTCATCCTCGGTATATGATAAATCAATCACAATCTCAGTTTTGTTTTTCCTCTTTATAAATATACATGACAATATGTTTATACGTGTTTAAGTCTTGTGTAGACACGTGTGTGATGTGAAGCCTTATAAAACACAACAACCGTAATCTTCTTTGAACATATAGAGTCTATTGTGTTTGATGTTAAGTGTAGTTGAAGGGGGATGCGCAGACATGTTTAAAAACGATAAAATGTCCTCTCCATTATATATATACACCAAATCCGCTTTGTTAATAGTGTGTGAAAATAACTACAGCTATCTATAGTATAGTACGTGCGACATTTTATTTTCTGTTGTCTGTTAAAACTCTATCTCGCCATATCATATTTTATTTAACGAATGAATACTAATAATTATTGTATTTGTATAGCGTTGTCAACAAACAAAATGTAGAGCACATAATAACATCGAGCACAAAAACAAACAATACGCATAGAACACGGATATAATTCTCAAGGCTAGATACGTATATATATATAATATAAAATGATTTCATCAAAGGATATAGAGCTAATTGATCATCTAAAAACTAGACGAAACAATATAAGAAAGAGCTAAAGGATGCTGTATCAGTATTTACCGACTTAACATAAAAAGTAAATCTGTAGTGGTCAAAAATGTTCAATCAATAATATGTACCTTATTTCAATTAATAATTATTGTGAGCTTATACTATATGAAATGGTTAGTAATAATACTTATAAATTATCACGTGCAAAATTTTTATAATGCTTTTTTTTTATATCTGTATAAAAATTTTGTCGTATCTACGCATCAGACATGCCGTATTGTTCGCCGTGTTGATTTGACTAGAACCGCCAGAAGACTTTTTGTTCTTTTTTCCCTGCGTCTGCTATCCATCGTGTTGAAGGTATAGTGTATTTTTAAAAATCACAACAACATTATAGCATACAAATCATTAAGCTGAAAAAAAATAATTTCAAAAACGTCAAAGATCTATGTTGGAAAAAACACAACAACAACATTACAAACTATAATAACAACAGCAACAAAAGTTCTGGAAAATTAGAGAAATTATCTTGATGCTGTCATAGACATTCTAATTTAGAAGTACAACACAGTAAGTACAATTTAGAATTTAGAAGCACAACACAATAGCAACCTGATGCAATGCTCAGATAAACATAAGGAATAAAAACACTTTCCTTATCCCATATGCGAGAACAAATGCATATAAGTACTCTTTCTTCTCGAGTGGCATCCGGGTCATGAAATGGGTTGTCTGAAAAACAACAGAAAAACCAGTAATGATTCCATGATTGGAAGGAAAAACTAAAGAAATAGATCTATATCTGTGACCTATATGACAAGTTATGTGTTGTTGTGTTTTTAATCATGCCATAATGAAGAACTATTTCTTTGTTTCTTGTGTTCAACTTTAAGAATTTAGTTCACCCCCCAGTCGAATGGCTATAATTAACCCAGAAATAACTTAAATACTAAGAGCACGGGAGCTGATATTTAATACAAGTGCAGTATTTAGGAATTAACAAGGGCGACCCCACAGGAAGCAGAAAAGTGTCTCAGCACAAATACTTTAACCCTTTAAACTGCAGGGATCCTCAAATTACCACACTCTCTGCGCAACTAGTTTATTTTTATGTCTACTTTCTTTGCTTTTAAAAGTTGGTTTGGATATGTTGTCAAGTTTCTGGAGGATTATTAATTTTCTAAATAAGAATCATCATTCCATAATCTCTTCTTATTACTTTCTTTTGTGTATCTCCTTTAAATATTCAGTCTTGTTTATAAAACGGGCCTTGTTCTACCCTCGTCATTTACTCCACAGCCAACCAATCCAGGTGCTACTCGCTGTGGGATCTCGCTCAAATCTCTTCATGGTTCACTGTCACTCAGAACTAAAAACTCGGGGATTCGGAATCACTGGCCGAGCATTCTCGAGTTGACGAAGCTAATGATGCACTTTTCGCCTTACTCTCATTCGAAAGGAAAAAGGGTTAATAAAAATTATAAAAAAAGCACCCTGTGTAAATTGTCACACTGTCTACAACAGAATAATTGGCCCCTGCGTCTAACTGAATTTTTTTTTGCCAGGAGTGATTGGCCCTTGTTTTAGCTCTCCGAGTATTCCAATAACGCTCTGCTTACCCTTCAATCTATTAACTTTCCCACCGTTAAATACAAAGAACTGGTCTAACGAGTCCATTTCTCTTTATTTATTTTTCGCTCTCTCTCTCTCTCTCTCTCTCTCTCTCTCTTACACCCTCTCCCACACATTCTCTCACACACTCGCTCACTCTTTCTGTCTCTATCTCTGTATCTCTCTCTGTCTCACTATCTGTCTCATTATTTCTCTCACTCTCGCTGTCTCTCTCTCTCTGTCTCACTATCTCTCTCACTCTCGCTGTGTCTCTCTCGCTGTCTCACTATCTCTCTCACTCTCGCTGTCTCTCTCTGTATCTCTCTGTCTCTCTCTCTCACTATCTCTCTCACTCTCGCTGTCTCTCTCTCTCTGTCTCACTATCTCTCTCACTCTCGCTGTCTCTCTCTGTCTCTCTCAGTATTTCTCTCTCTGTCTCACTCTCTCACTCTCCGGACCAATAATTATTTACTTATGTACGAATGCCATCAAATGGATTTCTTTGTTCTATTTCCAAGCACATGCTATTTTATCACGTAGAACTATTGGCTTTTGCTCGTGGGTGGTCGATTTTACACTTTTATACAAATATTTGTGTGTGTGTATGAGGGTTCGCTACTGAAAACTCTTTTCTTTTGTGCCTAATATTTAGCACCGGCTCCGTCTAGTATTTTAGGTCACTAAAGTGGAGCTTTCACTGCATGGACCACCGTGGGTCAGACTGAACTATCTGACTCCATGTCCCACAAATGTTGTTGTTTTTAAAATGTTGAAAATGTGTTAACGGTTCCTTGACGAAATCATACCTTTCTATTATTTGGATAGTTAGTTTGTTTATCTATATGTCTATCAGTGCCTTTCTATCTATCTATCTATCTATCTATCTATCTATCTATCTATCTATCTATCTATCTATCTATCTATCTATCTATCTATCCATCCATCCATATATATATATATATAACTTTGATCTCAGTTGAACTGAGATGTCCTTTAATATTAGTATTGTTTTATTTATTTTTATTTTCTAATAGGTTTTATGTTTATTCAAGATTTTACATGTACAATCTCGTATATTATTATAACAACAGTGAATTGGTATGTCTAAAAGACTAGCGTACAGCGGAATAGATACGTATTAAACATACAAACTGGGTAGTTAATATAATGTTTGAAAATATACATATACATTTTTTAGTCATATATTATTGATATAATTTTCAAATACTTTCTACAGTTTGATCATTTCAAAGTTATAAATTGTAAGCCTTTTCTTCTTTTATAAAAGAAACATATTAATATTAGAAATATTAGCGCTATTAAAACGGGTAAATTATCTCCCTTTAATTAAAAAAAAAAGTTTCCACATTTAATTCTATAGTGATGCCAAACAAGTTATGTTTAGAAATATAAGAAATATTACTGACTAATTATTATTTCTTTATATATAAATCTAAATTTACGGTATTCATTACAAGATTCAATTATTAGAGGATTAAAATAATTAACGTTAAACAGATGTAAATAAACACTTTATGTATTAATTGTTTGTCCATTTATAGAGTTTATCTTTTAAACATTAATAATTACAGAAATTATATAATATAGTGCTATTAAATAAGTCTCTTATATTTCATTAATTATCATCAACCCCTTGGCCGATATGGTCGTTGGGGAGGGGGGAGCAGTCATATTTCTCCATTTTTGCCTATCATTAGCTTGCTCAAGCAGCTTTGTACAATCTTTTTAGTCGAACCAGCATTTCCGCTTTGGGCCTCGTTGACGTCCACCTTCTACATTGCCTTGGGGGATGGTTTTTGGCGGGTTATTATGCCGCACCACATGACCGAACTATGTCAGCTTGCGTCGTTTGATTGTTGCAATAATGGTTTTGACAAGGGCTCTGTAAAGTCTGGGCTTTGTTGCATTTTTACTAAATTAATAATACACATAAATTTGTTTTAGAATTACTTATATTTATGTTTAATTAAAGAAGATGAGCATAAAACCTCTTTTAAATGTACTTGGTCTGTATCAATTTATGAGCGCCTTGTCTTGAATGCTCTTCGCTACATGTTCAGTGCCATTTCTGAGTGTTCAAGTGTAGGTGACCTCTTTGTATACTTAAAACAGCTTTCATGTGCGATAAACTAAGTTCACAGGAGTAAGTTGAGTCTAAATCTGAAAGTTCTAGAGCGAATGCCTAGCAGTTGAGAATTGCAGACGACTTTCCTTAGCAGCTTCCTTCCAGATTTGTTCCTCAAATTGGCATATTTGGATGCCGATTTTTAAATGTTTAATATTCAACTTACTGAATTTTTAAATCACCAATATCCCTTCACTTAAAAAAAGATCTACATCTAAGAAGGTTGTGGTAATAACAAACCAGTTGGGCTAGGTGTGGTATGAGAAAAAGAGTCCATCAATTTAAAAGTCTTGCCTTTGATTAGAAAACGCTTTGAGTACTTCGATGTATGGACATTTTAAATGCAAGTTCAACTCAATGAAAAGTTTCGCCCTATCATTCAGAAACATCGACTTCAACCAACAGTTTTTCTAATTCAGAACAGGAAAATGTTGTTTTCCATCAATAAAAAACACCTCTTGGAGGTCTCTCGCGTGCCATTGAAAATCGCTCTGCGTGCCAAGTTTGGCACGCGTGCCTTAGGTTGCCGACCCCTGGTCTAAGGTATCTATCTGTCTGTCTTTCATTCTCTGTTTTGGACAGTTAGTCTATCTGCCTACAGTATCTGTCCATCTATCTATCTGCCTGTCTGTTTGTCTATTTATATGTCTATCTTTCTGTCTAACTATTTATATGTCAGTCCACCTACCAATCTATCTATCCATCTATATGTGTAACTATGTATATATATATATTATCTATATACTGTATCATTGGCTCTGATTACGATTAGATTTGCGCTCTTGACTCCTGTGATTTCGCCAGCCTTGTGGCATTGAAAAGAATATTTGCATTTGCAAACGTCGGTTTAGTTAAAGTTTAGTAAAAGTTAAAAATTTTTTTTTTCTTTATGCTAGGATATTTGAGTTTTGTTTTGAATAATCTACTGCTGGTGTTCACGTTACATAAAATCTTACTCCGTGTTACATCAACCGAAACGTAAATGTGTAACGAAATACCATTTACCATTTACAAAACAAGCACCACTCAAAAACAAACAAAAACATTCCTTAGCGGGAGAAATCACGTGACCACTGTATAGAACGAAAATATGTTCGCAATATTTATGTTTTCATTGTAAGGTTTTAAGTACCTGTAAGTTCTTTTATATCCGAACGCTTTTGATATTTAGTAGGTACCTGTGAATGAACTAAACTACAAGTACCCGAGCTCTCTCTCTCTCTCTCTCTTTCTCTCTGATGTTATCCGATGTTGTTCATTTACCTTGACAAAAGATGGAAAGTTTATGATTTGTTTATGTATGTGATATATATATATTTTTTTCTTTAGCCAAAAGGCATTATTAGCAGTTTGTACGTGTACTCTGCGAAGGCTTCTGTCAATTTTTATGACATCAATTCCCCCGAGTTTATGTCTGGTGTACACTGCTTCAGCTTTATGAACTTATATCTGTTGGTCTTGACTATTCGTTACACTGGCTTCGATATATGAACTATATCAGTGATATCTGTGTAGGCTTTGACTGTTCCTTACAAGGGCATCTATGCATGAGCCGTGAGCCATATCAGTGTAAGCAACGGCTGTTCCTTAAACTGGCTTTAATGTATGAACTGTATCATTAATAATAATTAAATTACTATCTGGGGTCTGTTATTAACTCTCTCGTACTTGGCAACAAATTTGTTTACTCTCTATTTTCATTTCCCCGTCTTCAGTCAGTGGTTTCTACGACTATCGACTGGCTCCGAATGTCACGAGCTTCCTATAAAAGATTCAATTATGGTGTTTTAATGGCTCCGGACCTATGCCCTTTAGAATTTATACAAATAATTAAGTAGGCCCCTCATTGATTTTTTAATAAATGTATTATTTCTCATCATGTATTTCATAATCAAATAAAAGTTCGTTTGCAGGTACATCGACGCCCCCTGAAACAATAGTCTGGTTTTATGTTCATGATGGACGCGTTGACCTTGTTGATATACACCAAAACCCAAATCAGCTGACCTCAGCAACTCTATAACGGCTTATTTAACTCGTGCGTGTGTTAACTTTGCGCATAATAAAAAAATCAACAACACTAAAACAAAAAAATGCGCACTATTTTTTTAATGTACGTACGAAAGTATCGAGTGCAACTTGGTGCATGCAACAAATTGCACACCCTTAACAGTGAACTTCAACGTTTTAGTCAGTGGTGGCTGGTGGACATGAGTGTAAGATGCTTATCTTATATTATACATTACACACGCTTCTTCTATAATGAAGTTAATTGCGCTCTATGCTGTTCCCGTGGTCTGAGTCTAGTCTTTTATTTTTATTAAATAAGTTACTGGTTTTCCTGGTTTGTTCAGGCAACCCATTCCATGCCCGAATGCTACTCGGGAAGAAAGAGTACTTGTAGATGCGTATTTGATTACTCTTTCATAGACCTGGTATAAAAGATAGAGCTTGTATATAATGGCCAGGTGATTGACGCCTATTTGAAGTCTTCTCATCGACGCTTCGTTACACCTGGCTGCAGTTCGCTGGTTTAGTCATGTGTATCCATATCCACATATCCATGGATTATACACCGTCTCGTTTTGAGAATATATATGTCGTAAACCTTTTATTTTTAAAAATAGTAGTTATATTACATAATATTTCTTTTGATGTTTTCTAGATGTAGATCGAACCGAATGTTAAGTAGCCTATATAAATAAAATAGATGACGTTTTCAATTTCAATGGAGACTCCTGGTTTATTTCATCTGAATAGCTTTCATCTTCAGGCACCGACATGCGACACTATTCTCTAGCTATTAAAACAACGCGCTCTAGTATGCGAAAACACACACAGCATACTTTCACACGCATATAGAGATCTATGCACCAGGGCTGTTACGGTCTGGGAAAGTTTGGAGAAAAACGGACTTGTGTTAAGGAAAGTTTGTGAATTTAACTATGATGGACACAACAGCAAGGAGGGGGGGGGGATGCTTCAATTAAAAAAAAAAAATGAATAAACATGTAGTTAAGTTGAATCGTTAAAAATGCTTCCATCATATTTTTTTTTAAATAAGTACTTTAATAACATCCTGAATTATTTTGTTGGACTTTTCTTATTACCTTGTACATTACAGACGCTCCATCTACAAGTTTGCTTTAAATGTGGCGGTAGTTTTTCAGTCACTAATACGCATTGCTCTAAGTATTTTATCTGATCACATGACAGACGCTCCTTCTATACAGAATATTATTGCGTCCTACTCTCTTTCGTGGTCCGAGTCTAGTCTTGCATTTTTATTAATGTTTCAAATGATGTTAAGTTCTGGTTTTCCTGGTTTGTTCAGGCAACCCATTCCATGCCCGAATGCCACTCGGGAAGAAAGAGTACTTATATGCATTTGTTCTCGCATAAGGGATAAGGAAAGTGTTTCTGTCTTTATGTTTATCTGAGCTTTGCAACTGGTTGTTATTGGGTTGTATTTCTAAATTAGAGTTATCTGCAGACACTGCTGGTTAATATGAACAAAATCTCACACACAAAAGTGACATTTAGTTCGGGGATTTGACGTCTGCTTCTGAAACGTTTGAGTATTTTAAAACTGATTTCAGAGTGAGAACTGATAACCATTGACACACATACACACACACAAAGTGACGCTCACATACACACACACACGAACTGACGCTCACACACGCACACACACGAACTGACGCTCACGCAAACAAGGTTTTAAACTTTCGTTCTCAGGGTTTAACAACATAAACACACCAACGTACACACACAAAGTGACGCTCACACACGCACACACACAAAGTGACGATCACACACGCACACACACAAAGTGACGCTCACACACGCACACACACAAAGTGACGCTCACACACGCACACACACAAAGTGACGCACACACACAAAGTGACGCTCACACACAAACACAAAGTGACGCTCACACACACACACACACACACAAAGTGACGCTCACACACACACACACAAACTGACGCTCACACAGACAAGGTTTTAAAGTTTCGTTCTCAGGGTTTAACAACATAAACACATCAACGTTTAACGATTCCTTCAGATGTGTAAGAATGATAGTATGAATGTTAAACATATTTATTTTCAATGTTCAAAGAGTGGATACATTGGAGTCCTTAGATATCATCCAGTTTTATTTTGATAACATTATTCTACGAGCACTTACAAAAAAACTTTCACACACTTTTTATTTATTACCACACCTATATACTCTACAAGTGGAAAAAAAAAATTCTCATATACCTGTTAGAATGTGTTTGTGAAATGTGTGTAGAGTTTGTGAATAGATGGGGATTTTATACTGATTTTATATTTTAGCAAGACCACTGCCTGTTTAAAATAGCTGGAGTTCTAAGGGCCAAGAGTTACCCGTCCATTACAAATGACCGGTTGTGTGGAACCCCCCCCCTCCTCCATTACTAACCATAAGAAACACAAGTAGTTATACTTATACCTGGAGTAGGCTCGTAACGGGCTAGTCTATATTGACAGTATTCATATTTCTGCAAAAAACAAAAACGTATGCACGCCGCTACTATTATTAAACGTTTGGGATGGGGGAAGGGGTGGTGGACGTGTATTTTTCGTTTTACCGATCCCCACTTAGAAATAAACTCTACAAGGTCTGAATTCTGAATGTGACTTGTGGCGAAAAATTGTAACCACGCTGTCAAAGTGTACACTTTGGAAATCAAAAACTATTTTCTTTGTTTATAAAGTTCATCAGTACGACGGAGGGCTGTGGTTTCTCTTTGTGTACATTTTTGCCATAGTGTGATGACCCGGGCCCCGCGATCTGCCGGACACTCCCTACTTCCCCCCTCCCCCAACTGACCACAAGACACCCCAGAGGTCACACTCGGCTGCCACTTCGTGATTTCACGCTTTTCTGCACACAGGTGGGTATGCGTGTGTGTGTGGAATGGAGGAGAAGCGGCGATGGGGGGGGGGGGGGGTTTATAGCAGTGTCTCTTGCGGGGGGAGAAGGAAAACACTGCGCCCCGGCGTGTGTTGTCTGTTTTGTGTTCTACCCCCCCCCCCCACACACACCCCTTTCCCGTGCGTTCCTAACACCCTCCCCCTCTACCGCCACTATCATACCGTTAATATCAGAGCGGAGGCTTTTTATAGCACAAAGAAATATTTTTCATATGAGAGTGTGTGTTGTTTTTTATACCTTGTCTGTGTGTGTCAGCTGCACTGTGTACTTCGCAGTGTCAATGAGTTACAAGCCGTGTGTCCTTCCTTCCTCTCCTTCTTTTTATGATGACGATCTTGTAAGTTCATATATATCCTGTAGGAGGACCAGTCGAGGGCTCATATATGTACAGGCACATTGTGTTGACCTTTTTTTTTTTATTGTGTACGTTCGTTGTTCACTTCATTCCATTCTTCCTTGAGGACAAGAAGGAGAAACACCCGGTCTTCACCCACAGCCACAGTTTGTCAGCCTTGATAACCTTTTCTTTTTCGGATATACGATTTGACAGTTCCTAGTTTTCGAATTGTGTATTCTATGTGGATTTTATTTCAACGTTATAGTGACGGTAAGAAGATTTAACTTTTTTTTTTACTATGGTCTAAATTTGAACAGTTGGTAATACTTTGGTTCAGCTGCCTCACGAAAAGTAGGGTTCTAAAAAATTCCAACTGAAAATTTTTTCGCGTGGATCTATTGATAAGTGTCTTAGGTAGAGCGGCAGACTATTGAAAATGGAAAAAAAAAATTTTTTCATAGAAAAAAAAATTCATTTCCATTGTGTTTACCAAAGGCTTGTGACGTCACAATAGCCATGAAAAACACGATGTCTGACGGCTTCCTAAGACACAATTATCAATAGCTCCGCTACTCAAATTTTCAGTGGGAATTTCTTAGAACCGATACCAAAAAGGGAAAAGGGGCGAAATAGCACGAAATGAATACAAAAATAAAATTATTCTTACCGTATATCATATGAAATAACACAAAACGACACAAAATCCTATTGTTACTTGTGGAGACCACATCGTGTCCTCGAATCTTTTTGCGCATGCGTGCCATGTGGTTTTCTAGATTACTACTTCCTGTCCCAAGATATGGCCAGGTTGGCCGATACTACTCATTAACAAATACTTAGAAAGCTTAGAAACTAACCGATAGTAATCATTAACAAATACTTAGAAAGCTTAGAAACTAACCGATAATAATGATTAACAAATACTTAGAAAGCTTAGAAACTAACAGATAGTAATCATTAACAAATACTTAGAAAGCTTAGAAACTAACCGATAGTGGGGAAAAATCTGGTCCGAGAAGCGCGTGGTACATGGAGTGTGTGCGTTTGATATTATAGTATAGGGATAAAAGAAAAAATAAATAAAATAAAAAAATCAAAGGGACGTAACAAAATTTAACACAAAAAGCTCAAGGGAAGTAACAATTTTTAATAAAACATGCAAAATTACCAAATTTTCAACATTAAATAAAAATCACACAAATGGAACCGCTCAATGAAACCTTGATTGTTGTATTCAGGACAAAAAGATCTTTAAATTGATATATGGCACTTAGAAAAACTCCGTGAGGCAGTTAAACCAAAGTATAGCCGAACAGTTAACCGATGAAAGTTTTCTTAACTTATATATATTTACAGACGCTCCTTCTATAAAGAAGATTATTACGTCCGACGCTCCTCCCTGGTCCGAGTTTAGTCTTGCATCTTTATTAATGTTTTATATGAAGTTAAGTTACTGGTTTTCCTGGTTTGTTCAGGCAACCCATTCCATGCCCAAATGCCACTCGTTCGTTTTATTCCTAGAGATTCCTTGTCATGTATTATAGTTTTTACCTGCGTGCATCGGCATCTTGCCTGTATGAAGATATATTTTACCCGTGATGGTATCTTTCACTTATCAAAGCCTTGTCCATTTTTTTTATTATGATATGGTTTCGTTTAATTAAATCGTTGTTTTTTTGTTGTTTTTTTTGCTTTTAAGAAAGAAACAATCTCATTTGGGGCCTTTTGGTTACGGTAATCAATTTTCATTTAGTTTAAAATTAGATGTGCTCCAAGTTGTTATATCGTTATTAGGTGAAATAGTGACAAGAAATATCACGCCAAGAATAAAAAAAAAAAATATCAACACAAATAACTTCCTTGATGGTTGTTCGTTTCGTTAAAATGTTCCTTGCGAATTTTCTTCCACGTACGCTTTATACACCTGGCGAAACGCTTTAGAATAATTACAGGTAGTACAGGTGTAAATATATTATTACTCGGTATTGTGTAATGAATAATTAAAAAAGAAGCCAAACCAATGTAAGGTACTGTCAGTACAGACCTTATAAATAGTGTATTGTTCAATATTGTTTATACCATTAATGGGTTATGTTGAACAAAACTGTTGTGTTGATATAGGCATTTTGAGCGCTATGATCTTGATGTGCATGTTATGTATTGTGTAGGCGTTTAATGTATAATGGCGTGTTATATTGCTATCTCTTGATATGTATGTTTTCATGAAAGTTTAGTGTATGGGTCGGCAACCTTCGTCACGCGTGCAAGACTTGGCACGCAGAGTGATTTTCAATGGCTCGCGAAAGACTCCCAAAAGGCAATGCATGTCTCTGCTACAAGACATTGAGTGCTAACGAAGGATAACTGTTAGGCTGTTGGTACGCTGAATGAATTAGAAATCCAACTTTGGCACGCTTTTGTCAACAGGTTGCCGATCCCTGATTTAGTGAATTGTTATATCTTGTCTACATACCTTGCCCGTATCTTGTTTTGTGTAGTGAATGATTCTTAAATCCTGTTAGTGTTTGGATATACACGTTATTGTATATAACATCTTCAGTGTTTAATAATAGCTTTCATTCTCTCTCGCTCTTTCTTCATCTATCTATCGACTATATATTAGTGTATTTGGTTGTACACATTTTCTCATGTTAATTCATCTAAGTGTGATTTTGTTTTAATTTATTATTTATTTTTAAATATTATGAATATTATTTTTTTTTGTAGAGAAGTAGGCCTACATTGGCATCGCTGGTTAGAAGATTCAGCCGCTTATAATTATAATGTGTAAAACAACAATTTCTAACATCTGTGTTTGTGGAATTTTCATTCTAGCCGGCTTAGTGAAGGGAATATTTCATTGAGAAAAATGTGACTAGCACTGCATTATTTGACGATCATAATGTGAAGAAATGTCGAGGATTGCGTCGTGTTGTCTTAAGTTGCCCTACAAGTGATTCGAAAACATTTTGATTTCCATGTACGTGCTCTATTTAAAACGTGTGTTTAATCTGTGTGTGTGTGTGTCTGGTGACGTCATCCCGTCTGTATTCAAATACCTAATAAAGCAATAAGTGCTATGCGCTCCCAATGTCGGACTTACAAGAGGGTCACGACGCAAAGTATTTCAAATTAAAGTAAGAATGTCGTAGCTAATCTCCCCTTGGCAAAAAAAAAAAAAGTCACGCCAAACTCAAATTAATAAACACAGAGCCTTTAGTCTCTTGTGACAGCACGCACTCGCAGAGACTCACAGACATTTGTAGCGGAACTTTTCTAACCTGAACACTTATCTGGTGTGTTTAAAACTTAAAACACACTTGTCTGACAACAGTAGACCCCGGGTCTAGTCTGTGGTTGCTGGAATCATGATGTTTTTTTGTTGTTTGTTTCTGTGCGATAAACAGAACGCATTCTTCGGCCTTTCCCAAACCTTTTTTTTGTGACCCTTTTCATTCATTTTTTAACTCCACTAAACTATTACCAACTATAAGTAATAGCATGAGTTGGCCATTATCAGAAACATACATCAGAAAGTATGCGTATATATATATATACGTGTGTCTGAGTCGACCCATGATGGGGAAAGCTCGGGAACTACAACATTTAGTGATTGCAGCTTTAAAACCATTTATTTACATTCACATTAGTTCTACCTAACTTGTCTCGCTTGTCCTTCAATGTCGGTATGTGTGTCGCCTTGGGTCACGATTCACGAATTAGTCATGGACAATTCCGAGACGGGTTGCATATTATTATTATGTTGTGCACACTATGTGCTTCTCCGGTGTAATAGATCTGTAAATTATCTAGAGAGGTCCTCAAAAACTAGCTTCACTCGGGCTCAAGTTTATGTCTGAAAACACGACGTGCATCTCGATAACTGAAGCGGTATTGCTCGTGGGCGACAGTATTTCTAAATAAAAACATCGTTGTATTCAAATCAAGCTGCGATATAAGGGCCGTGTGCACAATGGGACTCCTAATGCCAAAAACCTTAGACAGAGCTAGCTTAAAAGGAATAAACGCGCAGTCACGGATCGGTAGGCCTACACATTACAGTGGGCGAATGGAGAGGCGATAGTTTAGTCATATTTTACCAACAGCAAATAGCTTAAATTTGTTTTTCCATTTTCTGTGAAGTCCCTTCTTTACTGCCTGTGGAAGAAACTTGAATAACAAACAAAGATTCTCCACAATAATAGATCAAATTGTTGAACAAGTTCAAGTGAAAGACTTCAGATTTTATTATTAATAATAGATCAAATTGTTGAACAAGTTCAAGTGAAAGACTTCAGATTTTATTATTAATAATAGATTCCACAGAGAGCGAGTGATGTCCTATTTATATAGTATGTTTGGAGAGCAGTAAATCGATAAATGGGCAGGGAAACAACCGCGATACCTTTACATACAGTCTGGGAGCGGGGCAGGGGTAGCACTGTCCGTCTGTATTTCTTTCCGTCAATCCATTTGTATGTCCGTCCGTCCACCTGTCTGTCGGTCGGTCCGTCCATATGTCTGTCAGCTTGTGCCCCCCCTGTCTGTCCGTCTTTCTGTCTACTTTATATTTGTCTAAATGGTGCCACTCGTCAACTAGTGATCGTAAATTACACAATTAATTTCACTGTCCATCTTGAATCACAAACCTACCTGTCTTTAGCCCCCGTTATACGACGGCGTCCTTGTGCGCAAGTAGCCTCCCGTAGACGCCCCTCCTGAGTAACATGACAGCATCGGTGCTTCCCCATCACCCCTCCGCCTTTATATTATTTGTTATACTTCTTCCCTGCACCTGGACTTAGAATGTAGCACGGAATTCAACCTACGTCACAAGGGGTGTCACATAGCCCGAAGTATTCTGATCTCTCTGCTATACAACTGTAGGGGCTGCCTCCACGCAAACACAAAGCCACGATCAAGTTCAATTAGAGACACCAAAAATGTGCACAGGAAGTCTCGCGGTATTTTAAAGCAAATACCTTAATGATATACGCTGAAGTAGGTCACATTACATTTGACCTAGTTAAACAGTATTTACTTGAATATCTTCACGATTTGTTTTTTAGAAAAGAGAAAAAAAAAGCACAACACCTAACACTTTTCTCTTGTTCTTTGTGTTGGAGAAGGCGAGTGTCTCAGTTTTCAAATCCCTTGTGTCAGGGACTGGGGAGTAATCTGTGCAGAACAACGGGGGAGGGGAAGGAAAATATGTACATACACAAACTAGAGAGATCTTTTATATTTTGTATTGTTGCACAGGTGTTTGAGAGAATAGTTGTCAAGCTTCTAGGACTCTTAGGACATATTCTTGTTTTGTTTGTTAAAGAATCGGAAGTCTACAAACCCTGACGCATACAAACCCTGACACCTATAAACCGTGATGCATACAAACCGTGACGCCTACAGACCGTGACGCCAACAAAACCATGACGCCCACATACCTCGACTATACCAACCCTGGCATATACTAATACAAACCCTGACGCACACAAACCATGGCATCTACAAATTATAACGTCCACAGATCTTAATATATAAACACTGACGCACTACAAAAATGGTTTTTACCCACATTTGTACGTTTATTGCGCCACATTGCACAGTTCACGTTAACTTACTTGCACTGCGTTTTTGCCCCGGGATTCCATCGGGATTCCATGGGGTCCTGTTTGTTTCTTCAGGCTTAGCTAGAGAAACTTTTTCAATGAAAGATTTCATCCATCTTGAATGACTCTGACGTCACATCCCGCTGTCGTTGTTGGTTTTTCGGCCAGCTCTTCTATCATCCATACGCACCCATGTGAGTGATGACATGTTGGTGTCAGCATGTCAGGGTGGGGGGACCTGTCAGTCGAAAGCATTTGCTGCGGACTTATTTAGGTAGAATCTGACTCATGTGACACAACGAAACTTAGCTACACACACACACACACACATATAATTTCCTTCTGCTAATAAATGAGTTTCTCGCTGTCAACGTGTTCATTGTGAGGGGGGGGGGGGCAGGCACGGTAGTTCGTTAATATGCACTGGTATTTTTAATGATATAATTTGATTAAAATTTAAATATAATTTTGTATCAATTTCGTAAGCAATATTATTGGCAGCAAACTTCGACAAACGACCCTAAAAAAAAATAGGCGCTATTTTAAATCAAGCTGGACCATGAAAGTGTTTTTTGTTTTTTTGGCACACACACAAAATTCTCTAAACCAGAGTCGTATGCCATTGGTTACGTCTGCACAAAGAACACCCACAGACGAGTGCGCACGAAGAATCTCAATCTTTCTGACACTGTAACAACAAAATTCAACTAGTAGATTCTTTTGACGCATACCTGACTTCACCTGACTCGCCTTTAAACTATACCTGTCATAAGTCTTTACCTGTCAGGTTGAAAAGTTACAACGAAATACTTTCACTTCTTTCCTTTTTTTTTTTTTTTGTCTTTTTTTTTTTTTACCTCCGTCCGTTTATCTCTTTCTTCTGTTCACTCCTTCCTTCATTTTTCTTCTTCGCTCATCTATCTTCTGTTCTTCGACCTTATTTTCATTAGAGCCAACATCGACCAAGTCCGTCGAGTGACTCTGTTGAATGGAGATGCCAGATGTATCGCTCAATCACTATATTATATCTACAAAGCTGGGTGTGAAAAAAATTAAATAAACAAAAGTCACACCTTCTTACCTCTAGACGTGAAGTCACCCATGAGTCCATAATCCATAGTAGATTGAAAAGTTTAGCGCGTTTATAATGTGTACGATGTATAATGATACAATCCACATATATTTTCCCCTATTGCAGTGTTTGCTAAACCGTTTTTTTTTTCTTTTCGTGACTCAATTATATTTATGCCTCTACTTTAGTGACTCAGTAAAAATTTAAATCGCCAATACCTTAAGCCTATTACTCTAAGTACGCCATCTGAACGCGCTGCCGTGCCCCGTGTTACGTCTACACTTAAGCAAAAATTTGGTACAGATATCGGACAGAGGTTGGAAGATGACTCCCTCATACCTTGACTGCAGTGGAGTGCGTGCATGACCTGCTACCGCTGACCTTTATCTTCGCTCTAAAGGAAAAATCTCCGTCAGTGGGCGGAAGAAAAGCAGACGACTCTTAAGTGGTGTCTCGCAACACTGTCTGGTGTCTCGCAACACTGTCTGATGTCTCGCAACCATGTCTGGTGTCTCACAGAACTGTCTGGTGTCTCGCAGCAATGTCTTGTGTCTCACAGAACTGTCTGGTGTCTCGCAACACTGTCTGGTGTCTCGCAACACTGTCTGATGTCTCGCAACACTGTCTGGTGTCTCGCATCTCTGTCTGGTGTCTCGCAGCAATGTCTGGTGTCTCACAGAACTGTCTGGTGTCTCGCATCTCTGTCTGGTGTCTCGCAGCAATGTCTGGTGTATCACAGCACTGTCTGGTGTCTCGCAACACTGTCTGATGTCTCGCAACACTGTCTGGTGTCTCGCATCTCTGTCTGGTGTCTCGCAGCAATGTCTGGTGTCTCACAGAACTGTCTGGTGTCTCGCATCTCTGTCTGGTGTCTCGCAGCAATGTCTGGTGTATCACAGCACTGTCTGGTGTACCACAGCACTGTTTGGTGTACCACGGCACTGTCTGGTGTCTCGCGGCACTGTCTGGGGTCTCGCAGCACTGTCTGGTGCCTCGCAGCACTGTCTGGTGTCTCGCAGCACTGTCTGGTGTCTCGCAGCACTGTCTGGTGTACCACGGCACTGCCTGGTGTCTCGCAGCACTGTCTGGTGTCTCGCAGCACTGTCTGGTGTTTCGCAGCACTGTCTGGTGTCTCGCAGCACTGTCTGGTGTCTCGTAACACTGTATTTGAATCTTTACAGGACTCAAAAATGGTTCAGATATTTCAAGCATACCCAATGGGTGCCAAAAAAACTACGTCCAATCGGTCTAAGGCTAGCACAGCAATACAATCTGACCAATTGGTATGCCAGAGAATACGGCCCAGAAGCACTGTACCGGTGTAGGCTATATCATTGCGTCGTGGCTTCTTAAAATAGTTCGGTTACACACGAAGGTATAAAGAAGGTATAATCTATTTTTTTAAATGATAATCATTAAAATTAACCACTTATCTATAAAAAGAATGGATTAGGCACGGAAGTAACATTCTTGATTCAAGCTTTCGCCATTATATTACACTATCATTGATATAGCCTATATATTTAAATAACCACCATAGTCATTATCGTTATACAATGTTTGTTTTTTAAAATACTGACATATATAAATATTATTTATTTATACTAATATATATTTCAGAAAAATTCCACGATATGGTGTCTAATTTATAGTAACACCTTAAAATGGCTTTTAATATTATTGATGAGCCTAAATATTACACTTTGAATTATCATTTATCGTGCATCAATATGACAGTTTATATGTGACATTCATGCATTCAATGGTAGTGTAACTGAAAATATAAGAAAAAAAAACGTTTATAATCTTTCGAACCGAAGGAGATAAATATGGGGAAACTCCGATACATGAAATCATCCTTATGTCAACAAAACTTTAAAAATAGCTTTTAAAGGGTCAGGGTTCACTGCATGCGTGATTGGATATAGGAATTGGGGAATTTATGACAATCCCCTGGCAGTGGATAGATGCTAGGTCCGGGAGATGGTGATTGTGATATGGTGGGGAGGGGCGGGTGGTGTGAGAAAAGTCTCAGATGAAGAGGAGGGTGGGGGCGGGGGGGGGGGTGCTGACATTGACGTATCTCACAGTGTGGTAGTGACTGTCGCAAGGGCTTCCGCATGTAACAGTTTCCTGTTCCACCTCCGCGTGTACACCTATGTGTGTGTGTATGTGTACACTGTAACTTGTGTGCAAGTAAGTAGTCGTGTTGTAAGTACACATGTACACACACCAACCAAGGCCTTAGACATCTCAGGTAACACACACACACACAACTTTAACAAGGCCGTGACTTGATTAGTGACACACACACACACATCCGTTACTTTTCCTTTCTACGTTAATTTATAGCCAGGGCAAATAGTGTCTTCTGTTTTTTTACCTACTATGTAATGTCCTTGTTTAAAAATATAACGCACCATCAGACTTTGGGCATTAATGAAACAATTTTCTAGAGAGTGTTTTAAGTCTTGTACTACTTGTGTCTGAATTGTGTTTTCAAATTAGGCCTAATCATAAGTAAATATAAACTTTCTAAACGGTGTTACTGCATGGATGTCTACTGTGATACTTCAGCAAGGTCGGTATAATATGATAATAATAACAAATATATTTAATTTATTAAGGGTACATTTCAAACTGATTTACTAAATTTGAAATCAAACCAATATGTATGCATTTTGTATAGACTACATATCTTCAAATACCCGCTATATAACGTCCGCTATATGAACGCTGCTGTGGGCCTGGATCAATTCTGTCCGACGGGATACTTTCCCTTTTTTTTTTATCAACGTGTTAACCACAATCAGTTTTGTCTTCTGGACGTTGTTCACTAAAGCTAAAAATCAAATTCTGAGAACTTTTAATAAATTTTAAATTTTCTTGGATGAATAATAATAATCGTTTACGTGGTTAATATACACTGATTTTTTTAATGATATAATTTGATTATAATTTAAACATATTTTTGTATCAACTTCGTAAGCAATACCATGGGTAGAAAACTTCGACATCTATATGTTTTGTTTCGCATCTTTCACTTTTTTTTTCAAATTCACCTAGAGCCATAGACGAACTTCACATTCTGTATCATTTAATAATATTTAATTGTTATTGGTCTTTAAAGCTGATGGTTACTTTGGTCAAGAAGAGTACACCTTGAAAAAAAACTTATTTTTTAAATTATGTCACAAGGATATTATATTATTTCATTTTATTTCTATAAAATTTATATAAAATTCTATGAAATTTCTGAGCAGACGTAATGTCTAAAAATAGAATTCCCTAAAGCTTCATTCATTGGTTGTTTTGTTTTCTTCTTCTTTCGCTTCCTGATACTTGTACAATTAATTCATATGACGACTACTTCCGTACATTTACAATGTTTTTATAATGTATTGCAAGTGGCTCCGTATTCTTATATAAAAAGTAAGTACTAGCACTTGCGTCCAAAGGTTCTGGGTTCGAATCGTGGTCACGACAAAGGATTTGTTCCCGGGACTGGGGGGTGTCCTTTAGTTCACCCAGCTATGATGGGGGTACCTGACTTTAGTCGGGGTAAAGTAAAGGCGGCTGGGCATTGTACTGGCCACACGATAAAGTAGAGGCAGCTGGGCATTGTACTGGCCACACGATAAAGTAGAGGCGGCTGGGCATTGTACTGGCCACACGATAAAGTAAAGGCGGCTGGGCATTGTACTGGCCACACGATAAAGTAAAGGCGGCTGGGCATTGTACTGGCCACACGATAAAGTAAAGGCGGCTGGGCATTGTACTGGCCACACGATAAAGTAAAGGCGGCTAGGCATTGTACTGGCCGCACGATCCCCAAGTATGCCGTGGCCACAGAAACTGGTGAACGCTGCTTCACCTGCCATTGATCAATTTAGTCGGAAGGGTAATTTACTTCTTTATCTCTTTTACTACCGGTAGTACTAAGTCTTATTTATAAACTTTTAAAAACGCTTCACGTTCAACTTACCTTGTGGGGCCATATTGCACATTCCGAGGCCACTAAGTTATTCTTAAGTCGCTATCTATATTGCCCCCCTCCCTCCCCCCGCACCTCCATTGCTACCACCACCACCTTCCATACATCACACGCCCCCCCCTTCCCCTCGCATAGTAGTTGACCAGCCGTTAATTTGAGAGTACGTACGTGGCGAAATTCCTCTTGAGATGTAGAGGGGGGGGGGGCGGGTACGAGGTAGTTGTTTGGGAGGTTGTGGGGAGTTTCTACGAGTTTTTGACGTTTTTTCACCAAGACCGTCACAAGTCTCGCCTTTTAATCGGGATAACACAAAAAAAAAAAAAAAAAAAAAAAAAAGCGGGGCAAAGATATGGGGAGCTGACGCCATGTGGCGTACCACTATCTTAATCCACCCCCTGTCCTTTCCAGCTTTTCCCCGGTTCTCTCCCTCCCCCCCCCTCTTCTTTCCCGACACGGAATGTTTGTAACCAGGTACCCTAGACCTCAAGGAGAAGGTAAAATGAACATGAAACTTCGCTACGCCATGTTCTAAACAAAAAATCTGGACCTCGTTATATTTAACTTTTGAACATAATTTAAAGTGACTTTGTGTTCTTAGGGCAAAGGATAGTTGTTTTGCTTTTTTTTCTCTGTGGTCCTGGTCAGTTGGGTAAGTTGATGTTATATAGTTGGTGTTTCTAGCAGCCGACCGTACTGGACACAAGACATGTGCACGTTTCATTGTCGTGTCCATTCTTATCTTATAAATTACAGACCCTCCTTCTATAAAGAAGAATATTGCGCCCTACGTTCATACGTTGTCTTAGTCTAGTCTTGCATGTTTATTAATGTTTTAAATGATGTTAAGTTACTGGTTGTCCTGGTTTGTTCAGGCAACCCATTCTATGCCCGAATGCTACTCGGGAGGAAATAGTATTTAAATGTTTTTTTTTCTCGCATAAGGGATGAAAAAAGTGTTTCTGTCCTTATGTTTAACTGAGCATAGCAACATGTTGTTATTTGATCAGATGTTTTTGTCCGATTCAATGCTCACATCAGCATAATTTTGAAGGGGCGCTGGTCTTTTTGCGTTCACCAATGTTATATGTGTCTCTTCACACATTGCCCCCTGAAATCCGCCTCTGATGTAAAACACGCGCTATTTGAATTATACTTATTATTTGTGTTTATTTATATTCAAAGTAAAACACGCTGCCTAAGGTTAAGATGACCTAAGCTAAATATAGCCAAGTCTTACATATCAGTGAAAGTTTTACATACCTACTGGATTCGAGTCGCTGTCTTATTGAACAAGGTACAGTGTGGGTTTTTACGCCCCCCTCCCTAGGCGCCCCTCCCTGCCTCACCTTTCAGTGCATATATCTTGTTATCTCATATTGTCAAGAGTATGTAGCGTCAGTCGCTAATCTTGATAAATCTAATATCATACACAGAGTATATGTGTCGTCATGTGTCTTCAACACACTTTGTATGCGTGTTACATGTTTCCAGGCCCGCGTGTGTGTAGTGTGTACATAGCTGACATATTTTCTTTTCACTCCACAGTTGTTGCCGGGTTTGCCGGACACGGTGAACAAAAGATGTGTGTATGTGTACACACTGCCTTCTTTAACGGTGCATGTGTTTTTATACACAGTACATGGATGTCTGTTAAAATGTTGGTGCTTTTGCTATGTAGGCTTATGACTTATGTGGCTCAGGTAGGGCTATCTCTAGCCTAGTGAACCTTTTAATAACAGTTTGTCGAAGTAGGATTTCTAATTCATTCACCGTACCAAGAACCCAAAATTTATCCTGCTTTTGCACCCCATTTCTCGTATAAAGGTCTTGAATTGCCTTTTTTGTGGACCGGGGGGGGGGGGGGGAGATTTCCCAGGTGCCATTGAAAATCGTTCTTCGTGCCAAGTTTGGAACGCATGCCATGGGTTGCCGCTCCCCCGATGCTACCTTACCGACACTCGCGTGTCTATCAGCGACTCGTGTAAAAGGACACAACTCCGACGATAAGTAAATCTAGGATCCAAGTTTGTTTAGCGTAAATTGTTCATGACTGTCGATATAGATCTATGTATTTGGTTGCAAGTCGCAATACGAGAGACGAAAACAGTTGACGTTATTTTAATCTTTTGCTCGTTTCTTTACAAGCAACTATTGAAGATTGGGTGGGCGTAGGGTTGGCCCAGGGTTGGCAATCAGCTAAGTTTTTGCTACCCCTGTAGCGTGAATATAGATTATTCATTTTTTTGGCATAGTGATTACACTCTATAAGGACGTTGACAGCATTGTTCATTTTGAAAAGGGCCCAATGTCCACCCTGGCTAGAAATACAGCGGCGGAGATTTTAGACAAGAGGATGAGACAATATGTATATAATAAGTATTGTTCAAACCGGATTTCCCTTCAAATCAGTCTCACTTTGTCTTCTCCAGTTGTCTTCCCTTGTCCGGAAGTGGTTTGCGTGCTAGTGGAATGCTGAAACAACCGGAACTTACACGAAAGATTCCGCAAGCAAGTCTTAAAGTGTGTGTGTGTGTGTGTGGGGGGGGTAATTTAAATGCCAGGAGTTATTGCCGCTGTCATTAATAAGCATTCGCGTGGCCTGCATTATATATTGATTAGGTCGGGGGGTGTTTGGGTGATATGGGGAAATTGTGAGGAGGGGGGGGGGAAGGGGGTGACTGTAAATGTTTGTATCGGAATTATTTTTTTCCCGGCGTAATTGTGTCGAAATAATTACTACACAAAAACAAATGACGGACTTAATTACCATTTCTACTGCAATGTGGCTTTTTTTTGGTAATATTCACAGCAGCATAACGACCTTGCATATTATAATGCTGCTTACACTTCATTCTTGTGGTAGGGAATGGGGCACTGCTACTCCAGGCATTGATTTTCGCTTTAATATCTAACGATGCTGATTTGGACAGAGCTATAACATTTGGAAATCCCTTTAATTTAGATTCAGGGATCGGCAACCTACGACACGCGTGCCAGACTTGGCACGCCGTGGGATTTTAAATGGTACGCGGAAGAGGCCAAAAAAAAGTATATTCAAGTCTCTTGTACACGACATTTTTTGCTACTGCACGATGAATTCAGGCTTTTGGCATGCTGAATGAATTATAAATCATACTTTGGCATTTGGCACACTGTTATCAAAAGGTTGCCGACCCCTGATTTATATGGTCCAAATTTGACTAATGTACTTTGAGCAGTTGCGTAACTAAGGTAAATGACGACTGCGGCGAGGGGTCGACATTGGCGCCAATAAAGAATGTTAGTTCTTATTTATTAGTAAGTCTAAGGTTAAGAAAATGTTAGTTGGTCGTCACCTATCCGAACGTTAGCGCCTGGGGCCGGTCTAGTTAACGCTACTGACTTTTAGATCATTGATTTAAAAACTTAAGCCTAGATTTAAGTTAAAAAGCAAAGGCAATCATTAAAATAATTGATTTAATGGGAAAATAATGTATTAGAACTTCATAGAACATTGTACTGTAGAAGGGATCGGCAACCCTTTGATAATAGTGCGCCTAGGTAGCAATTCTAATTCATTTAGCGTGCCGATAGTTCAAAAGTCATACTGCTCTTTTCTTTATAATAGTGCGCCTAGGTAGCAATTCTAATTCATTTAGCGTGCCGATAGTTCAAAAGTCATACTGCTCTTTTCTTGTAAAAGAATCTTGAATAGCCTTTTTTTTTGGTGGTCTTCCGCGTGCCATTGAAAATTGCCAAGTCTGGCACGCGTGCCGTAGTTTGCCGACTCCTGTGCAGTCACGTATTATAAACGAGAAAAAAACACTATTATTTTTCCTTCCATAATGAATTATTTTAGAATATTTAATATTATTAGTTGTAGAAGAAAATAACAACCTTGTTTTAAAGCAAATACAACAAAAAAAAAATATATATAAATTATATTAATAATAAATATTTGTATAATCCCGAAATAAACTTGTTTGATTATGGTGCAGTACATTGGACAATTCGAAACATTTAGTTTAAAAAAAATGAAACATTTAAAATGTACTTAATACATAAAATATAATTAATATTTACATATGTCTACAGTAATCAATCACCAGTCATACATATTCACAAATGGGTGTGTGTGTGTGTGTGATTTATACGTATGTTTTCATCGGTTTCCAGGTATATAATGTGTTTGTACCAGGAAGGAGCAGTGCCGTTGCTAGGGATTCGGGGGCCGGGGAGGGGGGGGGGGTTGGCCTCTTTAGGGGCCCCTGCATTTTGACATTCGACATTATGACATGAGAAAAAAACAATTCGGACACGCCTTTGACACCCCCCCCTCCCCCTCCCTAGCTACTCCACTGGGAAGGAGTGACTCAATTTTATGTTTGTTGTTGATGAAACCAAAAGCGGGTGAAAGGTTGAGTCAGTATTGTTGTCTAGAGCAAGACAAAACACTAATACACTTCAATATATGAACTATTCACACAATTTTGTTTTGAAATATCTTACCATATTTGTTGTTTTTGTTTTGCACTTATAGTTACCAGGCTACGCATTTAATTTGTTTTCTTTTTTTCTTTTGCTAGGCCTGTTGTCTTTATTATACATTTTCTGCATAGCTCTGATAATTTGTTTGTTTTAAGAATGTAGGAAATTATTCCCTCAACCGGTTAGTTTAGGTTATTAGTCTTGACCCTACAAATATAATTGTGTTCCACATATTGTTGTTGTTGTGTCGCATTCCGCGCCAACAGTTGCCGCACGTTTCTGAAAAAAAAAAACGAAAAGAAAAAAAGCTTTCCCTCGTGTGGCGCGTTGACATGTTGGTTGAGGCCACGACGAGGGGAGAAAGTGATTGCATTCCGGCACGCGGAAGTTCATTTATCTCGAGTTCTTACTAAAGTTACGGGGCATAAGGTCGTTTTGTGTCATGTCGCACATAGTCAAGTGGTCGTCTGTGTCTTTATCTTGTTTTTTTTTTTTTTTTTTTTTTTTTTTGGGGGGGGGGGGGGGGGGGGCAGGTTCTTTGTGATAACGTTAATACAGTTCGGCGCCTTTTGGTTTAAATATGAAAATCATTAAAAAAAAAACAAAAAAATACAACACGAGAACAACAAATTTTTTTTAAATCGTGAAATATTTTGGATCTTCAGCTACATTTTTGATTCACCAATCAGTAGTTTTCTAGATTTTAAAACCCAAAATACCAACATCCAAAAAAAAAAATAAATGTTGAAACCCTTTGTTTACTTTTTTTTTCAAGTTTACCAAAAAACATCAGGTAAGTAAAAAATCGTGGATTGGATTTTTTTCATGCTGCGCGCGATAACTTCGATAACAGAACCAACGTTATATTTAATTGGAATGTTATCTCCCCTTCCTTCTACTTTGAAAATCTCTCTCGTATCCCCAACAAGTATGTTATCTGTGTGTAAAAATTAGGTTAATTCGGCCATCTACTTAATTCAATAAATAGCCATAGTTTAATGTAGTCATTTAGTTTAATTTCAGTTAGAGATGAGTCAAGTCTCCAACGTAGCCTAGTCCAGGGGTCGGCAACCTTTGGCTCACAGTGTGCCAAACTAGGATTTCTAAACCGTTCAGCGCGCAAACAGCCTAAAAGTCAACCTGCTCTATTATACTTGTTTTATTACTTTTGATAAGACAATTAATTTAACTCGTAGCAAGACCAAGGCCAAAAGCAAAGGAAATCTATAGCGTTAAAGCGTTTAATATTTAGTAACAAAACTAACGTGTTTGTCATTATCATTCTTTTTATTTGTATTAATACAAAATATAAAGATTTATTACCAAACTTTCATATACATAGTAATTATTTTGTTTATATTATTTTGTTGCCAAGATAAGGATCTAGTAACTGCTAATATTTATTACATTTTCTTTATTTAACTTACGTTCATTAATCATCGATGTGTGATAATGTACTATTGTTAAGCGGAATGGATACGTAGTAATCATACAATCTGGGTAGTAAATGTAATGTTTAAAAAAATGTGCGTATAAATTATTTGTCATATAATATTTATTTAATTTTCAACTATTTTTTTTTACAGTTTGGTCATTATAGAGTTATAAGTTTTAAGCCATTTAGATCTAGTCTTTTACAAAAGAAAAATAAGAAACATAATATTAGAAATATTAGCGAAAATAAAACGGGCTAATTATTTCCCTTTAATGAAAATTAAGTATCTTAATTTGATTCAATAGTGATGCCGAACAAGTTATTTTTTTTTAATATAACAAATATTACTGACGAATTATTATTTCTTTTTATAAAATTAGCATTATGTTAATTTTTTTATTCATTACAAGATTTAATTATTAGAGATATACAATTAATGTACGTTTAAAAGTTGTAAATAAACATTTCCGCATTAATTGTGTGTCCATTTAAGGAGTTTATATTTTTAATCATTAATAATTACAATTACATAATATAATTATATTAAAAATGTCTCTATTTATATTTTTGTTTCTTCATAGAAGTTGGGCAGAAAAACTATTCTAAATGTTATTAGTCTGTATCAATCAATGAGCACCTTGTGCTTTCATGCTCATCACTAATGTATAATAATAGATATATATTTAGTCATTCCTGAGTAGTGAAGTGTAAGTGACCTTTTTGAATGCTTGAAACGACTTTCATGTGCAATAAATACTGTTCACGCGTGTAAGTTGAACCAAAAGCTGAAAGTAGAACAACTGCCTAGCAGTTGAGAATAGCAAATGACTTTCCTTCCAGATTTTCACTCGAATCGGCACATTTTGATGCCCATTTCTTTTTCATGTTTAAAATTAGCTTGCTGCGTTTTAAAATCACCAGTGTCCCTCCACTTAAAAAAAACAAACATCTTTATCTAAGAATGTTGTAGTAAGATCAAGCCAGTTAGGCTTGATCTTACTACAACATTCTTAGATATAGATTTTTTTTTTAAGTGGGAGGTACGAAAAAATGAGTCCATGAATTTGAAAGTCTTGCCTTTGTTCAGAAAACTCCGCTTTGAGTGCTTCGATGTACTTCTGAAAAAGCCCAACTATAATCTATCTTAATATAAGTACATATAGTTAACTGTTTTGAAATAGATTTCACTCAAGATATAATTATGCAAATCCATTCCAGCGGTCTAACAGTTCAAGTGCTGTTTGACCGTTTGTAAATGCGTTCAACCCACTGAAATGTGTCGCTATGTCGTTCAGTAACATCGGCTTCAACAGTCAGTATTCATCATTCAGAACCGAAATCAATAAAAAACACATCTTGGAGATTTCTCGCATGCCATTGAAAATCGCTATGCGTGCTAGGTTTGGCACGCGTGTCTTAGGTTGCCGACCACTGGCCTAGTTTATTCATAAGCCAGTTTCGTCATAACTGAATTTAGTCACGGGTTAGTCATTATTTAATGTATTCACTGTTTAATTTAGTCTAGTTTAGTTAGGGTTCGAATCCTGGTGCAGGCTAGAATTTTTTCCCCGGGTCCCTGAGTCTACCCAGCTCTGATGGATACCTGACCTTAGTTGGGGTAAAGTAAAGGCGGCTGTGCAAAGTGCTGGCCACACAATCAACAATCACCTAGTATGCCGTGGCCACAGAAACTGGTGAACGCTGCTTCACCGGACCTTAGGATCAATTCGGTCCGACGGGTACTTTACTTTACTTTTACGGGTTAGTCATTATTTAATTAATTCATTGTTTCGTCTAGTCATAGTCATCATATTAGCTATGAAATAACTTAATGAACAATTCAAAAATAACAACACTCACACCCAAATAGGTGTACGATGTAAAAAAAAAAATACAATGAAATCTTTGCATTTAAATCAAACACAAAGACAACTCAATTGGGCCTCAATATCGCTTAATCTGAATGAAACTTGGTTGTCACGAAATTCTGTACTCGCCTAAGGGCTCGATCATTGAGTTTAAATACCAAGAAATCATAAAGCGGTTTTAATCAGCAACAAGTGGCAAGGCAACTCGACGAAAAGCTACGAAAGTAACAGAAAAACCTTGACGATGTAAACAAAGCGTTGCTAAGATACTGTGATTGTGACAGCTTTTAAAACAATAATATATCCACGAATAAAGAAAGTCGGACAGTGAACAATTAGAATCGAATTACATATAACGTTAGTTAGGCATAATTTCTATAGCTTCTTGAATATCTCTTACACAAAGCACGTTACAAGATTAAAATTTACCAGCTGCCATCTAATGGGGAAGAGGTAAAGTGAATATATTTATAAACTGCGAGTACTTATCTTTTCTATTAATTTCCAGTCTACTATTTCCCATCGACACCTTGCCGACGGTCCGTGTTTTTTCCTCGTGTAATCCCCGTTTAATCCCATGTTTTCTTTACACGTTATTTTCTTGGTACTAAAAAAAAACACCCACAAACCTGTTTTGAATATTCTGACTATCTATATACACTATGGGACATTACCATATTTCCAATAGATCGGTGAAAAACTGTTTGTGAAATGTGTTTTTATATTTGGGGAAAAGTTTGTTTATGTTTAAAAATTATAAATTGAGTTTTTACTTTTGAGAATTGAGGTTTAAGCCAAACTGTTACAAAAGAAAATAAAAGTATCCCGTCGGACCAAATTGATCCATAGGTCCAAGGAAGCAGCGTTCACCAGTTTCTGCATACTAGGTGATTGTGTGGCCAGCACTATGCACAGCCGCTTTTACTTTACCCCAAAATAAGGTCCGGTACCCATCGGAGTTGGTTAGACTCATAGACAACCTCCAGGCCCGGGAAAAAATCCTAGCCTGCAACAGGATTCGAACCCAAGACCTTCGTTACGCCAGCCGAATGCTTGCGCGACCGTGCCGCGCCCCCCCCCCCCCCCAAACAGTTACTTATAGACATTAGAATGTACACTCATGGCCTAATCTTGCGTTACGGAATAATTAAAACTCTTTCCGGACGCCTTGTCAATCTCAATGAATAGCCTACATTTATATGCCGTATATATATTTTACAAATTGTAAGGTCTTAGAATCAGGGGTTCTTTTCTGGCACAGCTTTTCCTTTATAATTAGCCATTATACATGCCATGGTGTGGTGCCGTTATATTAACTATATTGCAGCACTCGGGCACCGCTGTAATAAATGAATCAATGAGTTCAATGAATCGCAGTACAGTAAGTATAATGGTATAACAAACTGTCCATGTTTGAACAACCTTGACAGACTCGTATCACGATGTAGTTGTATCGCTATGACATGTATACGTCACGTGATCTTAACAATCAAACGTAAACAATGTCTTCTCGGAGGGTCGCGCAAAAGTTTATATTTGGAGTTTCTCTTTTTTACCATTAGGGGCCATTGGAGAATAGATTTCGACTAGGAATTTGTATTGCATTATTACGTCTCGTTAAAGGCAAACTCTATTAAGAACTCGTTTCGAAGTGTTTGCCTTTGTAAGGTATATGATATATCTATAAGATATATTTTATGCCCACTTCCAAAGTTTTGAGAGTGAGAATGACCCTTTGGGGCCATGGAGAATCGACTTTGTTGTGATCGATGAATATGTTATTCTGTATTGATGTCATGTCAAAGGCAGACCTATACCTATACCTTTATAAGGTATAGATTATAGAGATGCCCACTACAAAGTTTTCAGAGAGAGCTCGACTATTAGGGGTCATGGAGTGAATCGACTTCGTAGTGACAAGGAGTTGGTATTGCGGTAACCAGTTTTATTGACTGTAAAAAACAGACAAATAAAACGTGCGTTTCGAAACACATACCTTTGTAAGGTATAGGGATCACAAGAGTTGCCCACTACAAAGTTTTTAAAGAGAGTTCGACCCTTAGGGGTCATGGAGAATTGATTTCGTAGTGACGATGAAATTGTATTGCAGTATTAAGTCCTGTAAAACTCAGGGTTCCTGGGATTGACCCACTGCTAAGTCCCACTTGCATGTCGTAAAAGGTGACAATAGTGGGTTGTGCATATGGTATAACCCAGACACAGTAAAACGGGTACCCCATTTGAGGTGCTGTTCGACAGAGGTCCAGATTGCAATATCCTGGATATAGGTTATTGCTCACCCCCTGCTGGGGTAGGTGGGCTCTGGTGTAGGTAGCATGGGGACCGGGGGAGGGGTGAAGTCGTGGGGATTCTGTACAGAATTTAAAATACTAATTGGTACAACTAAGAGTAATAATCATTTGGAGAGGTCTTTGGGTATCGGAGAATGAACCAAAGACCAGCCCCACCCGAGCACACCCCAGCCCTGACTTAATGTTGCCCGATCCCGGAGTAACACTCGCAATGTCTGGGCGCACAACCGAAAACTCTATTGAACTGCGGGGTTTGAGAAAAAGCCACAAAGGAAAACCCAGAATAACAATGCCAGTGTGTCTGGTATTGACTGCAAGAGAGCAATCTGCTCTGCGGACTTCGGACTTGCTAAAAGAAGAAGTCCTGTAAAAGTTCGACTCATTAAAAGCTCGTTTCGAAACTTACCTTCGTAAGATATAGAGATGTCCACAAAAAGGTTTTGAGAGAGCTCGGGTTTCAATGGGTTGTTATTGCTGGAGGGGTGGTACAATGTGGACAAGGTCCAATTTGTCTTCTAACACCCCAAACCAGCTAGTGTCTCAACATGCCTCTGACAACCAAATCCAGCTCCTGGCCTTTACGAGTGGCTCGGCCTACGAGCCCGGCGAAACCCGTTAAATACTAACAGGAGAAGGGGTTACAAGGCGGTCAAGTGGCGCCTTAAAAGCATTTGATTCGGAAAGGATATGGTACCGTCAGCCGTGAAAGACTAGTCATAATCATATATTTCAAAGACGGCTATAATAGGCAAAGCATTTCCATGCAAAAGTTAGATGTGAAAAAATATGGTGGCTTATCTGATATAATAACATAGAATATAGAATGTTCCTCTCTCAGCAATTTGCCAAGCCTATGCGTCCTTGACAATACATTGTTAGACTGATGTCCCTCATGTCCTATTTGTGTTTTGTTTTATTATGTATCTATAGAGTTTCGTGTGGAGTTTTTTTTATCTCCTATCGGGCCCCTCCCCGGGTGGTGGATTGTGGAATGTACTGGGGAAATCAAATACCCAGGGCGGACCAAAATCAGAGCCTGTTGCCTTGTAGGAAATGGGTGGAACCCGTGTGGGTATCGGGGTCCTGGAAATGACCAGGTGAAAGAATAACCCCACTGCTAAGTCCCACTTGCATGTCGTATAAGGCGACAAATAGTGGGTTGTGCATTGGGTATATAACCCAGGCACGTAAAACTTGTACCCCCCTTTGTGGTGCTGTTCGACAGAGGTTCAGATTGCACTACTCAGGATAGCGGTTTTGCGCAGCTACTGCTGGGGGGAGGGGCTTTGGTGTTGGTAGCATGGAGATGGGTGGGTGTAAAGTCGTGAAAGGATCCAAGATGTGACAATTCCACAGAGTATTTCCAGAATCTAAAAAACTAAATGGCACAACTGAATGTCATAACCATTTGGAGAGCTCTGTGGATGGCGGAGATTGGACCATAGGCCAGCCCCACTTCAGCACTGACTCAATGCATCCCGATCCCGGAGTACCGCTCACAGGTGCTGGGCGCAGAACCGAAAACTCTCTTGGACTGCGTTGTTTGAAAAAAGCCACAAAGGAAAACTCAGAATAACAATGTTAGTGTGTCTGACATTGACTGCAAGAGAGCAAACTTCTCTGCAGACTGGCTAATAGAAGAAGAAGAAGAGAGAGCTGACCCTGGTTGTTATTTGTTTGCCGGCTCTATTCTCTAGGTCTTAGGTCTTCTTCTCTGCGTTCCGTTTAGCTCTCTTTGCTGTGTCAGACTGGCAGTTTTGTTTCTTACACGAGACTGGCAGTCTTGTTTCTTACACGAGACTGGCAGTCTTGTTTATCTGGCGAGACTCTCAGTCTTGTTTCTTACACGAGACTGGCAGTCTTGTTTCTTTCACGAGACTGGCAGTCTTGTTTCTCTGACGGGGAATTGTGTTGTTAAGTCCATTTTCTCTCGTACATGTCTTTGAATATGCCCTTTACCTCGCAGTAGGAGATGCATTGTGTGTGGTTGTTGTCTTGTATGGTATCTTTTCCGAGCCTGGCCAACTCATCTGCCTCCTCGTTTCCAGACAGTCCACAGTGTGGGGGGTATCCACTGGACCACTAGCTGGGAGGGAGTGAGAGGTGGTGTGTCTGATATGGGAGCCCCTCTGTAATTTAACCCTCGGCGTTGAACTCGGTATATTATATACACATAATCACGAGACTTATATTTCGGATTAGCCAAATTGCTAGGCTGAACGGTTGGAGACAACCCAAGGCTGCCTACACTTGACTATGTAAGAAACTTGTGTTGGTGTAGGTAAAAGTTTTGCTTAGCATGAAGATTTTATTTAGTCCACAACAGTGCTTTAGTCATGGAAGGATAAATTGGTGAGCCAACGTAAATTGTTATTTGGGGAGGGTGGAGTGGGGGGGGGGAATCTTACATAGTTTATATAACTATTTTTGGCATTGCAAGTTTGCCCCAGGAAGATTCCCCCTCCCCCTCCCCACATAAAACTTTACCCCTTCCCCCATCCCAAAGGAATATTGGCGTAATTGGGTATGGAATTATTTTTATTTATTTAGCGAATAATAAGTGATTAGCGATTTGATTGTATCTTGTAGCGGAGTCCCTTTGTTTACGCTGTGACAAAAAGTGAGGCGCGGTTCAAAAAATAATGGACGTCCCGCCCCCCCCCCCCCCCGCTACATATACTTAGTATTTCTAGACTCTGCTCTGAATTTTGTGTTCAAGTAACCCATTACACAAGCCCTGTACACAGGTGTACCATGGGGTTTTTCAACACTGTCTGTCTAAGTCTAAGCCAGCGGTTCCCAACCTGTGGGTCGCGACCCCTTGGGGATAATCCAGACATGAATACCGTTGGGCTCTTGCAAAGACTGTCCCCAGAATTTCTGATCCGATGAGAAAGTCGCAATCTGAAACTTAGCACTAACGTTAGTGTTGTAATTAGAACTATATGTCTCACAATATATAATTTATTGTGTGTGTGATTAGGTTTAATCACTATGTTTTAATTATATTCAATTTGTAACAATGAAAATATATACCCTGCATATCAGATATTTTACATTGCAATTTAAAACAGTAGCAAATTAAAGTTGTAAGGTAGCGACGAAAATAATTGTATGGTTTGGGGGTCGCCACAACGTGAGAAGCTGTATGAAAGGGTCGCGGCATTAAGAAGGTTGGGAACCACTGGTCTAAGCGGAAAGATGTAGGTAGGTCTATAAAAGCAAGAAAAAAAAAACACTTGAGGCGGTGTCTATTTCTGTGCATGACGTTATTAAAACATTTGATGTGTGTGTGTTTGTCAGAGTGTGTCTGTGCGGCTGAAGTAAGAAGTGGAGATTGATGAACTGTGCAGTCGAATGGGGAGGGGGGGGGATTAGAGTATGAAGTTACATGGACTAACAGTTAGAGAGAGGAATAGACGAACAGACAAAGATAAACAAGACTGATGGGTGGATGAAGAGATTGTTGTATTGATATATAGATAGATGGATGGTTGGATATAGTGGATATAGTGGATCTAGTGGATAGAAAGAAAGAATTGGACGTAAAGAATTGAAGAAAGGAATCTAAAAAGAAATATCATGTTGTAATCCTTGGAAAGGAGATTGGACATTGCTAACCATTGAGTCATTCACCTGAAGCTACAGGTGTACTAAACACATACCTATGTGACAATTTTATGTGACACCAGCATTCAAGACACTTCACAAAGACTTGACAAAGACACATTCACTTGACAACATGAACTTTAAATGTGTACGCCTATATATTAATAAAAAACATTTTTTAGAAGTAAAATACATATTTTAGTGGATATGAACATTCAATGTATTTTGAACCGTTTTAATTGTATGGACAATCTATCCCTTATGCGAGAAGAAATGCATATAAGTATATGTACTCCTGTTTTCCCAAGTGGCATCCGGGCATTATATTCTAAATGAAATAGATGGACGTTTAAACTTTATCGCCATTGTTAAAGCTGTCAACATTAGCAAAAATGCTAAAAGTTATTTATAATTCATTGTGTGAATGAATGCCTTCCTCTCTTAGGCAACAACAACAAAGTTATAAAGTTGTGGGTATTGGTTACAATAAAACTACTGAAGAAATCAACCAGTAGTATAATGCTAGTAGTATAGAGTGTGAATCTGTTAGTTTTAAGTGTGGACAGAAATGTTCTCTTTAGGCCTACTACCTTCAAGGTAAACACATTGCCACGTATTAGTTCTTTTAATAATCAATTGATTTATTTACTTTTCTTGTTGTTGCAGTGTTGGAAAACTGAATAGTCCAGGACAAGATAGAAACATTACGTCTCGAGCTACTTCGTCTTCTTCCGGTTCGCCCTGGGGACACCCACCTGACCCCAGGAGAGCCTACTCTCACGACAACAACAGCAGCGGGCGCTACACCGATGGTCAATACGCAGGCGGGCAGTCGCCGTGGAGCAAAAAGCACAGCGCTGACGTAAACAGGAGGAAATCTGATGGCCAGAGCTTGACCCCTGGCCTCAGCTACAGCCAACAGCAGCAGCAGCAACAACAGCAGAGGCAGCTTCTGCTGTCTATGAAGTCGTCGCCGAACTTGGCGAAGCCGGATGGAATCGACGTAAACGAGGACGCCCTTCACTCTCCTGGCGGCCCGTCGTCTCATCTGACCGCCAAGTCCAGCCCGAACATCCCCGAAGACGTGGGAGTTTACAATGCTGACCCGAGGTCTAAGTCTCTGGGGATGCTGCGGTCAGCCTCGGATTTTGATATGAAGCCTGGCGGCCATATTGGCTTTAGCATCGACGGCGCCAAAATGTACAACCAGGACTTCTACAGCTACGAGAACGCCGCCAGACAACACATGCGGCGCTCTGTTCCCATCAATAATTTACACCGTTACCAGCCTGACTATGAAAATGTCATGCTCCTGGGGAACGAGCCGCTGGGGAGCGAGAAAATTTCAGAAATTGATGACATTGACGAGGTGACGGGGAGGGACAGCAACCCACAGTCTCCAGACGCCAAGCCTTACAACCCCATGGGCGGAGCCGGGCTCCCCACCAGGGACCCGGCTAGCTTGAAATATATCAAGGTGAACCAGAACCACGAGAAGTATCCTTCCTGGCCCGTGACGAAGCCCAGCGGGGCGTCGGAGGAAACCCAGCCAATCAACACCAGGGCTCAGTCCATGACGGACAACACAAACACGAGCAAGGAGTTCCCGCAGAAGCAGAGGCTGGCCTACACTCCCGGCCTCAGGCCACTGGCCGAGAAGAACAGCCCCGTGGCCGAGAGAAAGTCCGAGGGCAGAAACACGAGTGACCCGGGCATGCAGTCAGAGTTCATGTATGACAAAGTTGGGCGGGTCATTCGCAGGAACAACGAAAGTGTTGAAAACCGATTTGACGATTTCTATAAAAACTCCCAGCCTGGCTATCCACCGCCGAAAATGGACCCTGACGGACATAATTTCGGAGATAAAGAGTACAACGCCCCATCCCCTCCCGAGAGGGAAGGTAAAGGGCTGGATTCCCAGGAACTTTCTGCCAGACTGACCGGAAACAATGAACAGAATCGATATCAGTGGGGAAATTTTAATCGATTGGGCATGACGAATCACCCTTTAAACACATACCAGGAAGGTCACAAACTCGGGTCACACGCTCGACCCTCAAACCTTAATATTAATTTTGATAAACAGTCGATGGAACATTCACTGAAAGTGGTGGACACTGGGACCAGTCCCTTAGACCAAGGGTCACCCCTGAACTATAAGGACATACGGTCGAATTCTCAAGGGGACACCAGTTATTCTTTGCAAACCCAACAGCAGCAAAGTAGGCCAAGGTCATGGCACGACCCTTTCAAACAAGGCTCTCCCCTGCAGAGCTGGCAGGAGAAGAACAGTCCACTCGAGGCCAGGCAGCAGTCTCCGAGCTCCCAGAGCCCATCTTCCCAGGCTGCCTCGACGAGGGCCAGACAACAAGACGCCTACAAGAAGCCCAGCCCCGGCGCTGAGTATCTGACTCGGCCCGCTGGCTCTGATAAAAACAAATCCTACATCGTCAAATCTACGCCTTACTACAACACAAGCACACAGACGGAATCCGTGCCTTACGCCATCAAATTTTCCAACCCCGCGGCCACGTCTTCTAAGCTCCGCAACGCAGAAATTCAGGTCGGAGAGTTCGGCACGCAGACGTCGCCAAAGACTCCAGACGACCAAAAGAAAATGTTTGAGGAGAAGTCGATACAGGCTAGGATGTCGCGAGATTTTCAAAACAGCGAGGTGGAGAAGAAGTTCAGTTCGTATGAGGAGAAGAGAGGCAACGAAGACATATTTAACTTTCTCACTTCCGGTCATAATAAGTTATCCCCCTTCACCGGCATCCAAAACATCCACGCCAAATATGCAACAGACGAGAGCCCAGACGTCAACGCCAATAACAACTCTACCCGGAAGAGTTCTCTGCCGGTGTTCAATGACAACAGTGCATCCATTCTTAGGAAACTGTCGGAGGAGTTTTACGGCATAGGCAAGCTAGACATGATCGGGGACAAACGGGCGTCTTCTTCCTCCCAGGAACAGTCGCCCAAGTTTGACTTGACCTGCGGCTCATCGTCGGCATTGCAGCAGCCGGGTCTTCGCGAGGCGGAATCCTACAGCAGCGTGGTCATCCATCACGATGAAACCGAAGGACTCTTTGGCAGAAATGATTACGGATCTGTGAACAGTGTTGCAGAAACTTCCAAGCCTGAAATCTCGCACTATCCATTCCTTGACGTCAGCCAGAAAACTGAACAGGGTCAAGTTAAAGGGAGACGAAGTCTGGACCCCATCTTCTTGAATCAGAAAAATAAATATCAGCCAACCGAGCAGAAAGCCCCAGGTCCAGGCTTATACAGAGAGGTCAGCTGTCCAGCCATTCCAAGCTATTCGAGTAGCAATAACAATTCTGGTGTTGCCAACTCAAAGTCTTATGATATATTCCCACATAGCTCGAGCGGGCCTGATCTGGCCTCGGCATTCACAAACCGCAAAAGCTCCTCTTCTGAGTCAAGAGCCTCCCTGGGCACTGCATTCAGCAGCCTCACGGAGTCAACCACCAGCATATCATCAAACGACCAAGCCACCCCCGCTACCACTGCATCCCTACAGCCCAGGCCAACATCTGGATCTGAAGACCCAAGAAAGAGACGGCTTGACTCAGACTCTGTGTTCATCTCAGCCGACGACGATACTTCGGATTACCAGTTCAACAGGAAACCTTCGCTGAGAAAAGCTTATGGGATTTACGACGAGACTGAGCGACTCATGTCTCAGTCTACAGGCAAACCTGTGGCTAAAGGTAAGGAGTCAACTCGCCCATCACAGGACGGAGGCGGTACATCTAATGTGTACGTTCCCATGTCTCGTGGGAGCAAGTATTCCGAATCCCAGACTCTGGGTCTGATACAGGAAGAAGGGGACAGTCCACATATTATGTCCGACACTAGTGGTGTGTCTTCCTCCATGTCCAGCTGGAGCCAATCTGGCAGCAGTGTGCGACGGGAGGAGCCCCAGCGCTACCACTGGCAGAGCGAATCTTGGCTAAAAAGCCAGGCCGACCTCGCCAAAGGTACCAATCTTAAGCGAACAACCTCAGAACAGATCCCAGTAATTAAGAACACACAAGGCAACGTGAAAATTGCCAGTTATGAAGCAGAGAGTGGGCAGTTCAGAACGGGGGATAAAACCAGCATGATCTTCCCTGGCCCTTCGCCGACCAACATAGACCACAAGTTCCCTTCCGCTGATTTCAGCACTGGGCATTTAAGAACGCACTCCGAGGACTTGACCCAACTGAGCGAGCCCAACCTGAAGCGTTTACAGCAGCAAGCGCTTCTGTCATTCATCCAGAGGAAAACTCACGGGAACAGCTCGCACTCGAGGGATAACTTCTCGACGGACTCCTCGATGTATGAATCGATCGAGGGCAACAGCTCCGAGTCGGTCGCCGACATCATCTCCAAGGCGAACGAGAACCTGGCCAAGAGCGCCCAGCGGGTTGACAGCATCCGCAGGTCCAACTCCACGTCCTCCCGCAGCTCGGACTACATGGACATGACCAAGTACGACCGGATGAGGAGGGAGACGGAGTGGAGCAAGCTCAGGTCCTCGGGCTCTCTGAGATACGGCCCTGATGACGAGAGGAGGTCCAGGAGCTCTTTCGCCTCAGAGAACCACTATGAGGATATAAGTCTGTTTTCTCCATCAGCTCGTGGCTCTCTGGCTGAATCCATGGATATTGTAAGTTTATATTTCATTTCATTAAAAAACAAAAACAATATTCAAATATTAGAAAACTACATGGATTGCGGTGGTCTTTAAAAAAAACAACGTACCGGTATTTCTAATTTAATATTCAATTATTATTATCCTAGCTAACTCTAGTAGATTTTTTAAACTTAGGAAATGAGAGTTTATCCCAATTAAGATACGTCTGTGTGTCTGAAATCGATTAAAAAAAAAAACACAAAAAAAACTGTAACAAGAACTGAAAGCCAGGCATTGTTTAGCTACCTGATATATTTGAGCGGCAGCGCGTTCGACTGGCGTTCCGAAGGTTCTGGAGGGTGTCCCCGAGTGAGTCTACCCAGCTGTGATGGGTACCTGTCCGTACCTGACATTAGTTGGAATAAAGTAAAGGCGGCTGGGCATTGTGCTGGCCATACATCCCCCTCGTATGCCGTGGCAACATAAACTGGTGAACGCTGCTTTTCGGCCCTGTGATCAATTTGGTCCGAAGGGTAGTTTTCTTATATCTTTGTTCAATAGAATATCGTTTAAATAATGTTTACTTTAACTCAACCTACACGTCCATAGAACATGTTTCAGCAAACACACTGAGATAATAAATGTTACGCTAGAAGCGGCTAGTTTAGAATTTTACAATGATTCAAAACTAGTAAAATTATATATAAAAAAAAACAAACAGGTGCGTATTTCTACACCAGAATCTATTTGGTTTTAAGATTTTGGAAAAAAAAATTAATCTACTCTATGTAATCGTTTGGATTTGTCCAAAAAAAAAGATCTTTTGAGGTCAAATGTTACAAAATATTATCGTCGGCTTAAATTGTACGTTACGGTTGTACTAATATTAAGGGAGAATACTCGGTTATTTACTGTTTAGATACGTTAATTCATCAGTTATTTCCCTTCGTATGTATCGCCACACTAGTTAATATTTATATTTTTCTCTTCTTTGTTCAGATTGTGGATACAGGCAACTCTGAGTAAGTCTTTTTTTTAATATAGTTTTTTCTTTGAACAATTATACCCAACTCATTTACTAATTACACAAGTCTACATATTTGACACTCATCTGTGCCGTATAAACCTGTAATAGAGCAATAATACCCAATAACACACCAAACTCACTCACTGTACTTGTTTTAACATGTCACTCAGCTGTTTATGTTACCAACGCATCTTTCGCACGATCTGTAAAAATACAAATATGGACAAATTAAACATAAAACAATAAAACAATTTTTTTTTAATCAAATAATATCATCTTTACCATTTAACATGACAATTACAGATAAAAATTATTTTCTAAAATGTGCACAAATACTAGATTACTAGATGAATTATATATTCGTCTAGTAAATTCTATATTTCCTGCATATCTTATGTTCAGAGGCCTGGCTTATATTTAGAAAGAGGCAGGATAATTCTTGTGTGTGGATGTGTGTCCAGTTAATTTGAAGTCTTTGCTTTCTTCTCTCTCTCTTCTGGTCATTATTTAATACTAGCCCATATCCTCACCTAATTGGCTTATTAAAAAGCATTTTGTACCATTTACAGTGTATTATGGACTATAACGTTTTACCTTGATAGTATTGAATGGAAGAAATCGCACCTGCGTCATATCAACACTATTATGGTGGAAATAGTTGTTAAAATCATAATTCATATAGCAACAGCAATTCTTGTCAGCCATCCCAACGGCACATTAAAAAAAACATCAAAACTATTCCACATATTAATTTAATAGCATTTGATCTGCTGTGTATTTTCTAATAAAACTAGAAAGCCCATAAACATTGTGAACAACGATGTAAACATTTTTATTCCCTTTCATTTTTAAGACTAAATTGTTGTTGTTCGTCCGTCGTGATCGACGATGACCATTTTTTGTCGTCCTATGAAGTATAGGGTGTGGCTGTGCGGTGGGTTTTCATGTGGCTAAAGAGGCCTATCCTTGCGCGGAAGGTACGACTGCAAACCTTACAGGGGAAGGTCAGAGCGTCGACAATGGGCTCTAGGGCACGATCTTTCCTGGCTTGTCTCTTGGACTCAGCTGCTCTCTGTTTTTGCTCTTCGCAAAGAGCTGCTCCTTCATGGACCGCTGAGCGCCATGAGGCACGGTCTTTGGCTGTCACCTCCCAGGAGTCCTCTTTAATGGAAAACGCTTTGAGTGATGCCTTGAGGGTGTCTTTATAGCGCTTTTTGGGACCTCCGCGAGCTCGCTGACCGTTTTTTAGCTCGCCATAGAAGAGCCTCTTTAGAAGACGGCAGTCTGGCATACGTATAACATGTCCTGCCCAGCGAAGTTGAGACTGCATCAGACTTGTGTGGGTGCTTGGGAGTCCTGCGCTGGCAAGTACCTCAAAGTCTGGAATTTTGTCCTGCCATTTGATATTTAGGATTTTTCTCAGGCTTTTTGTGTGGAAGTGATTCAGGAGCTTAGCATGTCGTTGATAAACAGTCCACGTCTCACGTGCATATAGTAAAGTAGGGAGCACGACTGCTCTGTAGACTTTTATTTTAGTTTGGGTGCTAATGCCCCTTCTGTTCCAAACATTTTTGTACAGACTTCCAAAGGTTGCACTGGCTTTTGAGATACGGAGGTTTACTTCATCATCAACGACAACACCCTGAGACAGTGTACTACCAAGGTACGTAAAGCGGTTTACTGTGTTGATTTTTTCACCATTGATACTGATGTTTGGCTCGACGTAGGGCTTTCCGGGGGCTGGTTGGTACAGGACTTCTGTCTTCTTAGTGCTGATGGTAAGTACAAAGTTTGAGCATGCACTGGAAAATTTTTTCAACACTGTGTTTTAGATCAGCTTCAGAGCCGGCATTGAGAGCGCAGTCGTCGGCAAATAGTAAGTCATGAATGGTGTCAGACCTGACCTTTGTTTTTGCTTTGAGTCTCCTAAGATTGAACAGCCCGCCATTAGTGCGGTACCTGATATCTACACCCTCACGTCCATCCCTAAATGCATCACTGAGCATGGCTGTGAACATTAGACTAAACAGTGTTGGAGCCAGAACGCATCCCTGCTTGACGCCATTTGTCACTGGAAAGGTTCAGACATCTCTCCATTGTCCTGGACACGAGCCTGCATACCGTCATGAAACTGCCTTACCATAGCTATGAACTTTCTTGGGCAGCCAAACTTTGCCATGATTTTCCATAGGCCATCTCTGCTGACTGAGTCAAAAGCCTTGGTCAGATCGATAAAAATTGAATACAGGTCTAAGTTCTGCTCTTGGCACTTCTCTTGGAGCTGTCTAGCTGCGAATACCATGTCGATCGTGCCGCGTTCCTTGCGGAAGCCGCACTGGCTTTCTGGTAGTAGACCTTGCTCCAGATGTACATTTAAACGATTAAGTAGAATTCTAGCCAAGATCTTGCCAGCAATGGACAACAGTGAGATTCCGCGGTGGTTGTCACAGGCCTGTCGGTTGACTTTGCGTTTGTAGAGGTGAATTATGGAAGCATCTTTGAGGTTCTGTGGTACCGTTTCTGTCTCCCATATGGTCTGAAGTAGGCAAAGCAGTTTACCTGTCAGCACAGGACCACCCTCTTTATAAATCTCAACAGGAATCATATCGGGGCCAGGTGCTTTCCCATTGGACATTTGTCGGATGGCTGCCACTAGCTCGTTCATAGTTGGGACAGCTTCAAGTGTGATGTTCACCGGGACTTGACTTAATCTTTCGATGGCCTCGTGGCCCACAAAAGAGGGTGTGTTTAATACATTCCTGAAGTGCTTCGCCCATCTTTCTAAGATTTCCTCCTTGTCAGTGATAAGCGTGGAACCTTCTGCATCAAGGAGCGGAGATGAGCCTGAGGTGACAGGGCCATAAATTTCTCTTAGACCCCTATAAAAGTTGTTCATGTCTTTTGTGTCTGCATAGCCCTGAATTTCGTCAGCTTTCGCACACAGCCAAGAGTCCCGCATTTGTCGCAGTTGCTTCTGAATGTTGCTGCTGATGTTTCCCAGGGCGGTTTTCTTTGCTGTTGACATAGGGTCATCAAGAAGTGCCTTGTGTGCTTTACGTCTTTGCTCAAGTAGAAGTTGAATCGCTGCATTGTTTTCGTCAAACCAGTCCTTGTGTTTCCTGGTAGAGGGTCCGAGACACTCAGTGGCTGTGCTATGTACCGTGTCGCGGAGTGTAGTACATGCTGCTTCTGCGTTCTTGTTGTCAAATGTGATAGAGGCAAGGCGTCCATTTAGCGTGTGGACTAAATTAAACTCAGGACGTATGACGATCTCATAATTCATAACTCTATAAAAAAAAATTGTTTAAACGTCAATTTCCCAGAATTTATACAAACATCTAAACCATAGGTTCTCAACCTTTTTCGGCTCACCTCCCCCTTTTACAATTTTATTTCCTCTCACCGCCCCCCCCTCCAACTTTCTTTTAGACCCCCCCCCCTTCTGCCCAACTGGACTATAGTTTCCGCAATTTTTTTAGCCGACTAGACTTTTTGTGGGATTAGTTATCTAATAGATCAAAAAATTGCCTAAACAAATGGTTTAAATTAAATAAATCAATATTAATGCGAATCGTTTGCCTGGTGTGTTGCTAGCAATTTGTCTATGTTTGTTTCAATTTTGGTTGCAAAAGCCTTAGGTCTAATAATCAGTAATATTTGTTATATTACAAAAAAGAACTTGTTTGGCATCACTATTGAATCAAATGTGGAAACATTTTTTAGTTAAAGGGAGATAATTAGCCCGTTTTATTTGAGCTAGTATTTCTGTTTTTTTTTTTCTTTTATAAAAAATAAATGGCTTACAATTTATAACTTTGAATTGATCAAACTGTAAAAAGTATTTGAAAATTATATAAATATTATATGACTAAAGAATTTATATGTATATTATTAAGCATTACAATAATTACCCAGTTTGTATGATTACTACTTATCTACACCGCTTAACAATACTATCAGGTTATTTTCAATAATTTAAAACACTGTAAAACTGAGATCAAAAAATCATTAATATTAGCAGATGTTAGAGCGACAGTGATCGGTCAGCATGGTTGAACCAACCACAGGACCAGCCGGCTGCACACTATATTTGCCAAATACTCAAATACTGACCCCTACGTCATCGAAAAGTCACTGCGATTCCTTTTTCTTATTAATATAATAATATGTAGGCATACTGTTGCCACTGTTGGTGGATATCAGATATTTAGCAGCACTTGCGTTTACATCACATTTCATCCTCCATCCTACAAAAACTAATCGATTCAAATAGCTGAGGTGTTAAAATATATCAGGTACTTTTGTACAGCCCACTTGCCCTTCACCGCCCCCCCCCCCCAATCGCCCCCGGGCATGTCAGCGCCTCCCTAAAGCTTCTCACCGCCCCCCTGGGGGCGATATCGCCCCCGTTGACAACCTCTGATCTAAACTTTGGTGTGGTTTCTTTTTACTGCCTGATCACTGGTCGAGTCGTTACGAGCATAAATCTATATATCAAGGGCCATTACTCAATTAATTACTTGTCCAATTCGACTTGAATCTGTCTTCCACTGTGACCTGAACTTATTTAAAGTAAAAAAAAAAGTTATATATTTATGCAATGAAAAATTTATTTTAAAAAAAAGATTAGTCTTTAAGATATAAAGTATTTAAAACATAATATATAGCATAAAAATATTTTTTTTTTCTTTTATTGAAAAGCAACCAAATAGCTAGAACCGTTTTGAATCGAGGCAGCACGTGACCTATATTATTCTCTGCATCAGAGATTGTCTTTTATACTTTGAAATATATGCAAGTTGCATTCTAAGGTAGGGGGGGGGGAGATATGGCGAGTGTGTAAATATCTGACACACGGAATAGCCACAACATCGGAATGTGGCGTATATATTTCATTAAACAGTGCAACGATAGCAGGTCCATAATGTGATGAGTCACTGTCTGATGTGTCACATGACGATGTCACGTGGCGTTAAAACGTAAACAACACTGAAAACGGCTTAGTTTCCACACTGTCTATATGTGTTGACAAACACAGGGCATATATTTCTTCTGCTAGCCAGTCTGTAGAACTGTTTGCTCTCTTGTAGTCAATGTTACACAAACATATTTACATGTCTTTTTCTTTAGTTGTTCTGTATTATTGAATTGGTTTTAAAATGTAGTCAAATGTACCTTAGGAAATCACTGTTAAACTGAGATCAAATATAACATATTTATTATATTTAGCTCTTGCCTCTCTACACAACTACACAACATATTGGAAATCACTCGCAGTCGGGGCTCGGCTGTCTGGCCTCGGGTCAGTGTGTCGTACATTTTGATCTCACAGTGCGGTCAAGAAGTCAAGTTGACAAGTGGGAAGTGGTCTACAGTTTCTTGTGGGTAGAGGCAGGTGTCTGCAGTTGGGTGGGACCAGAATAACACACGACATAGAGAGGATGCACAGCGTGAAACTGAATGAGAGAGTGAGGGAAAATTGGAGGGGGGGGGGGGGGGCTAAAACGGGATTGATAGAAAAGAGCTTAATTCACTTGTCTCCAGGGAAAAGGGGCATCGTCTTATAACCTCATTTAGATTTCTTTGAGGAAAATGTGACCTACTTTCCTGGTGATAATGACCTACTCTACGGTCCGCTCCCCCCCCTCTCTCTCCATAATATTATGCACAATCTCACATTAATTATCTTAACGTTTTTATTGTTGTTGTTTTTTGCTTTCATACATTCATTAACTCATTAACTCCCTTACACTAAAGTTAGGACGTGATGCGTTTTTTTTTTTACATTCTCAAGAACAATATATTGACCTAGATTCCAAAGAAACAAAAAACGAAAAGAGAAAAGTATCTTTGTGTGTGTGTGTGTGATTCCCTTCTTTCTTTCTTTCTTTCTTTCTTTCTTTCTTTCTTTCTTTCTTACTTTCTCCTTCCGTCTCTTTGTTGTTGTTTTTTCTCGACCTACTTCTTGTTGTAACGGTTTTAACCTTTCCTTCAAATCCTCATTTGTCCAGACTCCCAGACATTCTTTGCATTTCGCTGATTGTTGTTTTTTTTTTTAACACTCGTTTTTTTTTCTGCAGTTCTTTGACTAGTAGTGGAAATAAAAAACAAATCTAGAACCGAGTGTTGAAATCTGGAACCGAGTGTTGAAATCTAGAACCGAGTGTTGAAATAAATTATAAGACAGTTTTGATAGACTGAATTGGAATCGATAATTATTCATTGAATTTAGCACATGGCACAATGTAGGATACATACACGAGTATAACAGACTATTCGTTGTATAATAGCATTGAAGATTATTTTTTTAAATATATATCTAATGCCTACTTGTGTGCAATCACGAATAGTTAGAATATTGATATCTGTTTAAATATTGATATCTTTGTACACATTGATATCTGTGTACATATTGATAGCTTTGTATCTATTGATATAACTGCATCCGCCTCTAGAAGGCTTTTAAACAAAAAAAAAACATCAATGAATTCCATGCACCAGGAGTTTTCTTAATGAGAAAGAAAAATTCTCTTTGGTCCATCCTCTTCCTTCCTCACAGCCCGACATGCCACCCCCCCCCTCCCCCATTCCCATTCTCTCTACTCCCTGAGAACAGCTGACTCACCCCTCCCTCTTCCCGTCCCTTCATCAGAGCAAGTGTTAGCCAATTGTTGCTATCGGTCAGATCACGCCCCCTCCTCCATGACCTCGGCCCTACCTCCATTTTTTTTTTCAATTTTTACTCACCCATATGTTGTGGAAACGGAGGCGGGTGGGGCTGGGGGAGGTTGGCTGATGTGTAAATTAACTCCATGTGTAAATGTAGCCACACGTGGCTTTCTACAAACGAGTACGCAAGTATGTGTGTGTGTTTATGCTGAAAAAGTTTCGTTTGAAAACAAACCATCTTTTTCTGAGATATGTCCCGAGGGCTGTTTTAGACAAGCTATTCGTATTCCCTCACACGCAGAAATAGGGATAATTGAACTCTCATATTTGTAAGTCGAATTTTGGTTTTTTAATTTTCTTCTTTAAACTGTTATTTATATTTCCTTATGTGTGCAAAAATATATGTATTTCAAACTGGCGAATTCCACTGCGATTGTTCCGTTTCATGCAATTAAATACAATATGAATTCTGCCTTCACTTTTTTCGGTATATTTTTTTTGTAGTCCACCCAATCAAGTTTCTTTTCCGGTCCATGTTAAGTTTTCCACAATCCGTGGTTTCGGTAAAACTAGGGGATTGCGTGACCAGCACACATCTCTTGTTGCTTTTTTTTTGTGTTGCCGATGTTGTTTATATTTGATACCCAAATCCCAGAGTCAGGTTAATGTACGTCATAAAAACCTAAAAAACAAAAAATTCCTATTGTTTCGTTTGTAGTTTTTGTTTTTGTATAGCAAGACTTTATCTTTAGACCACCCAGAACGACTGAAAGTAGGAAAACGTCGAAATGCGATGAATGAGAGTGTACTGTCTGTCGTTCTTTATAACCAGGGGCTGACAACTCGGAATGGTGAACTAACTGTGTACTAATTAACAGTACATTCCATAACCTGTGGGTTAGTTTAACATGGTTGGGAAAGGGGAGGGTGAGGGTGGAGTTGGTATGAGGGATTAATCGGGAGGAAGCATATGTTTTGTGCGCACAATTGCATCTTGTTGCCAGCCAATGTGGACAATGATTGTATAGTTCAGTAGTTCATCTGACAGCCATTTATGACACGCACTGACATAACGCATACACATAATACACACACATAATACGCACACATAATACACACATAATACACACACACATAATACACACACACATAGTACAAACGTAATATACACACATCATGCACACACATATTACACTCACGTAATACACACACACATATTACACACATATACACACACGTAATACACTCACATAATACACTCACATATTACACACATATACACACACGTAATACACTCACATATTACACACATATACACACACGTAATACACTCACATAATACACTCACATATTACACACATATACACACATATACACACACATAATACACACACATAATACACACACATAGTACAAACGTAATATACACACATCATGCACACACATATTACACTCACGTAATACAAACACACACATATTACACACATATACACACACGTAATACACTCACATAATACACTCACATAATACACACATATAGGCTACACACACGTAATACACGCACATATATTACACATATATACACACACGTAATACACACACATAATACACACACACATATTACACACATATACACACAGGGCAACGGGAGTAGACCATTCTGGAATAAAAAAAGAACGGGCTATTTAACTACAATCCTTCTAACAGTAATGAGAAATCAACTCTTATGTAAACTATTCTAACGATATGTGTGGTAGTTACCTCCCTTTTCCCAATTATTGTCATCTTACAACAGCAGCCATCTTTTTTTTCAAGGGTATTTTGGTTTGTTTAGCTTACGCCATTGTTGTTACCATGACAACTTCAAGTTAAATTAATTGTATTCCTGTTTATAAAATACTTTGTATGTCAAGAGTTGTCGGTATTTATCCTTCCTCTCCCTCCACTCATTCTCTTCCCCCTTTCGCGCCTTTTCCATTTCCCTCCATGCCAACATGTTATTCTATTAGTATTAGTGAGGATCCTTATGCTTGTTTTAAAAATATAAGAAATAAAATATTAGCTCTAAGAAAATTATCTTTCTGTATATTTCACTAACTCTCCCCAACCTTCCCCACGCACGTCTTCCACGTCAACTGCTAAGGTTCTAGTGCGAGTGAAATATAAAGAAAAAACGTACTCACCCCTCGGTGTAACCCAATATCTGGTTTATTCCAGTAACCACCTGAAGTCTATTTATAGACTCACCTTCCACCGCGCGCGGTCCTGACGTGAATCCCTTTTATTTTTGTTGTCTTGTGTGTCTTGTCTTGGATCGGGGGTGGGGGGAGGGGGGGAAGTAAGGGATAAATTCCTCTGTGATCCCCTTTATCACTTCATTGTATCATTTCCGCCCCATCACATGTTTGTATCTCACACGAGGCTGGTTCCGTTACAAGACTCGTGTAGTCCGTGGCCACCGAACAGTTTTCTATCAATTTTGTTTTGTGTATGTGTGAATGTGTTTCAACGAACAAAACATAATGGTCATTTGATATAATATAATAGTGATTTCTGATTTCTTTGTGTCTGAGCTCTGGATGTTTCGTTAATGTAAGAGTTCATTAAGGTAGAGTTTCATGTTTCCAAATGTGGTAAGTGTCCGTAAAGTTGATTCCAGGTTTTAACACGTAAAATTGAGTCTCAGGTGTTAAAATCGATTTCTCAGGTGTGTACTCGTAAAATTGATTCTCAGGCTTATACGTAAAATTGATTCACATAAAATTATCAGGTGTATACGTAAGATTGATTCACGTAAAATTGATTCTCAGGTGTATACGTAAGATTGATTCACGTAAAATTGATTCTCAGGTGTATACGTAAGATTGATTCACGTAAAATTGATTCTCAGGTGTGTAAAGGTAAAATCGATGCTTGTGTGTGTAGGCTACACGAAACATTTTCACAAAATGTCCTTTGTGTTAGAATTTGTTAAATATGTTCGGTGTAATAGGGTGTCCTTACACTTGATTGTGTAATAGGGTACCCCTAACACTTCTCTATCTATTTAACAGTCCAATGTTTGTGATATATTTGTGATATTAAAAAAAATTCAATGTGATCATATGAGACTAGCGTAGCATTCCTAGCATGAAGTAATTCACACACACACACACAAAATAACTGAATACCATTATCTATTTAACAACCTAGAATACAACAGGAGAAAACCCCATTTGGTGTCTTACTATATCGTCCTTTTGAGAAACCCAGAATGGCTGGGATAGGCAATATTCAGTGGAGAAATCTGTGTTTAAATAATAGACAAGTTCAGGTTCTATTTTCTAGGATTGTCGGATTTCTCCGTAGCTATTCAGGCTTGGTTAGACCAAAGGGAGACTACTCTAGGCTTACAGGAGTATTTCCGTTGTGGATATTGCAGACGACTTGATTTTTCTTTTTTTTTTTTCTTCTTGTTAAATCCTTTTAACGTTTTAAAGAAAAATTATTGTTAGAAAGTGTGGTCTTCTAAATATGTTTCTTGGCGCGGATGTTCAACTTTGACCCCTTATCAAAATATAAATAGGTCAACCTGTTGTTTTTTTAACTAGGAAAGTAAAAATAGAAATGGCTGATTCTTTCAGACACAACGGACGATTGTGGAATATAAATTAGAGAGGGAATTACCAGAAAATTCTTGTTTACTTGTAGGGCTCTTAGATTAGGTATTGTAGTATTGTCAGTCTTGCTCATAGAAAAGTTCATTTATTATTTCGATTCGTTATTGAGCCTGTGTATAGTAAGCTTGTGTTAATGTGAGAGATTTTGTGTCCGAACCAGAGATCCCAAATCGTCTGTAATAGTTTTTATATATCTCGACATACATTATTGGATTAGATCTAATAATTAATGCTTTATTTTCTTATGTGTAGAGTTGACAGTTTTTTTTATGATCGTTTCAGTGAGAAGAACTATTGCATACAGTAAGCGGTACTTGAAGCATTTAATTTCATTTGATATGTTCTAGATCAGGGGTCGGCAACCTACGGAACGAATGCTAGAGACCTAGCACGCAGAATGATTTTCAATGGCACGCGGAAGAAACGAAAAATCAATTTGTCTTTTCTACAAGAAATTGATTGGTGGTGTAGGTTAACTTTTCTGTCTGTTGGCATGCTGAATGAATTACAAATCTCCCTTTGGCACAAATTCTACGGACAGCTTACAACGGATACATTCTGTAGCACTATTTAAAAAAAAACGTTTAGCTTCTGACGAATCTTTAAAAAAGGTTCTTTATATCTGCGTATTTGTTTTCATTTCTTGTTTATTGGTTATCTATACTATTTAGAGTTTGTCACTCAGCAATGTCAGTGGATTGTACTAAGTCTTTATTTTACTGATTTTTACAAAATTTGTGTATAATTTCTGTTCATTTATTTATTAGAGGCGAGTTTATCCATTTATTTAAATACATTACTTCCAGGATATTCAAATTTACTAGTCTTGTGTTGATTCAAAAAATCAGTTCGGTACATATCCTAGACAGCACCTGTCTCTATATAAACTTGACTGATAAATTGGCTGAAAGAAATCGTGTAGTCTCGAGGGATGAAGATTTAAAATATAAAAAAATTCCTTCCTTCCTTCCCGATTTTAAAAACAACAACTTGTGTTTATAATATTTTGGAAATGTGAGTTTACTGGGAGCTTCGTGAGGAACGTGGCTCGTTTCTGCAGTGAAATCTTATGTCAGTAATATGAAAATATGACTTGGATTTTATATTGTATTTAATCATCGTCATTGCTATGACGTTGTGTAACTACTTAGTTTTAGAGTTTATCACGGATTTTTGTTTTTGGAAATGACGTCATTACATAGGAAGATTTTTTTTTAACGCCGAGTACCAACCTTTTAGATTTGTTTTTATTAAATTTTATTAAATTGTGTTAAATTGTATTAAATTGTGTGTATTTTAACGGTTTTTTGTGTGTGTGTTTCCTTCAGTGAATAGTTAGAATTTAAATTCACATGGTTGTTTATTTAATGTACAAAATTTATAGCGAACTTGTACTAATTCTGAATTGAATTGAATTGTTGAATTTCCGGCTCATCAACATCGAAGGTTATATAGGGCCTTTTTGATAACGTTGTTGTCATTTTTCTCTTGTATCCATTTTATTGTTCTTATATCTTTAGATTTTGTTGTACAGTTGTATGTCTTTAATATAGTTTATTATATGTTTTGGTTTAATTTTGCTGAAAAGTTCATGAAGAGTTCTACAGTAATAGAATTTACGTCGAATGTCATCAAATGTGTTACATTCCAACAAAATGTGAGACACTGTTAAGTTGGCATTGCAGAAAGCACACATTGGGGCCATTTCTCGTTTTAAGATAAACGAATGTGTTAGTTTCGTATGTCCTGTATGTAGTCTGCAGAGAATAACTGCGTCCTTTCGAACAAGTTGGCCTGTATCATGCCAGGTTTTTGAATTTTCCAAATACTGCAGTTTATTGCATTCGGTTTGCAAGAAGTTATTCCATGTTTGTCTTTCATGTTTAATTATTAAAGGTTTCAAGTCTCGATATGGTATTGGGATAATACTCTCTGATAACAACAGGGCGGCCTTAGCCTCTCTGTCAGCTTTTTCATTTCCATCTATCCCTGCATGACCAGGAACCCAACAGAAAACGACACGTTTGCCTCTTTCATATTTTGATTGGTATTTTGTCAAAATGTCCAAGGCAGATATATTCCTGGTATTACAGTTTCCCATAGCAGTAAGACAAGATAACGAATCGGATAAAATAACAAAATTTTGGTTTTCTGATTCCTCTGCAATGTCTAATGCCAGGCATATTGCTAAAGCCTCTGCAGTATTTATTGAGATACTGGAATTATATTTTCTTTTTTTACTTGTATTTGAGGTAAGAGCAACCGAAGATGTCGCTGTATCATTTTTCGATCCGTCTGTGTATATTTGTACATAATTTGGGTATTTTTGTAGCACTTCTTGGAACATATCCATGCAAGGATCCTTTTTATTTCTATGGTTTAATTCTAAGTTTATAGGCGGGATTTCAAAAAGCCATGGTGGAGTTTTTGGTATATAATATCTTTTTATAAATCTAAATTCAATTTTAGTTTCGATCATTTCTTTTTCAATTCTAAGTCCAAAAGTTGGTATATATTTTGAGTTTTCAGTAAAGCTGTTTTTTTCTTGTGGGTGAAAAACACATAAATACGCTGGATTATTCGGTAAGGATTTTAGTTTTAGTGTATATTGTAATGATAGCTTGAGTCTTCTATTTTGTAGTGGTGATTCATTTGCTTCTATTTGCAAACTGGTACATGGAGTAGTTCTAAATGCTCCTAGACATAGACGTAGACATTGATTTTGTACAGGATCAAGCATTTTTAGATATGATGTTCTTGCTGATCCGTATACTAAACATCCATAATCTAATTTTGATCGAATGTGTGATCTATATATTTTCAGTAGACTTTTTTTCTCTCCTCCCCAATCTGTATTTGCTAAAGTTTTCAGTAGATTTGTGGATTTTTGACACTTGGATTTTAGTTCCTTTATATGTAGCAGGAAATTTAATTTACTATCAAATGTTACTCCGAGAAATTTGACGTTAGTAGTTACAGGAATCTGTTTTTTATAAAGGTATAGTTCAGGGTCGGGGTGTTTTTTGTGCATCTGACAGAAATGCACTACTTTTGTTTTTTGAGCGGAAAATTTAAATCCATTCTTTTCGGTCCATTCTTGAATTTTATTGATTTGAAGTTGTAGATGATTCTGTATTTCTATCATACAATTAGCTCTATAATAGATCACAAAGTCATCGACGTATAGAGAACATTTTGTATTCTGTAATAAGCATTCAGTGATATTGTTTATTTTTATATTAAATAGTGTAGGCGACAATACGCTTCCTTGAGGGACACCTTCTTCTTGAATAAATGTATCTGATAAATAATTTCCAATATTTACTTGGAATGTTCGGTTGCTTAGAAAGTTTGATATAAATTTGGGTAAATTTCCTCTTAAACCTAAGGAATATAGATCTTTTAAAATTCCATATTTCCATGTAGTGTCAAACGCCTTTTCTAAATCGAAAAAAACAGCTATCACATGTTCTTTCCTAACAAAAGCTTCTCTAATAAATGTTTCTAATCTAATGAGATGATCTGTTGTTGAATGATTTATTCTAAATCCACATTGAGTCTTTGATATTAAGTTATTACTTTCCAGAAAATATATTAAGCGTTTATTTACAATTTTTTCCATAATTTTACAGAAACAATTTGTGAGGGCTATTGGTCTGTAATTTATTGGATCTGTGTGATCTTTTTTCTCTTTAGGTATTGGAATGGTAATTGCTTTGCTCCATTCCATAGGAAATATATTTTGTTGCCAAAGATCATTAACAATTTTTAATAGAGTTTTCAGTGTTAACGTTGGTAGCTGTCTTATAATCTCATTATGAATTGTATCTGGGCCTGGTGCAGTATTTTTGGTTTCTTTAATACATTGCGTAAGCTCATTTATTGATATTGGGGAGTTGTAGTATTCAAATATATTTGTTTCAAAATTTATAGCTTCTTTTTCTAATTCTCTTTTTATTTTTTTAAAGGAGTCTGTATAATTTTCAGACGATGAATTTTTTGAAAAGGTCTTTCCAATTTCATTTGCAATATCTTGTGTAGTTTCTGCATAAGTGCCATCAGCCAGTTTGATTTGTTTAATTTGACTTTTTTTTGTATTTCCTTTAATTTTTCGAATCATTTTCCAAATATTAGTTATGGGTGTGTTTGAATTTATTTTGTTAATATAATTTTGCCATGCAAGCCGTTTCTGTTCTCTGATTACTTGTCGGGTTTTTGCTCGTTCAATTTTAAAGGCTTTCAAGTTTTCTGGAGATGGGTTGGTCTTGAAAATTCTAAGCTGTTTATTTCTAGTTTTAATACTATCTTTACAAATGTTTGTGAACCATGGTCTATTTTTTTTAATTTTATATGTTGTTTTAGGTATAGTCCGTTCACAAATTTGATATAATGATTTTAAAAATGTTGAATACTGTTCTTGAGCATTAGAATGTATATTTATTTGACAGAGTATTCTGTCGCATTCTAATTTGAATGTATTCCAATCTGCTCTTTTAAAGTTCCAAGTTAATGGTTGTTGAGTTGGTATTTTGGAGTTGGTAGTAAGCAGAATAGGCTGATGATCTGAACCATAATTATTTTCTAAAACACTCCAGGTAAAGTCCGTAAATAGAGTTGAATCTGCCATTGTTAAATCGAGATAAGATGGAGATAAATACGTAGAACTATAAAAAGTCGGAGTACCATCATTAAAAATGCATATATTTCTTTCCTCTAGTAATCTTTCAATTAATTTTCCTCTTTGGTTTGTATTATGACTTCCCCATATAGGGTTATGGGCATTAAAGTCTCCCATAAGTATAATTGGAGGTGGGAGTTGTTTAATTAGATCATCTAGTTGAGAATATAGTATTGTATGATCTGGTGGAATATAAATTGAGCATATGGTTAATGGTTTTGTTAATGTAAATCTTACTGCCACAGCTTGAATGCAGGTATTTATTTTGATCCTCCTATGTAAAATATTGGATGCTATAAATATGGAAGTACCTCCGCATGCAATTTTTTTTGAATGAATTTGGTGATAAGCGGTATAGCCACGCAATTCAAATGATTCTGTGTTTAATTTTATTTCCTGTAGACAAATTACTATAGGATTTGTCTCAGTTATAATAAGTTGTAGTTCTGGAATATTGTATTTTAGTCCTCTACAGTTCCATTGTAAAATATTCTTATATTCTGAATTCATATCCAAGAGTGTATATTTGTAATATTAATTTCTTTCTTTCCTTATTTTTTTTTATTTGGTTTTTGAAGGGTTTTTATTATAATATTACATTGAGCTTGATGTGGAGACTTGTTTGTTTTCCGATTACTGTTTTTTGAAATTGTGTCATTTTCTATTTCATTTTCTTCTATAATTTCCATGTCGTTCTCCCGTGTACTACTATCCGTTTCTTGTTGTGTCCTAGTTTCTGAATTTAAAGGTTGAGACATTGTTTCTTTTTGTATTTTTAAATCAGTTATTGAATCATCCTTTTCACATGCCTGTCCCAAAATGTCCATAGTTTTATTTCCTTTAGATTTTAAGTCCTTACCCTGATTTATTTCTTTCATGTTTTTTTTCATATAATTCTTATTTGATATGTTCTCTGGGTTAACTTTTCCTGGAAGCATTTCTTCTATATTTGATTGTGTTGAGTTTTCTTTAGTGCATATTATTTCATTTATTTCCCATTTTTTGAATGTTCCATCTTGGTCTTTGTAGTACAATTCTGGTAAAGTGGGTGTCTGGGTTTCAGCGTGTTTGACTTTCTTTATGTCTGTTTTAAGAGCTCCAGCATAATTCTTTTCACTTATTAAAGATTTTTGTGTTAGAATAAATTTCTTTGCATCTTGATAAGTTATATTTTTTTGAGCTTTTAATTTTTGTATATCCTTTTCTTCAATCCATCTTGGACACGTTTTTGAGAATGATAGATGTTTTCCTTCACAATTTACACATTTCATTTCTGCACTGCATGTTTCCAAGCTGTGTCCTTCATTTCCACAACGTGGACAGACAGCATTTCTTTTGCAGTGTTTTTTCAAGTGACCTAATTTTTGACAGTTAAAACATCTCATAGGGTTTGGTATGTAGTCTTCAATTTTGATGTTTAAGAAACCTGCTCTAATTTCCTTTGGAGGAGTTGGTTTATTAAAAGTTAAAATTATTTTGTTAGTTGCAATTTCTTTTTTATCTCTTTTTATTTTTATTCTATAAGCTGAGATAACTCCTTGATTTTTTAGTTCTTGTGTTAATTCATCTTCCGTACAGCATTCCAACTCTTTTGATTTTATAACTCCCTTTGAGCTGTTTAGGAAGGCATGGGCTTTTGTTTCTATGGCTATTCCTGCCATACTAGTTGTTCTTAATAAATTGGTTGAGTGCGCTTTTTTTTCGCATTCCACCAGAATCTGTCCAGATCGTAATTTCTTTACAGATTTAGGTGCTCCTGCCATCCCAGTTATGGCTTTTTCTATCACAAAGGGTGATAATTTAGTTAGTGGTTTTTCTGTTTCTTTAGATGAAATTGTAATAAATCTTGGCCATATTTCTGTATTTTCATAGTTGTTTGAATCTTCACCTCTTTTTCGTTTTGTCTCTCTGCCTTCCATGTTTTCAAGAGTTTGGGTTTGTATATACCCGCGGCTCCAGCCGCTTTTCAACGTTTTAGTAGCTAGTTTTAGTTTGTTTACTGTTTCGTTATATTTACAAAAAAAAATAATAATAATTAAAATCACAAAAAAATACTTCCTAATAAGTTTCAAACTTTAAATAAGTACGTATTTTCAATAAAAATCTCAAGGACGTAAACATTGAGGTCATAACATCACCGCCATCTTGGTGCGAATCCTACTAATTCTGGATTTGCTGACTGGGCATGTGCACATGTAGTGCATTGTCGTGCACATAGGAGAACAAGTGCACACTTAACGCTTATGTACTAGTGCAAAAGAACCGGCTCGTCCCTGGGAGCTCTGATGAATTCATTTCGTGTTCGGTCGGATTCCCGTCCTCCCTCGGGCCACTCGGCTAGTTGATGTATCAAGAATGAAAGGCTTCATACTGCACTGAACTCTACCCGCGCCTCCATTTCCATGGACTGACAACCCCCCAGCAGGATTATGAACCAACAACCGAGCTGCAAGCCGAGGGGCCAGACCATGGCTCCTCAACGCTGGACTAAACAGCAGTACAATATGCTGCAGGGGCGTCGTCGCCCGCAATCTCCGGAAGCGCCCAAGGCGGCGCCGCAATGCAAGTTTAAGTAAGCATCATTGTTTAAGGCTTTTTTGTGTGTGTGTGTTTCTGTTGTGTCATGTTACAACATTCATTTTACGTAAAGTTTACCCTTTTATATAACAACAACAAACTGCAATAACAATCTGTTACATTGCTCAGATAAACATAAAGACAGAAACACTTTTCTTATTTATCTCTTATACGAATACAAATGCATATAAGTACTCTTTCTTCCCGAGTGGCATCGGGGAATGGAATGGGTTGCCTGAACGAACCAGGAAAATCAGTAACTTAACATTATTTAAAAAACTCATAAAAATGCAAGACAAGACTCATACCACGGAATAATCTTCTTTATAGAAGGAGCACCTGTAATGTATAAGATAAGATAATACAAAAACAAGATGGCGCTCACATTTGTTCTATAACAAGCTAAGATCCTAAAGTGACACTACTGTCATCTGTTTTTAATTGTTGTTTGTGATGTTTGTTATGTTGTTAAATTGTGTCCTAACGGTGTGTCCACAGTAATATAAAGAAGAAGCTTTTATTACAATAAATTGATACTTATAATATCTCCTTATTAAGAGATAATATTTATGTTTTATATGGTTATTATGCTGCCCCCACCCACATTTAATTTGTTGTGCACATAAGCATTAATTCTCACACATACATTCATTCATATGATCTATCTATAGTATGACTGATAAAAATCGAATATCTTAGAATGAAAAGTGTTCATAAAGTTTAGCGTGTTCTGCCCACATCTGGCTGACAATTTGCGACAGTAATGTGACATTGACATGACACTCGGCAGCTGTGTGTATGTAAAATTCAAAGCTAGATATTATTTTATTATTTTACGATTTCTTTTACCAATTTTTACGTTTGTTATTCTGATCACTTTGCCTGCAACCTACCGCCGCCCGGAGCAGTGTTTTGTTGTGGATAGCACTTTTCTTTTTTATACTATAAAACTCGGCCACTATCTCGGGTATTGATTAGGTTGGAATATATATGCTCGTGTCGGGTTTGCCTGGTAGCAAAGTTTGCCATTTAATTTGTCATTTGTGTTTATTGTGACAAGTGGGTTTGTATGATTGTATCGTGGCTACATAGGTCGATATTTACAAAAGGGTTGTGTGTATGTGTGTTCTATTTTTAAATCACTGATTCTACTTCCACAAGGCCCAGGTTCTAAGTAAACGTTGACATTTGATCATTTCCACTTGTTCTGGCACTCGTGATGTTCAACTCATTCATCGAGCTCTGACGAGTACCCAAACTGACTTAAAGGCCTAATTGGCATTGTGCTGGCCACACAATCTCATATGAAATCAAATATATTCACATAACTTTTTTTTCAAGTGACACTACAGACCTATTTACACAATTATTGTGTTTTTTTATGGAGTCTAATTAGGTTCCTTTCACTATCACTGGGTTCACTTAGTCAGTCAGGACGAACAACGATGGACTTTGTACATCAAACTGACAAATTTAGTCAGACTTGTATACCAAATAGCCTTAACATCACAGGCTTCCGTACACATAGATTTAAAAAAAAAAAGTCTCGACCCGTTTCATAAAGTGATAGTCAGTGATACACTCAAATTAATCGGGAAAGATTTAAAGTTTAAAGTTTACATCCTTGACCCCTCCTCGTTTTTTTTTTTGTTCATCCACTGCGTATTTAACTGCGCACAGAAAGTAGGCCTATCTGGTCAACAACAACAACAAAAAAAAAGAATAATTTGTTAAATGCTTTTTAAAAGAAAAACTAAGACATGAACAAAACTCGTTTATGAATGGGCAGCTTTGTTAAAACGAGCTTGAGAGCGAGGAGTGTAACCAGACCGAGTGCTGTCCCTGCTCAGACAAACAAAGAAGAAGCTGCAGTCAGGGGCTGGGTTTAAAGACCCCCACACCATCCCCCCACACCGCTCCCCGCGCTGTCCGAAGTCTTATAAGATAAATATCTACACTTGGAGATAGCATCACACTGTCTGGCAGCTTAATGATGACGTGAGCTGACGTTGTCCTGGCCACCTTAGGATGTAAAGAGGGAATGGAGGCTGTATCGAGGGCGAATATTCCTTGAGAGAGAGAAAGAGAGACAGAGAGAAAGAGAAAAACGGAAAGTTTAAAGTTTATATTTTTAATGGATGAGGCACGTGCGGATTTCAAGATGAGATATTAGAAGAGCCATAAATGAGCCAAGAAAGATAATTCAGGGAGAAAATGCATGAAATTATCTTACAGTTATCTTCCTTTGTGTGTCAAGGTCATGCCCTTTATTTGTTATAATGAAGGATGGGTTTAAAAAGCCGGAAGCAGATGGGGATAGGAAGAAAAAAAAAAGGTAAATTGTCTGTCCTCGGGTCTGTCCTCGGGTCTGATTAGAAATGGCGTGAGTGAAACAAAACAGCCCCGTGTTCTAATGTCATGCGATGATACAGGCGGCTGGTCTATGGCATTTCTTTCCGGTGGTTTTTGCAGATTCTTGACATTCCTGCTTGTGACATTTTGAGGTTGTCCGCCCTCTCGATATAGATTTTAGTCTCAACTTGATGATTGATACTTTGATTGAGTTGACAGACACAATCAGGTGAAAAAAAGGTATTACTTGAAGTCTTTGTGTTCAAGTTAAGAAGAAGCAAATCTACTAAAGAATCGGTTGAATATTTTCAGTATATTGTTTGTTGGCTACTATTGTTTTTCTTTAGAAAGTCTTCTGTTACCTCGATAAAGTCTAGACCATGGGTCGGCAACCTATGGCGCGTCTGCCAGCGCGTGCCAGACTTGGCACGCAAAGGCTTTTTAATTGTCACGCAGAAGACTCCTAAAAAGGTAATTCAAGTCTCTTCGACAAAATAATTAGATGCTCTAGCAGAATGACTTCTTGGCTGTTGGCACTCTGAATGAGTTAGAAATCCTACTTTGGCACACTATTATCAAAAGGTTGCCGATCCCTGGTCTAGACTATGGAGATACTTTCTAACCCACTGTCAGGGCGTTAATTGAATGTCTTAAATGTAAAAAAAAATCAAATTATTTGTCTCTTGTCTTAACTTAATGTTCGTAAAGTCCGAGAATGGCGCGATATAAAGTATAGACGTCAGATACCGAGAATGTAATCGACTCTGATGACTCAAGACATTCCTTGTCTGACTCAGTGTAGGTCTTTCGTTGTCCGTTTTTTTAGCCCGCCCTTTTTGTCAGCCCCCCCCCCCCCTGTTCCCCCTGTCTGATCGCTGGGTGACCTAATAGAGTTGTCTCCCAGACCAGATGACCGAGTGAAGATTTGACTGCGTAGATTACGGTAGACTTTTGGGTCATTAGTCTGACAGTGGGTCACTTTTTTTTTTATCCAGTATCAAGACTTCACCGGCACTCGATGTCTTTCGATACTTAGAATAAGTTTATGCAAGGAATCGTCTATAGAATTATTTGCATTTTCAAATGATTATTTTTATATAAATTCGTTGACAAGCAGAACCATAGCGTGGCAAAACGTTGTCTATGGATAAAATCCGAGAGAAGTTAGACGACTCACTAACTTGGCAGAGAGTAAAGAATGTAGAAACAGATATGGCTCTGAGCAGGAAGTGGTAATGCATCAAGGCCAAGGCCTTTCGTTTTTTTCATATCCATAACAAAGTGTTGACATAATCCGAGTTAATTCACAACCTTTGAACTTTATCGACATGGTTGTTTTTTTTCTTTGAGTCTTCACATTTCGAGCCCTCCAGATTTCATCTCCAGCCAAAATCCAACGGTTTTATTATCAAGTTTCATTTTGGCGCCATATATTTAAAACTGACCGGAAACATGAAGAACTTTGGGGAAATGAAAGAGAGCTTATTACAAAATTTGTCTGTTTGGGGCGCGAGATCTAAAGAAAATTAAAAAGAGAGAAGAGAGAAAGCAGATGAAATGTGGCACGTTCTGTTGAGAAAGAAATGTGTGGAGAAGAAGAAAAAAGAACAACAACTCTGGTGTACGGTGTGGCAGACGTGAGTTTATCACACTTGACCTTGCATGCTTGACGCATACCTTGCTGTTTCCGCTATCTATGTAAAGCAACAGAGGAAACTGGCATTAAAAGACGTAATCTCATCCGTTGGCTTTTTCTGGCTTTGTGCCTTTGCATAAATTATCTTCTTGTTGTTGTTGTATTTTTTGTGGATGTTATATTGTTTGTTTTTGTTTTATTTTATTTATATCTTGGTGATATATTTTTCCACATCCATAAAAAAAAATCCACAACTTGGTGTTTTTAAGCGGAATATTAATTCCTCCTGATTGTGTAGCTATCCTGTAAACAGACACCTTTCGATAAAAAAAACAAACAAAATATTTATCTTGGCCGTCTTCACGTATTTTAATGTCTAGAGGAGTGTAAATAAGACTCTGGCAATGTACAACATTACATTATGGGGGGGGGGGGGGGGGGGGGGGGGGAGCACTGCCCTTGGGAACATTAAAAATGGAATTTTGAATTGCATTGATTAAAAATGGAGGTTTTAATGTATTAGCCACGTGGCTGTAGGCAATGTTTTTAATTAGGAGACTGGACTCTCGGCATTCCGAAGGTTCGAATCCTGGTGAAGGCTAGGATTTGTTCCCGCGACTGGAGTGTGTCCCTGAGTCTATGATGGGTAGTCTAACTGACATTAGGAAAGTAAAGTCGGATGGACATTGTGCTGGCCACACATCCCCTAGTATGCCGTGACAACAGAAACTGGCGAACGCTGCTTCGCCGACCCTTTGATCAATTTTGTCCGACGGGTAGACCTACTTTACTGCCACTGATTCCTTTACTATCAGACCGGGGGTAAACTCATTAAAGTATGCCAGGTCTGATAAAGAATCTTGACGGGGATACGGATCCCGACATAGAGCCGCACAATAGACGGTCATGTAGCGGTAGAGTACTTGTTCGAATAGCGTTCGAAGACATAAAACTTAAAACCACACAACAGTCAGCTCGACCAAAAGACAAACCTGATGTTATTTATAGCTGAAGCCTTGCCTCGAGTTCTTCCGTAGCCCTTGTTGTTTTGACTGGCAGCGCGAGTTATTCGCTTTGATTTATGGTTTGTGATTGTATGCCACCGCGACCTTGATGAACTTGGGGAGTTGGGGGGGGGGGGGGGGTTGTATTTTACCTTTTACCAGCTAGGACGCCGAATGCTGTTGTCAACCCACCCACCCCCGGTTATCTGCACCATGTTTGTTTAAGTGACCAAAAATCAATTTTAGAAACTGTTTTTCTTTCATGGTGCCACTTTGGTTGTTTTTTTTTTTATATATTTGTTTTCTTCCTTTTCATGAAAACAACTTACTTTTTGTAATAATTCAGTAAGAAAAAAAAATACCTAATGGGTTTCTTATACTTTAAATCTAGATCTATATTCACACAAGGCTTTTGTTCAATCAAAGACAATAATAAGTTGGACCGCTTTCTTTGATATTTCTGCGATTTGATGACTTGAAATATTATTTGTCTGAATTCCCGATCGCACCCGGTCCTCTAGACTTCCGGTTGAGTAATTCGCTACGGTCTTCTCAATGGAAAATTAAGATAAAAATCGAAAGTTGCACACAGTGGAAAACTTTAGGTACGTTTCGGAGTCATTTAGGACAACGATATTGGCTGCGCACGGGAAAAACAACATTTATGTTCTAAAAATAGAGCACGCGGTCCATCTTATTATAGTCTTTGGTTCAATGAACAAGTCTAGGAGCACAAACAAACTCACTATAGGCTACATATGCAAAAAAGCTATGTTTATCCAAGATATTATTCATTTGCCTGGAACTAATTTCCCAATTTGGCTGTTCACACTGTGACCAAGTTTATTGAAATATCCGCTACGAATTTAAAAATATTATTTTCCTGTTTATAATTCCAGTAAAAGCGCAGAATGTAATTTTACAAGGAAAATTAAAACGTAACAACACTTGTAAGATTTTAATAGTTGATTAAAAAAACACACGTGGTTTTACATCTATGGCGGACATCTTGTTTTTATATGTAAACACGGATATTTCCGGTCTCTTGTTTTTCAAAACGAGATCGCGCAATCTGCATGTTTAAAAATTTAATCTCTGTGATCTGCTCGAATTATTTTTTTTTGGGTGGGAACAAATAATAATCGCGCCTCGCTATCACCGGAACAATTTACAAATAATAATCGCGCTTCGCTATCACCCGTAGACCGAGATGGAAACAAACATCAGCTGTGAGGATTTGCTAGCGGAAACAGGATTGGTTCTATGGTTTTCCAAGAAACATGTTTCAGAAATCTGCCGCTTGTGCTGAGGCACGTGACTGGGAAACAAATTAAACAACCCAATCGAAACTTAGTTCTCAAAAAACTTCTCGTAAAACTAACCAATCCGAAATAAGTTTTAAAAAAAAGATTGTGAACCCATTGAACGAAAACGTTATTTACTTCTAAAAAAAAAATTTTTTTTTAAAAAAAAGACTATCGACAGTTTTAGATGAATGTGTTAACTTGTTAGGAGGAAGTTTATACGTATAGCTGTATTTCTTATCACGTGGTCGTGTTTGGTCGTGAGTGAGAATCCCTGACAGAAAAGCTTGAAATGTAAACTCAAATTTTATAACACATCCATTCATAGTAAATTTATGGTTTAGAGTTTCTAGCTACAGTGTACGGTGCGGGAGATAAGCCGGTCAGCGAGGGTGTGTACTGGAGTCCTGGTACTAATATGATCGAACCTTTAAAATCACAGTCCCTTGAAGAGCTTAGTCTGCAATATTTATGATCTAGTTACTTTCTGGAAAGTCAGATACGGAGAACTTGTTATAGTTTCGCGTTTCCTCTGGAGATACTTCCGTTATGGACAAAAGAGAACATATCGTCTTTTGGTGCCCTTATGTAAGCACAGAGAAACTGATTGCTTTGGTGTAGTCCTACAGTTATTTGTAAACAGTGGAAATGTCGGTATGTTTTTTTAGTTACATGCATGTATTCTAAGAATACATCTCTTACAGTTACATTTATTAGACGCATGCTTCATACCGATATACAGTATGGTGTTAAAATAACAGAACTCACCCTCGCTAGCTGTACCGGTTCGTTATTTAAATCATGTACACCAAGTCAGATTTTTTAATTACTTTTTTTTACGTTTATATCTTTGTTTGTAACCGGCATAGAGACGGGACTTGTTTGACTCGTTTTGGCCTCGTGTCGTTGACGTGCTTGTTTACAATAATAAAAAAATATTAGTGTTCTTTACGGAAATAGGTAACGATTCTAAAGTTCTTATTGTCGCAGTCTTTTTAACCTCATTCTTTAACTGTGCACGCTGTACGTTTGATCACATTTGTATATACATGGAGACCACTCCCCTTTTCATGTCCTTTTCCTCTTCATCTGACTTCCATGTCATTCTTTTTTATGAACATATCTTTGGGGCAAACAGAGAGGAGATAGAGAGAGAGAGAAGGAGGATGACAAAGAGTGGACCTGGCGACCAAGGGCTCGAACAATTGATTGCCGGTTGTAGCCTCTCTAAAATGTCATAATACGCAACGCTTTTTGGTGAGCGGCCAGCGCGCGCGGGTTTTATTTCCGGTCCCACCCTCAATTGTTTAGACGGCACACACATTCCTGAGTAGCATCATTTTCTCTCTCTCTCTCTCTGCTCGGTGACCCTATTTTGTGTGACTGTTTTTTAATTAGTTATGGCCCCTTGAATTCCCATACGTGTTACCTCCCCCTGAATTCTAAAATTATCCCCCTTGAGTCAGACACCCGAGCAGTGAATAGTGGACACAGTGGTTACTGGTGGCTGCTGTAGCCGACACTCAACCTGTTTCATATTCACCGTGTTGCTGTCACGAAGCTGTTGCTGGTTCTGTTGCTGTTTGTTGTTGTTTTGAACGCGACTCTTCCGGAGACACCCGTCTAACCGCCACTGTGACCATTGTATTTAGGACAATGCTTTGAGATCTGGTGGTGTAAACATGTTGTGGCATCCTATTCGTGAAGGATCTTATACTGTAGACAACTCAAGTTAACCCGTAAGTTTTTATCCACTGATAGGTAGGGTGGTCAATATAGTTATATAGTGTATACCTAGTGGTCTATATAGTTATATAGTGTATGCCTAGTGGTCTATATAGTTATATAGTGTATGCCTAGTGGTCAATATAGTTATATAGTGTATGCCTAGTGGTCTATATAGTTATATAGTGTATGCCTAGTGGTCTCTATAGTTATATAGTGTATGCCTAGTGGTCTATATAGTTATATAGTGTATGCCTAGTGGTCTATATAGTTATATAGTGTATGCCTAGTGGTCTATAGAGTTATATAGTGTATGTCTTGTTGTCTATATAGTTATATAGTGTATGCCTAGTGGTCTATATAGTTATATAGTGTATGCCTAGTGGTCTATATAGTTATATAGTGTATGCCTAGTGGTCTATATAGTTATATAGTGTTATATAGTTACAGTTATTTCATTGTACAAACATTGGCCAATTTAAAAACAAACACATCTGTATTCAATGAAACCAACATTGTAGTTTCCGCATCAAATTCCTTGGCCTGATATATAAATCGATAGTTCAGTGTGTCGCCCCCCGTGGTATGTTTTGTTTCATGTATTCAACTGGACTAGTTCGTTCCCCTTGTTTTCACCACAAGCTTCATTTATTGCCTCTCTCGAGTACTTGGCACGCGAGAATCCGAGCCTGAAGTCGAGTGCCACATGAATGAGAGAATACACGTGCTTGGTATCGGTGTCTAATGTTTTGTTCCCTTAAGGTGCATTGTGGCATACGTAACGTGAGCATTCCTATATGTATCATAGACTTAAGATATTTGGTATGTCTAGATTAAACTTACAAACCGAGCACATTCGTATCGTAAAAATATTTTTTTTTACATCTTCATAAATCTTAGTTTCCTTTCCCCACCCATTATCTTGTTCTATTAGTTGAAATAAATCTATATTCCAGTCATGCTTTTAAGTCAGAATAAGATAAACTTACTCAATGGAAACGTTGCCAAGAAACAACGATCCTGCTATTCCCCTGACCAACACACTCGGTGTGTTGTAAATTGACGATCGCAGATCCACTATTCCTAAAGATTTCGCTTCTATTTAATTATATTTCTTTATTTTAAGCTTCTCTTTTTGTGTGTAACAAAATTCACTTTTGCCAGACTATTGAAACCTTGTTTCATGAAATATATATATATTTTTTAAAGTTATAGTTTTTAAATGTCTAGACCTCCGAGTATGGCTCTCATACCGAAAAAGTTAATTTTGTTTTTTTTACTACCGGTACTAGACTACCTATGGGCGTTTTATGACTTTCTTTTCAGGCCCATTTCTTTATATTCATTCATAGTTTATATTCGTATCACAGATAACACGTTTAACACTTGGTGAGCGCCTCTATTCCTGTCTACTTCTTCAAAGTATTTATAAATAGTATGAAATAAATGTATGATTTTCCTGCCTGGTTGACGTACTTGTTATCTTCCTTCGCCGATCGTCTGAACATACTGTATATGCAGGCATGTGGTTTTTTTTTTCAGGTTGTAAACTATATCTATATATATTTATGGGTGGCCCAATGAAATGTAAATAATAGAGGCCGACCGAAATTTGGTTTCGGCGCCGAAAGTAGGCAAATGTCCTCTTTCTGTGTGGATTCGGTTTTGCCCGAAAGCACAAAATTGCTTTCGGTCGGAATCTACTAGTCTATATATTTCGCGACACGTGAGGCTTCACTAAACGCTATATAAATAGTTAAATAGTAAGTCTGTGTCCGTGTGTATGATCAATTTGAATTTGTTCTAAGGAATTCTTTCTGTGTCTGTTGGTGATTGAAAAGTAACATTTTGATTGGTTACTTTGTATTTACTGCCTCTCGGGGGCAAGTCTGACATCTTTATCCACAAGGATAGATTGTTATCTGGAATGGACAAAAAAAAATGACTGGTATATTTCAGGAAAGAAGAAAAAACACACTAGCTTATCGGCCCTGCCTGTTGTACGGCCTTGTAGTTGAACAGGTGGGCGTGTTCTATCTTAGTCACTGCTACAGTTTATCTACCGCTGTCAACCTTTTTCTTCTTAATGAAATTGACTTACGTTAGAACGTAGCCTTTGATAAACTTATATAGTATATAACGATATACATACTTTATATATAGGGTTACATATATGCAAAGAGAGAGGGAGAGAGATAGAGAGAGAGAGAGACAGTCTGTCTTTTTGAGAGTTTTACACATTTATTTAGGTTTAGAAAAAAAAACATCTACCTGATTTTTTTTACATAATATCCAAAAGCAATTTTAATACGTTATAACTTTTGTGAGCTATTTTGAGTGGGGGTGTGTGATTGTGGGAGGGTGTGTTTGAGAAGGGGGGGGGGAGAGACAAGAATAGTTGTGTTATTGTATGAGTGAATTTGACTGAGTTGTGTGTGAATTTGACTGAGTTGTGTGTGAATGTTATGTGTGAATGGGAATAAAGGAGAACAGGGTACACCAGGGGTGTAAGTGAAAAGAAGAGGGGGCATTATGGGATAGGTAGAGAAACAATAAAAGTGTTCAACATTTATATTGTCTCTGGTGTTGTTGATACAAGTGGTAGGAGTAACAATAACCGATGACCTTCATGTTATCAATATAGCTGTCTGACTCTAGGCCACCGCGCATGAAGTCATGGAGTATTTTATCCCGTGATATGTATTTGTACTGGCACGAAGACACCTTATTTTATGATGGCGAGCAACCTTGTTGAACGCAATCCAATTTAGTGCAACCACCCCAGTCAACATTTTCATCATATTGTTTACATACGTAATGTTTACTTTGTCACCATACCCGCATAATTTAAAGGAAACATTCCAATAAATAACACAACACTTTTCCCAACCAACCGATTAGTTCAGTATGTGTGTGTTTGTGTGTGTGTGTTAGTGTGTGTGTGTGTGTGTTTGTGTGTGTGTGGTTATTTAACGCCCAACGGTTCAAAAACGTTTTCTACGAGGTGAAACAATTTTCTCCAGCCTTTACAGCAATATGGCAATCACATTAGGCTAGTTTTAAGTTGTTTTGGGTTGTTGTTGTGTTTTTTTTCACGAGATAATCTCAGCAGAAACTTTGAGCCAAAATCAACCTGCAGACTAGTGAAACAAATTATGTGAACCTTCACCTCTGTGTCGGTGAAACTTCACCCCTGTGTCGGTGAAACTTCACCTCTGTGTCTGTTTTACGACGCCCTGTAGCAGAAATAGAGAAAATGTTGTTGTTGTTTTTTTCAACTAATATTTACGACTATCAATTTGTTCATGTTTGAAGTGTGTGGCTTTTTTTTTTTTTGGTTATCTTTGAACTTTCCACTTTATGAGAAGAAGGAGAAAAATAAAAGTAATATTTATATGCAAGATAAATATAGATCTAGTTTTAGATTGTATATATAAGCTTATATATAGGAACATAGCCTTAGTTTTGGATCGTATATCGGAACACAGGCTTAGTTTAAGATCGTATGTCGGAACACAGGCCTAGTTTTAGATCGTGTATCGGAACATAGACTTCGTTTTAGATCGTATATCGGAAATAGACTTCGTTTTAGATCGTATATTAAATCTATGCTGTGCATTCTATAACAAAAAAAAAGGATAAAGTTAGTTGGTTAGTTATTTGTACCATTTACTATACAGTGAGTTCGCTAAGGTCTGAGGCTGTTTTTATAATCATATGTTGTATGGTTTGCTTTTGAAGCCTATGTAAATGTATAGTAAGGCATAAACTTTCATAAAGCTATAACTGTTGGCGCTCTACTGCACCCACACTCTCATTCTCTCGATCTCACACTCTTTCCATCCTTTTGTTTTCTTTCTGTTTCCCCTTTCACATGGTCTCTCTTTCTATCTACATTTCTCTCTCTATCTAAATGAATACATAAAATTATATTTTTTTTATATTATATTTACATGTCCCAGAGAATAGCTTCCTGTTTACAATCTATTCTTAGCACTTGCATCACCATATACGGTGTCTTTTAACTTTGGGAGTCATTATGACACGCCAACCCGCCGTCTTCTGTTCTAAGAGTTGGTTAGTCATCGCCCCACAGAAGACAGACACCGGACATTTTTGGGGGATTTGTGTTGAGAAGGGTGGGGAACAAGACTGGGGGAAGGGGAACAGATATTAGAGCGTGTGTCAGGAGGGGGGGGGAGGGTCTGTTGCTGCCTCCGTGGTGATCTATTTTTAGAGCTTATATGTTCTTTTTTTTTTTCGTTTGCATCCAATAACGCTGCCTAAAATTACTTCTACAGCTGCTTAAATGTTTCCGCTGTATACAACGTTAGATTTAAATTTTTCATTGAGAAAATCATAGCGATTAAATAAAACGGAAGTGTACAGTGCAAAAGGGAATCGGGAATTCCGAAAAGAAGTCATTCGAGTCATCAAATAGCAGAAATATTAAAGCAAGTGGTCCATCTTAATAGAGTCTTTGCTTTCTCCTCTTAGTATCAGGGTATCAAACACACAAAAAAAATACTTTAGTTTTATAGGCACGCTCCAAGTGCCAGAAAATTCCAAAGTTTAGATATTGCCCATTTGCTACTGTGCATTCAGTTGACTTACGATGCACTTAGGTTGATGTATGTGCACTTATTTATAATTATCAATGCACTCAGCTGATACCTTTTGCACGGAGCCGATATTGTTTATTTAATACACACATTGTGAGCTCAGTTCGTATGTCTGCGTATTATAACATCAATGTTACAGAAATATAACTCTTGTGTCGCGTGAATCAGCACCACGCGCTCGGTTCCATCCTTATCACCCTTCCCCATCCCAGCCTCCTCGTTTCGCCGGAAATTAAAAGAAATAAGTTTGAACTTGATTCTGATCGGAAAGAGAGAGGGGAGGGGATTAGACAGGAAAGGGAGGGGGGGGGGGGGGGTAATTAGACGCTACTTGGCCGGTTTGGCAGTGAAAAATGGCTGATTCTGTGCGTGCCCCCTCCCGCTCCTTGATCTCCCGCGTCGTAACCATAGGACGCCCCAAACAATAGAGAACCATGACAGAAGTTGCGAATCACGTGGTATGGCGTTATGATGCCTCTTATTCTTTTAGCAAAGTGAAAAATGTGTATCTTTTTGAAAGAAGAAGAGAGACGAACACGGAGAGGGAGACGAGAGAGAATGATGGAAAGACAGTTAGACACAAAAGAGAGAGAAAGAGAGAGAAAATCCCGGTTTCCCAAACATTTTTATATCTTAAGGATAAACAGATCAATAGTTTTGTCCACAAAATAAACTTGTTTACTTCTGAATCTGAATGAGTCAGCCGACATTTTGGAAATCCGTTTGTCGTCACGCACCAAAAAATACAAACAACATCACAACTTTATTGTTCTTAAGTTGTTGTGGTTTAAATCTAAAATGATCTCATCTCTGATCTACATAATATGTTCCAGGTTTAACATTGACTACCAATAAATGGTGTGATATGTGCAGTATCCACTAACCATCGTAGGATTATATCATTTTCGTATTGTCGACCCATGACCCTCTTTCTATCTATCTATCTGTCTATCTATCTATCTATCTATCTATCTATCTATCTCTCTATCTCTCTATCTATCTATCTATCTAAAAAGCTTGTATAATATTCAACAGTTTATCTTTACCGTGAATGCAGCTAATGCAGTACGTGTATTGACAATACTTAGTACATGTATCTTGAGTTTTATGTACATTCCAATCCCATCTCCCCCCTATATCGTCTTCCTGCCTCCAACTGATTACAACATCAAAGGACATGCACATACATCACACAGTCTTAAAAGCAAAGTACGGGTTGTAGGTTCTCATGACGTCACAACGAGCTGGTCACGTGAACTGCTTTCATTCACATAATGTAAGTAGATTGCACCCGTGCGGGCGGGGGGAAGATGGAAAAGAGTTGTTAGCATTCACGAGCTAGTGGTCGAGTGCAAATAGAGGTGAGTCGATCTTCCAATGAATGCTTTATAGAAGGCCTGTAGGAATTCGTAAATATGTTTAAAGCTAGTATTTAACCAAAGCCCGGATAAACATCAATTTGACCTTCTAGATTGGGATACTAATTTAATAAAAAAAAAATAGCTTTTAATTTATCCATGCTGGTGGCTCGATTCTTACCCCCGCCCAAACCCGAATCAATTTGATACACTTTTGGTGAGGCACAATAATTAACTGGAGACGTTTCACTTAAAAACTCTGTCTCAGACTGATGTCATTAGAAAATTACATCTTAGATTAGACTGTAAGACAACTTCTTCAGAAACAACGACTTAGAGTTTAGAGCAAGGTGAAAAGTTTGGGAATTTTTAAATGACTTTAGAGTGCTGGATTGCTAACCCTGTGTTCCAACATACAACATTGATGCATCGACTTGATTGACAGACTCGTTAATTTCCTCTTTCATTTTCTTACACTCATAATTAGCTCTCGTCGGCCGAGCCTTCTTCTTTTAGTGTACTCAAGGGTCGTTATGTACGTCTCACAGATGGGGCGTGTGAGTGCCTAGGCGTGTGAGTATCTATGTGTGTGTGAGTGTCTTAGCGTGCGTGTGAGTGAGTGGCTGTGTGAATGTGTGGGCGTGCTACGAAACTTCGGAGTGGCCCCTGAGTACAAAGTACACCCCCATTCGGCTTCTCCATACTTCATCCTCTATAGTTTTTTAGGTATTTGATCAGTTCCAACAGTTCATTTCTCGTGTCACCTGCGCATGCCTGTCTACGTGCACAACTACACCTGCTGTGTGTCAAGTCACACACTGTGTAATAGATGTCTGTGGGTTAGTTATTTCCACCTCAATGACTTCGTTTTGTCATTTCAAGTGAATTCTTCAGGTAAGTTAAGTTACACGACGGGCTACAGGCCATTATCCTCCTACCTGGCGTATGACCTCAGGCTGTACCATAGTACTCAAATGGTGGCTACTTAATTAGGTCTTAGTCTTAATACCAGACACCCCTTCCTCCTCCTTTATTTCCGTCTCCCGTTCTCTCTTTTCTATTAACGTTAAAGCTAACGTCAGTTTCGCGTTGAAAGGGGGGGGGGGTAGCTCACGTCACGAAATTCACATAAACAATGGATGAGGTTGGGGAGGAGGGTTCGTACTCTTGTGAGGTAGGAGTGGAGGGGAGACTTAAATTTAACACGGTTCATTACTCACCGACTCTATCTTTAGCAATAATGTTTCATTGAGGGGGAGGGGTTTAAGTGGCGTGGGCGGGGGTGACTGATACAATTGAAACTTTTATTGTCATGGAGTGGTCAAGGCTTTGTGTTCGTAAGTCGTCGCCATCGTTAAATGGTCATGTTGTAGCCCGAGTGTTTAGTTCAATGGATATATAGCAATTTATTAGAGGTTTGTGAAATATTATAGCGTTTTCTTTATGTACTATTACTTATAGATATGGGCTACCACTTAGTTTGTATATAATCCCACTTTGCCTATAGATAGACTGTAATATAAGAAAGCAATACACTGTGGACACTTGACAGATAATGGCATTTTTTCATTCACGTTCTTTGTGTTCACATAATGCTTCAATTTTGGAAGCAGTCATCTCGAAGTTTTCGCCCCTTACTCAGACAAATTGTATGGCAAATTTGTATTCTTTAATTCTTATCCACGTGACGAAACATGATTCCATCTTCAACCAAAGTTTTTTTTTAAATATAGTGCCTGTATTCTCTACCGGATAGCTTCATCTAACTGCGTTCAACCAAGCCTAGAACATCCAATCTATCGAGGTTCATAACTGGCGTTCAACCAAACTTAGAACATCCAATCTATCGAGGTTCATAACTGGCGTTCAACCAAACTTAGAACATCCAATCTATCGAGGTTCATAACTGGCGTTCAACCTAACAAGAACATCCAATCTATCGAGGTTCATAACTGGCAAGAATAACACCAATAGTCAAATCACTAAACCTAGAAACATTTAAGGACAGAAGGGCAAAGAGTAAAGTAGTAATAATACATAAGGCATTAAACTCTAATTTAGAAATAAACGCTATGACAGCCTGTTGCAATGCTCAGATAAACATAAAGACAAAAACACTTTCCTTATCCGTTATGCGAGAACAAATGCATACAAGTATACCCTTTCTTCGCGAGTGGCGTGCGGGCGTGGAATGGGTTGCCCGAACAGCATTTAAAACTTCGATCAAAACGCAAGACTAGACACGGACCACGGATAAGCGTAGGACGCAATAATTTTCTTTATAAAAGGAGCGTCTGTAATGTGAAAGAAGAAGAAGAATGAGGTCAGATCGCTACAATTAATTTTTATATGTCGGTGCATTTTAATAAAGGATACCGTTATGACTTCTGCCAGTCATTTTATCAGACTGGCCTGAACAGTAGCACAGTAATTCAACAGTTTTATCAAAGCTACTTCAAACACATTTCCCGCTTACAAGAGGTGACATCAAGTAGCAAACTGGCCCGAGGTCGCCTTGACACGACTTGTATCTCAATTTCGGACGTTAATCAACTGATGATAACGGGAATGTGGGCCGCTGGGAGTTTTTTTTTTTTTTTTTTTTTTTTTTTTAAATTTTATATCACGTATGACCCCAGTGTCAACATGCATGTGTGTGTCAGCATGTCCACCGCCACATTCAAGCCTACCCTCGGGGATAATTCAGCCCTCGGCCACCGACTCCAAATTTAGCGGTTTGTTTCTTGTATTATATTTTTGAGAGTTGGATGCGGCTTTGTACTTGCAAAAGTCGAGATTCGTTTGGTTACAATAAAATTGATCAATTGATCACGTGACCCGGTGCGACATAGAGCATATTTTATGACCCTGAAATTATTTCTATGATAAATTGTTAACGATTTCTGCTTCTTGTTTCCACCTCTATCTCTCTCTCACTCCCTCTTTATCCCCTGCTCTCACTCCATCTTTCTCTTTGCCTCTTTCCCTCTTTGCCTCTTTCCCTCTCTTTTCTTCTCTCTCATTGTCTCCATCTCTCCCTCTTTCTCCTTCTTCATCCTTCTCCCTTTCCTCCTTTTGAAATATTAATGTACGTTTCATCTGTATGTGTCTATGTAGTTGCCGGTTTTTTTTAAACCACGTACAAACTCCCAGTGTGCCGCAATGGTCAGGGTAAACATTTAAGTCGCTGACCATTATTTTCCAAAATAAACTTTTGTTAAAGATATATAGTTGATAGTCTTGGAAACACAAAAAAAAAAAAAGAAAAGAATAACATTTTAATGCACACAAATATTCGATGTTATTGGTAACGTTACATAGTATGCATAACATACATACATAGAAATCATAGTAAAAATTATATTCTCGAGTTAAATGGCATATATTATACAATATTTGAACGATATATACATCACAGTATATACGCTATTAAGGTATATAAAAATGTATTTTAAAAATTCAACGATATAAATAACATATTTTACACAATTTTAAACAACATAGTCTACTTAACATATTTTATAAAATATTCAACAATATATAAATAACATATTTTAAACAATATTCAACAATATATAAAAAACACATTTTAAGCAATATTCAACAATATAAAAATATCATTTTCACACAATATTAAAAAATATGAATATGATATTTTACATGTTCAAATAACATATGTTTCACAGATAAACAATATTTAAAAAAAAGGCACACTGACAGGAAATCGTTAATGGTTTTTTGTTTGTTTTCTTACAGTGCAAGTATGGACAGCGGCCTTGTAGCGTCGCCTACATATCAGAACTTTTCTTCTAAGAGGCGGCCCCCGCCACCTGTACCACGTTCACCCAGCCCTGAAGATCCGCCCGCACTGCCTCCCAGAAATTACAGGGAATCGGAACTGGCGTCCTCTGACTCACCCGCCAACACTTCAACGGATGGCCCCAAGCCACCGGTGTCCCCGAACGAGAAAAATCGTGTCGGCACGGTCCCGTTCCCGAAGCAGTTTGAAGACCCGCAGGTGGACAACACGAAGCGGGACTTCCGCAGCTTGATGAGCCAGTGGGAGAACAGCTCCCCCAGAGAGGACAAGTACGCCGCTGAGCTCCGGAAGCAAGCCCAGAAGCTGACCGGCCAGCAGCAGGTGAGCGCCACGCCCATGACGGTCCTGCTCTCCAAGCCCAATATAAGCATGGCGACCACGTACAAGCGCGAGCCCACTCAGCCGCAAGAAGCCACGTCGCCCTCGACGTCGTCCTCGTCGTCTCTGTCCTCCATGCCGTCTTCCTCGCAGACCAATCTCTCTTCCACCGTAGCCGCCGCGTCATCATCATCGGCGTCTCCGACCTCTTCGTCCGTGTTCCAGTCCTCCTCAACAAACCTCTCCAGACAGCAGCCGCGTGCTGATGCTGGACCACCCACATCGGCGTCTCCCGCGGGCGCCCTTTCCACTGCAAGCTCGAGTCACATTTCATCGTCGTCGGTGGTTAAAAATGCGCAGGGTGGGCCTCCTAGTGCCTCCACCGCCTCGTCGCCGCCTCAACTTCCCGAGAGAACATTTTACGGGGAAGATCACAGGAGCAGAAGTAGTTCGGACGTTCTGCACGGCAACTTAGTGAACAGCGGCGTGCCAGCGGGCAACAAGCCCACGCCCTCCGCGCGAGAGCGCAGCGCCTCGGATCATGACGTTCTCTCCGAGCGGTACCAGCAACCACAGGAGACCTACATCGGGGCCTCGGCTGACGGCACTCCCCTGGCCGTGACCAAGTGGCACCAGGATCAAGGGCCGGCCGTCTACTCGACAACTTCCCAGGTCAAGGCTGGAGATAATTATGCGGACGGACACACGAATGACCACCAGGACTTATCCCACGGGTGAGTACAAATATTGACAATGGCGTCCATGTTTCTCACTGAACTACACAATTCTGTCCTACAAATAACTAATCAACTTTAATTCTGAACCTGGTAACTAATTTAACCCTTCTCCGTCTGACTAAACAATAATCGGCCCTTTTTTAAAAGGTTGAATTGAGTTTGTACGCTCTTCATTGGATAACTTATTCATTATCGCCCTATGACTAATGCAAGTTTAATTGAATACAGTTTTATTCCATGGTATATATTATGTATTTATATCTATGGTAAAACATTGCTTGAAAGAATTAGCTGAGCAACGCTAATAAAACATTAATACAGACTCAGACCACGGATGCACGTGGGACGCAATAATCTTCTTTATAGAAGGAGCGTCTGTAATATATAGGATAACACAGACAAAAGCCAGAAGCAATAAATACACACAATTTTTTACTATTTTTTGTGTGTGTGTTTAAAAAAAAACATTCAATAACATTGTGAAACAAAAAAAAAAGTAAAGTATTACAATAAAAGGGCAAATAGTAAAGTAGTAATGATACATAATGCATTTAATGATTCTAATTTAGAAATATAACACTATAACAATCTGTTACAATGCTCAGATAAACATAAAGACAAAAACACTTTCCTTGTCCCTTATGCGAGAACAAATACATATAAGTACTATTTCTTCTCGAGTGGCATTCGGGCATGGAAGAAGTTGCCTGAACAAACCAGGAGAACCAATAACTTAACATCATTTAAAACCCTTATAGAAATGCAGGACTAGACTCGGACCACGGATGTGCGTAGGACGCAATAATCTTCTGTATAGAAGGAGCGTCTGTCATGTGATAAGATAAAATACTTAGAGCAATGAGTATTCGTGACTGAAAAACTACCGCCACATTTAAAGCAAACTCGCTTTACTAAATTTGGACTTTTTATTTCTAGATTTTCGACGCCCACCTAGCCCACAAACAGCTCCTTACAACCTGCCTTTCATTTATATTATGTGGATAATGCACACATCCAAAACCATATGATTAGTTTTCATTATGATTATCTTTATGACGTGACTCTTCGGATGAGTTAATTTCTTAGACCATGCCTATAGAGTAAAGTGAATGGGAGATTTCAACTGATTGTTGATAAACTACCTTTTAAAACTGGGCCTTATAATTTAAAAAAAAATGCAATTTTCTTATGTTGCCTTTCTTTCCTTCAAGGAATGTACAAAATACTTTCACATATTAACCCTTACAGTCCCGGGCGCGTAAATAGCGGAACTGAAGGCAGCATAGATAGAAGTAGGTCGGTACGGGAAGGGTTAATACCGAGGAGTCGGATAGCCCTGTTAAAAACTGAAGTAGATGAACGAGAATGATTAGTTTTTTGCTAGATGTATGTATGCTAGATGTGTGTATGTTAGATGTATGTATGTTAGATGTATGTATGCTAGATGTGTGTATGCTAGAATTTTATGCCAGATTCACATTGTAACGTTTAAAATGGTAGATCAAATAATATATACCGATTGACCATAGTGTGTACATCTTCTCACATGATATTGTCATGTATATTGTTTTTCCAAGAATTGGAACACGCAATGTTTATTCTTCTCTCTCTCTCTTTTCTTACTACACGCGATATTAGGACGTTTAGTAGGAAAACGAAAGGTTCTAGGTAATGCTGGGATTCTGTGTTGATCTCAAATTCTCAGAGTCTGGGAACGACTCATTATTTAATAGGGGAAGTTCATATCGTTTTGTTATGAGTTTTGTAATGTTACCATGATTTTCACCCCTACTGGTAGTGGGTCTGTCCCTTGCACCACTCGGATAGTATTTAATGATTTGTTTTGTCTGAAAGAGAGAGAGTTTCAAAATATGTTCCTTTGAACGTTTGTGTTTGCACTATTTTATTCTAACTGTACATAATAGATATATTGTATATATTGAACATACCACCTGAAATAAACTATCAACAACAGTTACACTGAAGCTTCTTTGTCAAGTTACTATCCTATTGTGTTGTATACATTACTATAAGATTTATCTACTACCATAATTTACAAGAGAGGAAATGTTGGAATACAAATACTGAATTTGTGCCCAGGACTATAAGAAGAGTTCGTGTAATACTGAAACATAAATACTAATAATTAAAGTCTCCCCTAGGACTAACGAGAATTATCAGCAAGATCTACACAGCTCTGGCCACAAGGGGATTGTGGACGTAACAAAATTTGGTGGTCTCGCCCGGTATATTTGAGTTCTACTTTTCCTGACCTAGGATTGACAAGATTTGGTGGTCTCGTTCGGTAGATTTGAGTTCTACTTTTCTTGATCTAGGATTGGAAAAAAATTTGTTGATCTCGTCTGGAAAATTTGAGTTATATTTTTTCCTGACCTATAAATATTTTGTGACATTAGTAGTACTGAGAGCGGCATATTTGTGTTTCGTTTTCAGGACTGTGAAACTATTCTTTGTAAAAAGAGGAGAGAACTGGTTTGCGTTTTTATTCCTTGGGAAGTGTGAAGATTCCACGAAGTGTTTAATATTATATTGTGCAAATTTCTGGACAAATCGTAAGTTGGAACTTTATATTTTATTATACAATATATACTACTCTACTATAACAAATATTTCGAACGCTATACTATGGCTTCGAATATATCAAGTGAGGAACTTAATGCCATGTCATTTGCTGAACTAAAAGAATTAGCTGAGTCCTTTGGGATTGAGGCAGGACTGGCAAGACCTAATCGTAATCGTTTGACCAAAGAAATTATGACATGTTTGAACGGGCAGAATGCCATGAACACTGGTAGTGTAGTTGAAGTGGGACAGAACGATATCAATGAAGGTTATGTAGCTCCCAGTGGGGGCGAGGTAATTGCCCACGGAGACGAGGTAAGAAATATGTCATCTAGATCATCAAACAATGATGAAGATGAAGGGTTGAGTGAAAACCTAAAATTCCAATTAGCTATGAAGAGAATGGAATTGGAAAGATTTAGGATAGAAAATGAAAGAATTAGGATAGAAACTGAAAGGGAAAATGAAAGAATTAGGATAGAAACTGAAAGCAGAGAAAGGATAGAGATGGCACGCATGAATAGACCTGACCATCGTAGGGACAGCAATGGTATGGATATGAGCGCAATGAAGCAACACTTGCCTATATTCAGAGAAGAAGATGTTCAAGATTTCTTTTTGCTTTTTGAGAGGATAGCTGTAGATTATCAGTTCCCTGATGATAAGATGGCTTTATTGTTAAGGTCAACTCTCAACAAAGGAAAAGCATTGGACGTAGTGTTGAGTTTAACACCCGAGGAAATAAATGACTATGAAGTAATCAAAGATAGGGTGCTAAAAAGTTATTCCCTGACACCAGAAAAATATAGAAAGCTATTTAGAGACAGAAAGAAGGCATATGATCAAACTCATGTAGACTTTTTGAGACAAAAGGAGAAAATGTTAGAACAGTGGCTAAGGTCACAGAATGTAAGTGAGTTTGATAAACTCAAGAACCTAATATTGTTTGAGGAATTCAATGATTGTATTCGAGTGGATATTAAAACTCACATCTCAGACCGAGGGGTTGAAGATGTGCATGAAGCTGCTAGATTGGCAGATAACTATGCCATAATTCACGCCAGCATAAAGCCATATTATGCTGACAAACCCAAAGTGCACAAACCAGAGTCCAAGGAGGCTAGTAAACCAAAAGAGACAAGTGAAAACAATAATAAGAACAGTGGTGTAAATAATAATAGTAACTTAGTTCATTTCAGGAAGCAGACAGATGTAAATAAAGCAAAGGTGGTATGTTTCAATTGCAAGAAAGAGGGCCACATGAAGAAAGATTGTTGGATCCTTACCAAGAAGCAAGGTGCTATTCTACACTGTGCCAGAGTGCAGAAAGATAGCAAGCAGACAGAAGAAGTGTGCAACACAGGGTCAAGAAACTCAAAAGAAATGCGGCCGGCATCGCCCATAGTTGTGGAGTCGATGGTTTTTGAGAACAGTCTATCTAAGGTAAAAGAGAATAGCTGTACTCAATCTATTATGCTTTCAGAAGGCCGTGAGGAACAGATGGTTCCTGAAGTCCCGGAAGAGGACGACCTATCCGATTTTCGACCCTTTGTCTACGAGGGGACAGTGTCGACAGAAGTCGATGTACTCAGCAAGAAGAAAATACAGATATTACGTGACACGGGTTCTGCTGTCAGCGTGATCCTGGAGGGCAGTGTGCCGTTAACGGATGCCACCAGTACCGGTGAGTCTGTTGTGCTGAGAGGTGCTAGTATGGAGGCTGTGGAAGCTCCACTGCACAGAATAAAACTCGAGTCGGATATTTTTACAGGTAACATCGTAGTGGGAGTGTGGCGCGCACTACCCGTCAAAGGCGTTTCCATGATATTAGGAAATGACATTATGGGCGGCAGAGTCACTGTCGAGCCCATGGTTAAAGTGTTGGAGACAAAGATGGCGGAGGACAAAAACCTACGTCCTGCCAATGAACGCCCAACATGTGCACTGACAAGAGCAATGCAGAAAAAGAAGTTGGTAAAGACTCCTGCTACGCCGTGTAGTGCAACGAAAGATGTGCTTGTCTGTTCTGAAGACACACATGCGAATGAAACAGTGATAACAGAAACACCTGACATCGATTTAAGTGCTACGTTCTTTGCTGAACTAACAACTGGTGATGCAACCGAGAACGATAACATTTTGTCACCAAAGCAGAAATTGGTGAAAGAACAATTGAATGACGAAGTAATAATGCAACTCAAAATGAAAGCTGTTGATGAAAAGACTGCAGATGCAATGGCGGAATGTTTCTACATAAAAGATGAAGTGTTGATGAGAAAGTCGAAACCGCTCAACTCAGGTACAAACGAGTGGGACAGTATTCACCAGATTGTAATACCTAAGTGCTATCGTCAAGATATACTGCGTATGGCGCATGATCTTCCTTTCGCTGGTCACATGGGAGTCCGAAAAACGCACCACCGTATCCTCCCTTACTTCTACTGGCCAGGACTGAGAAGAGATGTCGAACAATACTGCAAGACTTGCCACGTATGCCAAATGGTAGGACGTCCTAACCAACGAATTCCTGTCGCTCCACTCCAGCCGATACCAGCGTTCGACGAACCATTCAGTCATATACTCATTGATTGCGTGGGCCCGTTGCCGAAAACAAAAGCCGGTTTTCAATACCTGCTCACAGTCATGTGTTCATCCACTCGCTTCCCGGAAGCCATTCCGTTGCGGAACATAACAACAGTGAAGGTGGTAGACGCCCTGACAAATTTCTTCACACGTTATGGCCTACCGAAGACAGTACAGTCCGACCAGGGGACTAACTTTACTTCGAACATTTTCAAACAAGTCATGGAACAATTAGGGATAAGCCATAGGCTATCAAGTGCCTATCATCCTGAGAGCCAGGGAGCTCTGGAAAGGTTTCATCAGACATTAAAATCGATGCTTAAAAAGTACTGTTATGAAAACGAGAAAGACTGGGATAAGGGTGTGCCTTATGTACTGTTCGCTGCAAGGGAGGCCACTCAGGAATCCCTGGGGTTTAGCCCATTCGAACTTGTGTATGGACACTCAGTCAGAGGTCCGTTGAAACTTCTACATGAAACTTGGCTAACGGACAGTGAACCGATTGGACTTTTGTCATATGTAGATAAATTTAAAAATAGGCTTTATCATGCTTTTAACCATGTGAAGATTCATTTTCCACAGATGCAGGAACGTATGAGACAGAACTATGACCGTAAAGCTACAGCTAGAACTTTTGCACCAGGTGACAAAGTTCTTGTGTTTCTACCTTTGCAAAATCAGCCTTTAAGTGCAAAGTTTAGTGGACCCTATGAGATAGAGTCAAAGCTTGGCGAGGTCAATTATTTGATAAAGACTCCTGACCGGAGACAAAAGCAGAGGGTATGCCATATTAATTTACTTAAGCCCTATGTTTCCAGGGAAAAGAGTAAACCACGGGAGGTCCCCATGATTTCATTAGCTAGAGTCCCGACGGATTTATCTAGGATAGAATATAAGTTTGCAGAAAGTAAACTTAATAATACAGATGCCCTTAAGAGTTTAGATACAAGGCAAGAACATCCTCCGGTAGAAGATAAGGAGAAGATTATTGAGCTGGTACATGAAAATAAGTCAATGTTTACAAATGTTCCCAGTAGGACACATGTCATAGAGCACGATGTAGTGTTAACCAATAGTGCCAGGTCTATTAAACAGCATCAATTTGACCCCATCAGACCTGAGCATATTAAATTAGATGTAAAGTATATGTTAAAAGATGACATAGGAGAAAAATGTGATAGCAAATGGTCTACACCCTGTGTGATGGTACCAAAAGTCGACCACACACTGCAGTTTTATAGAGATTTTGGGAAATTAAGTAATTTGACAAAGACCGACTGGTATCCCATTCCCCGTATTATCGACAAGATAGAGACAAGGTCATAGCTGATACTCTATCTCGGGTGCTACATGATTGACTGAATAACCCTATACTTCTTTTTCAGATCATCTCACTTATTCATTAAGAATGTGTCATGATAACCTATCATTCGTTTGAATTTTGATTATGGAATACCTATAGAATACTTGTATCATATAGAAGTCAAGTCTTTTGAAAGTATTAATAATTTTTATAATCATGTATTATATTGATGTTCTGATATATTCTAAATTCATTTGATTATGGAAAAGAAATTCCATTTAAATTTTGATGCATGATGCAATAAATATATATGCACGTATTTACTTGATATGGATGGATGAAAGTAATTGTCATCACATGCAATTACGTGAGAAAACTTTGAGCTAGTTGATTTATTATCTTGTTTTTATTTTAGTTAATGAATGGAACTAAATAATAATATGTACAATTTTTATCTTAGAAAGAGATGTAATATCAATTGGTATAAATTAATAGATAATATTGGAAATCTATTGCTAAATTGCTATATCATGGTAATAGAATGGGAAAAACTAGTGGATATTCACTATGTTGTATATAGGTTGTTATATATTCCATATATCCGGGAATGGAGGGAAACAAAGGTACCTAAAGGTGTACACTCATTCAACCCTGAACAAACTTTTATATTAAACTTTCAAATTTGCCAAAAACGCATAATAGTGGATTACATTTTAATATTGAGATTACTGTGGTAATCGTAACTAGAGCGTATTTTCTCCTCGTATTTGAGAAAAGGGGAAGTATCATCATCTTAGGTATGAACCATGTTAATGTCAAGTTGACACTGTAATTTAAAGGGGAAGTAACCTATAGTTTGATTCGAGTTACGTATTACTTATCTTTTGGTTTGTATATTAGAAGTAAACTGTTGAAAATTGACAGAGTTTGAGCAATGTTATATTTGTTTAAATAGATTAAGACTTTTTGCAAATTTTTGGTGGAAATCCACACAACTGTACATAGTTAAAATAAGAATGACTAGAATATTTTTGAATTATTTGTACTTGTTGAGACATTAGTTAATATTAATACTAACGGTGAAATATTTGTCCATCACGTTATAATCACAATTACCATTGGGTAGTGACACTTTTTATAATTTAGTTGTGCCAGTGAGCCATGTTTGCTTAAATTGTCTAATAATCTTCCATTGATTGTTGGTTATTAAAACGATAGTGTTAAGTACGAAAAATGTACCATGTTGAGTATTACTTGGGTAATTATGGTACATTATTTCTTTCATTGGGTGGGGGCGTGTCATGTATATTGTTTTTCCAAGAATTGGAACACGCAATGTTTATTCTTCTCTCTCTCTCTTTTCTTACTACACGCGATATTAGGACGTTTAGTAGGAAAACGAAAGGTTCTAGGTAATGCTGGGATTCTGTGTTGATCTCAAATTCTCAGAGTCTGGGAACGACTCATTATTTAATAGGGGAAGTTCATATCGTTTTGTTATGAGTTTTGTAATGTTACCATGATTTTCACCCCTACTGGTAGTGGGTCTGTCCCTTGCACCACTCGGATAGTATTTAATGATTTGTTTTGTCTGAAAGAGAGAGAGTTTCAAAATATGTTCCTTTGAACGTTTGTGTTTGCACTATTTTATTCTAACTGTACATAATAGATATATTGTATATATTGAACATACCACCTGAAATAAACTATCAACAACAGTTACACTGAAGCTTCTTTGTCAAGTTACTATCCTATTGTGTTGTATACATTACTATAAGATTTATCTACTACCATAATTTACAAGAGAGGAAATGTTGGAATACAAATACTGAATTTGTGCCCAGGACTATAAGAAGAGTTCGTGTAATACTGAAACATAAATACTAATAATTAAAGTCTCCCCTAGGACTAACGAGAATTATCAGCAAGATCTACACAGCTCTGGCCACAAGGGGATTGTGGACGTAACAATATCGTCGGTCGCTTAAAGGAAGTAATTTTAACTGTGGGATTATGTTATTTGGCAATACATAAGAGATCATAGAGATAGCTATAGAGCTTTGTAATTTTCACCTCACATCAAGTGTGCATTCATAGAAAATGCAGGAAATAAGAACATTGTTTTGTCGTAAACTTGTTTTGTAAGAAAAGGGAAACAACCCAAGAGTGCAAAATCAACAAACGCATTTTCATGGTTATCTCCCCTAGTTACTTTTTCTCTTGAGCCTTGGCGACCATGAATAATGTAACTCTAAGTGTTTCGTTTGTTTTATTTCCAATCCTGAATTAATTTCCTTCAATATATAGTTCTACTGTATTTTATAGTAGTG